>BMAU01019846.1:0-428359 GCA_019973935.1 Trichonephila clavipes
ATATAAAATAAACACTTCTAGCTAAACATAATTTTGAGTATGATTACAATACATACTAATTATTACAATAAATTAACAAAAGATTTTAAGAAAAATTTCACATTATAGTACAGCTAGATATCAGCACTGTGATAACAAAATGAAGAATGCTAACATTAAATCTATTAAAATTACAAGCTAATAGACCCACATGCCCCCAAAGTTTGGAATGAATATAAAGATAGAACTTGTGAGCTTTATTAAATAAATGAACTGTGTAAAAAATGGGTTTTACAGGATCATTTGTTTTGAACACATTTAGAATAACAAAAAGCTTTAATTTAATACATAAAAAATAAGCTACATCACAGAATGTGTACTTAAAGAACATTTTAAAATTATTGTAATATTTATATGCTTGCATTTTAAACAGCTGCTAATGATGTTCTAGTATTTTAAAAGTGAATAATAAGTCTTATCTGTTTTAGGTAGAGCAAAACATATCTGTTGAGAAAAAAAAATATTCTAATTGAAACTGATTAGAAATGGCCGAATAATGGTCAACTAATTTGATTTATATTTATATATTCAAGATACGATGGAATTGCTAATTTAATCAGTGGAGTAATTTTGATCTTCTCACTTTGCTTATTATTAAGTCTACTAGAGACAATGAGTTCATAAAAAAATTTCATAAAGGCAAAGCATACAAGCAATTAAAAAAATAGGAGTGATTCTGAGAGTAAATGCCTATTATACACAAATTATTTATATGTAAGAAACCAATATAAAATTTTAAAAACTCTTTAAGTGTTGAGTCAATATCATAATTTCTCTCTTAAATTAAAATGCAATAGTTTTTCACTTAGATGCTTTGAAACAAAAACCATTTAATTATTTTTTGTTTTTCACTTTGAAGAATGCTAAAAAAATTTAATTTTATTCATAAATTTCTTTTTTTAGGACCAATCCAGCTAAAAGATTAAAATTTCTTTCCAATATTTTCAATTTCCTCTCAACACAAATTTTGCATGTCCCCATTAATTTAATATTTTAAAAAATACAAAATATTATACCCACAAACTGTTTTTAAACTGTTACTAAACAGAAATATGTTGATGAACAAAAAGATTTTATAATAATAGAAACAATTAATTTACCTGTAATGGAAAAATACTTCTTTATCATGATCTTCAGTTTCAATAAATCCAAACGTATCTTTCAGAGCAGCCACAAAACCTCTATGATTGTATTTGAAACCATTCCGTACTTTAGGCAAGATCCTTATATGTTTGGCATATAGCTTATCATCCTTATTCACAACTAAAAACTCAACCTATAAACATAATTTTCAACAATTAGAATAAAAGGAACACAAAATCAAAATCCATTCCAAATACAACTGATTTAAAAGCACTTGATTTTTCAAAATTACTATAAATATTTGAGCAGTCTGCATTCATCATTACTCTCAAATTATACACATAATTTAAATATATATATGTACATGATTTATGAAATATGTTTCAATAAGCAGGACTGACAGTCATGTCATATTCATACGCTGAAAATTGGACTAATAAATGAAAGTTGAACACATAAAACAAAATTTTTTGGAATCCTAAAAAAAATCCATACTTAACACTATATAATCATAATTTTTTTATCCCTATAGTTCTAAAGAAATATGTAACACAACTTGAAAGAATACAAAAATTATTGTATACAACTCACTTTATCACCAGGACGGGGATATCCTCGTGATTCACAATCTAAGTTTGAAAAATAAATTTTTTCCTTCGTACCATTTTTATTACAGACAATGACACCTTCATTGAAAGTTTCCTCGCCATTTTCCTCCATTTTTCTATTAGGTTTCTGAGGACTATCCATGCTCCAACGAGAAGGCGCTTCCTTTTCAACAACCCCAATTACAGTATAATCATCAGCACCAAGCTGATCAGATTTTGAAGAACCATTCATTATAGGAGTAGTGTATTCTATAGTTCCAGGAGGTAATATTTTGACTCTGATTGCATGACTTCGGCCAGGTGACGTAGGATCCTGTAATGAAAAATTTAATAGTGAACAAAGGAATATATATATATATATAAAGGGGAAGAGTTATATTCTACAATCAAAACAAAGGAATTTATGCCTGTTTCAACTTTCAATTATTAAAGTTTACCCTTATATTAAAATTAATAATCCAATATACTGAGAATGGCAATTTATTACTGTTGGAAATAAGCTTACAATTTTCTGTCTCGCATGGAATTTCCACATGACGTATCTTTGTCACTGAAGTATAAGCAAATCATGATGCTATTCCACATCTAATTTGCTTAAAGTTTTGTATAAAGTTTCTTTTTCTTATGGCATTGGTTATTGCCATACTATATAGACATTCAATTTGTTGTCATGAATGTTTTAAACATATTTGCATGCTTTAATACTTGATTGTTTAACTTTAAGAATTTAACTTTTTATGCAAACATTAATAAATTTAATATATAAAGTTTCCAGACATTGATTTATTTAGTTTTGTAATGGTTCTCAAGCTTCGAAGTAAATGATCAAAGATTAATTTTAATTATAATTTACACCACCTACAATTGGATATTAATCATTAGTTCCATTACAATATATAAACTTAAGAATATACATCAAATTTTATAGTTTTGTACATTTGAACTATCCATCTCCATATGAAAGCAGTACTAGTAAATAAAATAATCTTAACCCCCTCCTTCCCATAGTTATTTCCATTTAAACTTCCAAATAAAGATTACATATAAAGCGCACAATGTTGTTGATAATGGTTACTTTAATTATCAAACCTTGATAAGTTCACAAAAAAAAAAAGAGCCAATGCCTCATTTGCCAAACTTTTTCTCTATCTAGCCAAGACTCAGGTTTAGTTAAATTTATTATACAACAGCTTCCATTTTAATTTACATAAAAACTCTTTCTAAGCTATTAAACCATGATTGACAATTACACACTGAACAGAAACGATAAGACTCTTTTGCCATAATAATGCTATTTATCTCAAAGCAAAAAAATACACACTAATAATCCAAAAACACTATTATTTACCTGAACTACAGTGAATTCAACTTCATCTTGAACTTTAACGGGTTCTTCAAGATTTATCAGTTCACATAAACGAAAATATAGGCGCACTTCCCGTTGGCCATATGTTATAAAACCAAAACTTTCCTTCAATGCAGTAACAAAACCCTATAAGTAAAGAATAACATCAGATATGAATAATTCTTACAGTGAATGAGAAAATTTTCTAATTTAAATAACTGAATGATTCTAAGGTAGAAAATATAAGTATTTTTCCCAGATGGAATTATAACATGCATTTAATGAACATTTTAACAAAATTATAAGAATTTGCTTCATTTATTTTTAAAAATAAAATTTAAAAATTTATTTAATGATGAAACAATATTTTTAAGTGTCAAAATAATGGCAGATATTTATAATTTCATTAAAATAAAGAACATTATCTCTATATTATAATTAATTTAATGTGTGTGAGAAGCATTAAAAAGTCTTAATTTTAAGAATGATAAATCTTTTAGACATTTCAGTATTGTGTGTATTTGACTTAATAAAACATTCTAATTGAATTTTACTTTAAAAAAAACAAAATTAAAAAAAAAAAAAAAACTTTTGTAAAACACCAATTTAACACAAAACTAGAAGATATTCTAACTTTAAAAAAAATCATCCCATTTGAAATTTAAAAAACACCGAAAAATCTGGAAGGAGAGAAACATACTTGTTCACGTTTTTCTTTGGTAAAGTTAATTCCATTTTCAAGAAGCTCAATATTAGTAGCTCTCTGTAGATTGTCTCTTCGGTCTGTAGCCACATTAAATTGCACCCAGTCACCAACTTGAAGAGTATACTCAACTTTTGGGTCACGTTCTCCAAAAGGGAAATATAGTGTCCTGAATAATAAAAATAACAAGGGTTTATTTGAAACCTGAAAGAGGGCAGGGTACAAAAAGTTGAAAGTAAAAAGGCACAATTTTATTCAATACTGAATGAAATTTGAAATACAAAAATGGATCTCATTAATGTGTACTAATAATCTTTACTATAAAAATTAATCTTTATAACATCTTAAAATTATTTTATTCATATTTTAAAAAATTTCACATGGGTTATTTCTTAAAACTATTGCAGTAATAAAAAACAAATTTCAAACAAACAGAATACAGTAAACCCATAGTAATTTGGACATCCCTAAATCCTTACATGCTTCCCTCGATTAACAAACTGCTTTCTTACTTGTGGGAGGGGGGGTAATCATATACACTGTTAAGTTGTTAGTCACATAAATACAATTGCTTTTTAATTTTTGGTATATTATGTGAATACATTTTTTGACTTTAATTACAAATGGAAAAATCCAAACAGATTTCATTTTACAGAATATATTAATAAAAATCAAAAGAATAAATATTTCATAATTCTACAAAATCAAATAGTTTAAAATCTTGAAGTGTTCAACTCAAAAATGTATCTGTAGAGAAAATATGCCGAGATACAGAAGGCACGTACAGAGTGATTTTCCAATTTCACACTTATTTGTGTAGTAATATCACTCTCATTTGTTATTCTTGTATACTCCCCTCATAACAAACCATTTTTATTTTACAGCTGAACCTCCATTTTATGAACTTTATCCTGGAATCAAGAACATTTTATGATTTTCTTCATAAAATAGCTTCCAAATAGCAAACTGTTTTTTCTATTCAATGAACTTTTTCTCTTGCAATTCGATTTTCTTCCCATTTTGCTTCATCTTAATTCAAGTCAGTATTTACAGTGTTAAGTTGCACATTTTCTCCCATTTTATAAGTTTTATTTAATTCAAATATGCTGGAGTTCCAATTAGATCATATTAATGAAGTTCTTCAATAATATGAATTTAATTTCATATTTTCAAAATACAATTCTTACATAACTTATGAAAATACCTATTACAGATATCTCAGTTTCCTAAAGATCATATAAAAACTATTTGCAGCAGCAGAAAAAAAAAAGCTTAAAATTTTTTTGATGTAATACACTATATAATTATTATTACTTAAATTCAAATCATGGATATTAAAATCTATGATTAAAAATGAGTTGCAAAGTTGAACTTTTAAAATTAATAGTTTTGAATATGATTCAACATTAAACATAAAAAATACTTACTCTTCATGTTGATGACAGCGAATTTTTCCAGGCATTGCATCAGTTGTACGGGATCTCCCTTTTTCTAATGCTTCAATTATTTCACCACATAGTAATTCAGGACTTACATCTTCAAATATCACAGTTCCCAAAGGCAAAGTAATTACATTTACAGCAACTTCTTTGCCCTGAATTTTTTTAAAAAAGACAATAATTATAAATGCATAATTCAAGAAAATTAGAAAAAATATTTCTTTACATGTTATTAAACAGTAAAATAACTAATAAAACTTACTATATAAAAAAAGCCATATTTACTATAATAAAAACCACTAATTACATAATTTATACAATAATTAACAGAAATTTAATTATAAAGTATACTTACATTTCTGGTTTGAATACTAAATTCAACATCATCACCTAGAGCAAGATTTCTAAAGCCTTTACATTCGCTAGAGTGAAAAAATATCTTAAAAAGAAGAAGAAAAAAGTTGAATTATTTTTTAGGTTTTCCTAAGAAAATATATTCTAATAACTAAATAAACATTAAAAACTCACTTCCTTGACAACATCTGCTCTTTCAATAAATCCAAATGTTTCTTTTAGAGCACAAATTACACCTTGAAAACGTATTGGCAATTGTTTTTCTAAACGAATGTTTCGAGCTCTCAAGTTCCCAGTATTCTTGTCTGTAGCAATTCGAAAAGTAACCTTATCATGTGGATGAAGCTCACATCCACTATCAACATCATCAACAGAATAAGGTAAAAAGAAACATTCCCCACGATTTTCATATGCAACTCTACCCTATAAACATGAAATACACATGATTTTTCCTTTTAAACTTAAACAAAGAAAAACAGCATTCTCATCAAATTACAAGTTTATATGCCACTTTCATACACAAAAATATTCCTTTAATTATTAATTTCTTTACAAACAATATAATTTAACCATTAATTTATGCAAATTTTACAACAAATATGCTATTACCATTTTCAAACACAGTGTCCAAACAATTTACATTGCCATTCCTCTATCCATTTCCTTCCTTCATGATTAAATGAATGTCTTATCTTTATAATGAAGCTGTCAGTTATTTCATTAATTTCATGCAGCTCACTGTTTCATCCATAAAATTCACTATACATGTTCAATTCTTGCAGATAATTTCCCTTCTTTCACATTTAATCAGCATATTTAGTAATCATTTTATACAGTTGAGAAAAATATTACTGAAATATTTCAAATTTTGAGCAAAAAAAAAAAGGGCAGTTACTCTTCTCATATACTTCCAATACTTTAATGTGAATAACAAAAGCAAGAGGATGCAGATTAATTTCATGAAGATAGCAATTAGTGATGATAATATTGAAGAAAATTATTTCAACAAATGAATCAGAACATATATCTGACAACAATCCAAAAGAGTTATTTGAGGATTAAGCATTTTTATTGTCACAACAAAGCAGCAATAAAATTATATACAAATATCTCAAAAAATGGGGGGGGACATTGTGCAATTTTTTTTTTTTTAAGCAAGAAACATAAAATATTATTGAGGAATTTTTTAGAACATACAACCTGGCACAAATATAAAAATACATATACATAAAAGTATAGATCATATACTGAACAAAATATATCAGAATATTTTTGGTTGTTGTTGGCTCATAATATTAAAACTTATTTTAACTATAGTCATGTATAACTGGTTTATTAACCTGGCTTTTATCATTATAACAATATACCTTTCTTCTATAAAAGTGGAACTAGAAAAAAAAAACTACTATGTCATTAAAAGTACTACAAACACATATTAGTGCAAAAAATTAAAGCATCCATTAATGGTTAATAAGATTAATAGTAAATATTTAGTAATTAGATACTTTTTTCTAATCTTACTTCAATATTGTCTTTAACTTCTGTAGTAATAAAACCTGATACTCTCTCTTCACACATGACTTCACCCACTTCAGGAGTAATTTTACAAACAGAACTAGCAATTGGTTTTCCAGTTCGTCGATCATAAGTCATTTCAAATTCAACAGCATCTATCAAAAATATTTTATTTATCAAAAAACATTTCTACATTTAAAATATATTTTTAAAAAAGTGTTCTCTAATATCTATAATATCCTATTATTATCATTACTTACATAAATCACAGTACATAAAAAAGCACAAAATGCAAAAAAAAAATTATTAGTTAACTGGTACTTCTAACAAATTCCAAGCCTACAAATAAAAAATAAGAAAATAAATGTAGTACAGTTTTAAACAAATATATTACAACTATAAACTACTTTGTTCTGTGACTATTGCAGTATAATGAAACTAATAGTTTCTTGCATTAATAGAATGCTAATTCAATTTAGAAATGTTCTTAATATAAACTTCAATAAAACTTTAAAAGCTTTAATTTACCAGAATTCCAACAGCAAATTACTTCCTAAACAATTACATAGCAAAACAAAATTATTAAAATTTATTTGAAAATATGTTACTTGATAAGGAAAAGAAAACTTACCGCCAAGTTTTAAATGTTCGATGTTACCAGAATACTGACTATAATGAAAAAAAAGTCTTGCTTGCCGTTCACAGCATTGGATGAAACCATAAGAATGCTAGAATGTTTTAGAATAAGGAATATTAAGGAAAAATCCAATTTAAGAAAGTAATTTGAAACTCTTTACATTAAGAAATTACTTTATAATATATATTTCTATAAAAAAAAACTTTCTATTTTGTTATTAATCTTTGCATCAATATGAGTCTTCATTTCTCTTACTCTTACAATTAAACAAAAATTAAAACATGAATTGATTCTCAAAAATCATGTGAATTACATTTTCCTTAGCATGTCCAGTATGAGAGTATATATATATATTACAATATTTACACCAGTGCATTACAAACATTCAATTACTAGTAAAAACACTCACTAGCAATTTTTCAACAATTCCCGTCTCTCTGGGAGTTGCACCACTTGGACTAGAGCTATTGCTGTTTCGAGGGCAGTCATCATTCGATGTTTTGTTGTATGAGGGAGAGCGTTGGCAGCTAGGCGTTGCAGGATCTTGAGCTGACGGCTGGAAATTCTGATATTCAAATTTTAAAAAAAATGTTAAATCCAACATTAGTTATTTCTTTATTAAAACATTAAGAATTTACAAAATAAAAATTATCATTCCTATAACAACTTGAAATGTTTAAAACTGAACAATATTTTCAAATAACCATTTCAATGTTAACAGAAGAAAAATAGGATCTGTTTAGCGTAGAATTAAAAATTTTCAACAATCAAGAAAACAAACAAGCAAAGAAAAACCACTCAATTCTAGCAGTATTATAAAAATAAGTAACAAAAGGGTAGTTGAATGTTTCCTTCCCTTAGAGTTTAAATTTAAAAAAGAAAAACTACACAGTTTTATCACTAAAAATTTTAACGTAGGGAATAAATATTAATTGATAGAAAAAAAAGCAAAACTAATTCAAAATATTTCTATACTATCTTTTCGCATGTTAATATGAGGGCTGTTCAATAAATAATAAGACTAAAATTATAAAAAAAAAGAATACCTTTAATCCTCACTATTTATACATGGTATTTTTCAAATTAACTTCCGCGGCACATAATGCCCACTTCTTAAAAACATGTAAAAGTCCATTTTGCAAGAGCTTTATGAAAATTGCCTCTGTAGCCTTTATACATGCTTTGTTACTTGCAAAACGTTTGCCTCATAATGGTTTCTTAAGGTAAGGAAACAGCGAGAAATTGCATGGAGTTTTATTAGGATTGTATGGAGGGTATGGCAAAATATCTACGTTGTTCTGCTGCAAAACATCCAGTATGCAACGAGCAGCACGTGGTTGGGTATTGTCATGGTGCAATAGGAAGTCATTTCGAAGCAATGGACGTTTCCTTTTAACGAGCTGTATCATTGTTCGCAGAACATTTGAGTAGTACAAACCGTTTACGGTAGTCCCGGTTTTGACAACGTGTTGTAAAACAATTTCTTCATAATTAAAAAAATTATGGTCATAACTTTACCAGCCAATTTCACAGTTTTTGATTTCTCGGGAGTAGGTGAAGATGGATGTTTCCATTCACTGCTTTATTATTTTATGGTTGGATCATAGTAATACAACCAAGCTTCATCTGCTGTGATAAAACGTTTTAAGATATTGTTGCCTTCTTGTTCCAGTCTTTAATCATATCTTATCAAATCAAAGGCCTCCGATGCTGATTTTTGCTTCCATTTCGACAACTGGCCATGTCTCGTAGGCGCCCACAAACACGCTTCAGTTTGAGCATGTGATACTCAAGAACATGAGTCTATACACACCATCTATCGAAATCTTTAAGCACAGACACCAAACTTTTCTTATGCCACAGAAATTAACATTCCGATGAGTGGTTTCATGGCAGTAAAATTAGTCTTATTATTTATTGAACAGCCTACGTACATGAAATTTCCTCAGAGTTCATCTATTCAATAAAAAAAGAAATCACTATTGAACCAGTTAATCATTCATTAATATGAAGTGCTCCTTAAGACCAAATTCTAATTTTACACACATTTCATCAAGAAAAGCAAAAAAGAAAAATTATAAGAAACTAATTATCTGGTAATAGCACTATGTAGTTAATAACAATGAAAAACTCATAATACTGGAGAAAATTTAAAATGAGAAAAACTTTTTTTATATGCATGCAATTTTAAAATCACTCACAAAATAACTTGTATACCTTTATAGTAAGTGAAAAAGTATGAAGAATTTGATTCAAATAATGTACATAATTAAAGAAATCAACAAAACATGTAATCAATACGGAGTGAGTGGATATTAACATCGCACACGAGGGCTTTTGGCGATGGACCACGTAATTTTTAACCGTGGTCAAGTGACATGGATGACACCTGAACTGCCCCCTCCTAACTACACCACACCAACGGGAGGACGTTTCAGCTCTCGACAGATTTAACATGCATCTCTGCCCTACACGGCGGGTCTTTAGTGGTATTGGGCTCGAACTCATGACATGCCTGCCATGATCCGATACCTTGACAACTGGGCTAACAAAGCCCTCGCAATCAATACTGAGAAGATTGTTTAAAATTATTAGATAAAGTAAACTTTACTTTATTCCAAATCCTACAATTAAAGAACTATTCAAAGCTTTAATTACAGCTTAGGTATATCACATATTCTGAAAATAATCAATTCCTCATTGACTCAAAACCAATTAAAACACACTAATTGTAAAAAAAAATACAATTATAAAACATTTATTCATTATTAAAATTTATTAAATTAATAAAAAATTAATGTACTTGCATATTAAACCAGAGGTTACCAATAAGGTCCAGGTGGAATCTGTGGTAATCCATGCAAATTTAAAAATTCTGTGTTGTATTTTAAGGGCCAGTAACAATTTTTTGTCTTAAAATTTTATTTTATATATTTTTTTATTTTGGTGGGAATAATTTTTAAAAAAATTTATTTTTAAGTATTGTTGAAGAGCATTTAAGTATTTTCAAATATTATTAGATAATAATATACCATTTAATATAGGGAGATGTTATCTATGTATCTAAAGCAGAATGCATGAAAAAAAATATTTAAAAAATACAAATCTAATAAAACACTTTTTACTGATTTTTTTTTTGTTCACATTTTTAGTTAAATTATTAACTTTAAACAATTATTAGCATTGTGATTACATCATATGCTGTATATTATAGGAAACATACAAGGGATCTATCAAAAAATTATTCTTTTAAAAGGGATTGATGTTGGAAAAAGTTGAGAAAACACTATATTAGACCATCCACTATTTTCATCAAATACCATAATATTCACTAGTCAATGGGGGGGGGACAAATTTCCCATGCATCCTCGTTTTATCATTTAAGCAAATTTTTTTAATTGCCAATTTACTTATCGACAGGCTAATACATAAGTACAAAATTACCCTGTAATGGAACATTTGTGAATTTTCAAATACAAAAAAATATAAAGTTTTACTATACAATTAATTTTAAGAGAGAAGTATAAAGCAATGTATACTATTATTATTGTTAACAAAATTTAATAAAGATTGTAGACTTTAATATGAATTTTTAAAAAAACAGTTTCAAAAGTTATGGTTAAAATACAAATAAACAAATTAGATTATTTTCTGAACACAAAGATTAGTATACAATTTACAAATTCTTGATGCACACATATAAATATAAATTATTCAATGCATCATCATGATAAAAAAAAATTGACATTAACTTTTAATATGGATATAAAACCCTCAGCAAGGAAAATAAATTTAATATTTTTACAAATATTCTTTTTGCTCTCTCTTATGAACAAATATAATTTACAAGTTTATGAAAACAAAAATATATAATTTATCTATAAATATAATATAATTCAATTTTAAAAAATAGAGCTAATTTGTTAAGGGCATGCTATCTTCCAAATAAGCCATAGGTGGCAAGTTGATTACAACCCAATATGGACACCTAGCACTTAAAAAGAAAAGGTAAAGAATCATTAAAAAGTGACCGAAATGACAAAACAGGTGAAGACAGAAGAATTACTATAGAAAAACATGTAAAAGGTGAAATACAACAAAAAAGGACTTCTACTTTCAACAGAAAACTGTGCTAAAATGTAAGAGTAACAAAATAAAAAAAATAAGAGTAAGAAGCATTTAGAAATACCAAAAGAAAAAAATGAATCTAAAAAACAAGAGCAAAGAAGTTTTCTTACATATAATTTGAAACTGAAAGAATGAAGTGTTATGGGAAAGGGAAGAGTGATTGTGGAATGTGAAAAAAATCATAAAAGTATCTATCAAAACTAAAGCAGCGGAAATTTGGATTAGTTACAAGTATAAAAAAAGAAAACTTATACGCAACAAATTTATAATAATGGCAGTGCCCACATATAAGTATGATTGATAATAAAAAATTTAGCTGTTAAATGTCTTATTTTTTAGAACTAATTTTCATGTGTGTGTGTGTCTACCACATTTGTCATATTTTAAAACAGCTAAAATCAGCAAAATCTTAACTATAAGGTTGGAAAAAAGGAATCCTAACTCTTAAAAAACAAAACTGACTATAAACGAAGTTTGGTGCTTGCATACTAACCTCAAATTTTATCCTGCAAATCCCACCATAATTTTACAGCAAAAGAAAACAAAAACAAAACAAAAAGATTCTTACTCAAATGTTTAAAAGGGGGGGGGGAATAATCAGAAAGATTTTGGTAGAAAATGGTACTATTCATGTGGCTCAAATTTGTCTGTGGCGATGTTGGAACTAGTTTGATATTACAGGGCAAGGCGCTTGGTGCAATAAAGGAATCATGCCAAGCAGCACTTATTGTCGCTGGAATGGAATAAAAGATGGTGGCCTAGTGGTATAATTTAATGATACACAATAATTTTAAAGAATTGTTTTGAAATGCATTGAAATAGATTTCAAATGAAGGGTATAGGAAGAGATTGAGAATAACCAAAATCAATCAATAAATATAATGAATATCAATATAATTAAAAGTAACATTTACTATTAATAGTATTATGCAGTATATAATATAATAGTAATTATAAACAACTAACAAAACATTTATAAATAAATATATAAAAAACAATTATAAATAATGAATATTATATGATTACTAGCAGTATGGCCCAGCATTGCACAGGCTTTCTCTACTTTTATAAGTTTTCCCTTCCCTTCACAAAATCACCACTTCCATTATTCTTTTTTGAAGTGTCGTCCTCATCACTTGACAATGGTTCAAAATTTCAAGTTGTGTTGCCAAAAGCTCTTGAGTAGGTGAACAGTGCGACTTTTAAAGTTCACTCACTCAATTTGCAATTTTTTAGCCCTTAGAAACGAAAATGTACATTTTTTAAAAATAGTTGTATATTGAAGAAAGACAGAAAAGAAGAAATTTTTTAATTTACAAAGTTCCACAATTACATAAAATGTTGAATTAAAATTGTGAGCATTTTTTGAAATGCTAAAACACACTAAAAGTTTCATGCAATTATTTTTATAAATGAAGAAATTATTAAATGTGGTTTACATTTTGAGTATCTTTTAAAAATTAGTAAAAAAAAGTTTTTGGCATTTTATTTTTTTTAAAAACACTGATTCTAAAAGATCAAAGTATAAACTTTTAAAAAATAATTTTCATTGAAATGCATTGATTTGGATTCATTTTAGAAGAAATAAAATATGCAAAGCTTCCTTGTTTTGTAAAAAAAACATACAGAATCATGGCAAATTAAAAATATGTAAGAATAAAAAGATAAAAAGGCTGGAAATTTATTTACATCCATAAAATCATCCAAAAAGGAAATATACTACAATAAAAATATATTTCAGAGTTTTTAAAGGTTTTTTTTATTCCACTGTTCATCAAAAAAAACATTCTTTAAGAATAAAGAAAACTATCAGTTGTTACAAAAAAAAAAAGCATGCACTCTTTAAAACATTTATCTGTAATGTATAATGAATTGAATACTACTATACATAGCAAATAACACAAGTGATAACAGAGCATAAAATCTTTCAAAAACCACGAAAAGAGTGACCTTCGCTGATTTTGAAGCACATGCTCAAAACTTTCACCTGTCATATTTCTCAACGTGAATTCTCATATTAGGTAACACAATCTTGACGTAAAAGGAATAATATTTAAATGAATTTTTAAAAAATTAAGAGCATGTTTTTTAATTTAATGCCTTCAAACTTCACATATCGATTGCAAACTACGGTAATTTTTAAACAAAAAAAATGAAAAAAAAATACTACATCGACCAACTCTTGCAAAAAGGGTAAAAAACAAATTTTTTTAAAAAAAACGTGATTTTTAAGCAATTTTTTCAATCTTTATTAACAGATTATGGATAATATTGTTATACACGCAGAAAAAGCGGCATGAGATTATCTTCATAATTAATGAAGTTATTAAATGTTTAATTCAAATTTTGAGTATTTTTTTTGAAAAATCCAAAAAAATTTTTCCAAATTTTATTTCTTAAATGACTGATTCTAAAAGAGAAAAGCATGAACTTTTTTAGTGTAGAATATAAACTTATTGATGCAAAAGAAAATTCAAAGGAACGATTTACAAATAATTTTCATAAAAACGTATTGATTTTGATTCCTTTTAGAAAAAATCGTAAAAAATAGAAAATATCATTTTTTTGTAAAAAAAATTATACTGTATCTTGGTGAAAAAAATGATTTTTCTGATTCTGTAATTATTTTTTGTTTGAGTTTGATAGCAAGTATTAGATGGCTTTTTTAAAAATGTAGGGAAAGTCGGAACTTCACTCCACTGAAATGGAAATGATGCTAGGTGGAATAAAAAACCAACAGGGGTAAAACAATTGTGCATTTTAAGGTTTTCAATTAATATCTCTTTAACTAATTATTGTAATATCATAATATAAGTGGTCAAAACGGCTTCCTTGGATCATTTCCCATCTTTAGGTACCTTCGGCGAGTTTCTATGTGGTGCAGTTCACGAGAAGATAGACGCTCTCAGCATAGATATGTTTGTTTACGTACCAATTTTAATAGTGTAGATTACATAAAATTATAATTGTATTTTTATATTATATTATTAATAAAATAATTACATAATATATGGTAAAAATAATAATGAATATCAGTTACAAAGTACTGAAAACTTGCAATACTCGAAAAACTGCAAGTTCCTACGAATTTCATCAAACAAGGAAAGTTCCAAAAAACATTTTTAAACAGTAAAATAAAGTGAAAATGGAAAATTTATAGCAATAATTAAAAGTACAACACTCATTCTTTTTAAAAAAATTATCCTAGTACTCACTCATGATATTAGAAATATCCGTATTTGAAAATATTACAAAATAAAAAGAAGACTGGGTTCAGTACTAGGAGAGCCCACACCCTTGGGGCGAATTATTTGGTTGGCGATAGTTGCATCATTTTGGTAACCCTACTTTGATACACTAGATATGGTAAACCTAACTATTTCTGGAATCTTCATATTTTGTCGGCGGGCATTTCAAATTTCGTCATTTTGTTGCTGGGCACCGGGCTGGAAGTATAGCTGCATGTGTGAGTGAATATACCTTAAAACTTTTTACTTTTTTGAATGCGAAATGTAAAGAATTGATTGAATAGTGTATGAAGGAAGGATTGATTGCTCAGAGTTATGAATGTCCTAAATGAAACGATCGGCATGATGTAACATGGTCGACAATAAAACGCTTTCTTCGAAATTGCACCTGCCACGCCGAAGGTATGTTCGACTATTACCTTGCAGAATAAAAATGGCGGCGCTCACACGATCATTCACTCAGCGATGAGACATTCAAGACTTTTTAAAAATCTGCTGTTATGCTGTACCCTCCACTCGGAAAATATCAGCAGTAAGAAAGTAAGTGTTTTTATATTTTTTTTATCTTAAATGTTTAATTTATTTCTGTATTGTTTACATATATTTTCATTACGCATCCACCTTATCTCTCTGTATTCACTTGCCGCCATTGTCGGTTTCGCTTTGCGCCATCTCGTTCTGGCTTGGCGCTTTTTTTGTTTTGTCGCCAAGGGTGTGGGCTCTCCTAAGATTTTACCAAAGACTGACAATTACATTGAAAATGGTTACATTTTTAAAGAAATAGAATTAAAACCATCTTAAATTAATAGGGTTACCGCTGGAAAAAACCAATAAAAGTTATTATATATGTTATCCCAATGGCAACCACATTGTCTGATGATAAAAATATCAAGGTAACCTTATTGCAATGTTATCGCCTATCTTGGCGCACATAAATAACAACTTGGCACATGCCCCTTGATATCAAAATAGAAACCCTTTTTGAAAAAGATCTTGGTCCTCAATAATAAATTATTCCATGGTAAGTCAAATATACAAAAACTTAAGCGCTGCAACACCACCACTCAATTTGAAAATGCTTAATTTTTTTAAAGAAATCAAATTAATTGTAGACCAAAAGGTAAAAATCATGATAACCATATTATGTTATCACTAAACTTGGTGAAAATTTACAATGGTGAACAGCATACCAGTATTAAGTTAGAACCTGAAATATCATTTTATTTTGTTCAAGTAAAAAAATATACTATTGAAAACAGTAATAATATCACAACACAAATTTAAAATTATCTATCATTTTTCCAATATAATAAATAAGCTCTAAAATCATGTAGAGAAGCAGAATAAAAAGCAAACAGAAAGTCTTATTTACACATTTAATTTATACGAGCTAAAAATTTACATGACAATACAATAAAAAGCACTTACATATTAATTGCAAGTCAAAAATTGCAACGATTTTATGAATTATGATAACCTATTCTGATTTTAAAAATTTTGAGTTCAGTACATTGCTTCATTGCACATCCATTAACATTTTATGCTTTTCTGTCAATATAAATTTCTACATAATGCTCGATCGGTGTGACATATCTTAAAATGGAGACTGTCAACTATTCCTAAAATTGAGACGGCTCAAGTGTCGTATGGGGGGAGGCACTTTTTGATTTCATGATTTTTCTTCGGATTTGGTGATTTTTATCTAAATGTCATGGTGAGATATCAAATTCATTCTAAAATAAGTAATAAATAATTCTGAAAAAAGTACCTTGGCGACCACTTTTATTTGCCTAAAAAAGGACTGCGCCAAGTGGCCCCCTATACTACACTTTAACCATTGAGACATACTATCAGGGGGAAAAAGGTAAAGCAACATTAATCCATGTCAAAGATATCTTACTGCTGGTGTGAAAGATTAACATTGGTTTCTTGGCAAAAAAAAACAAAAACAGAGGTAGAGTGGATTAACTTTTTCTGGTACATATAGATCTTTAAATAGATAACAGCAAAAATATAAAAAATAAATTGAGAAAAAAATTAATGGAGATTATATTGAGAAAATTTATGACACTATATTCTAAAATGTAAACACTGGTAGAATGTTCTCTTCCCAATGGATATGAAAAAACATTTATCACAAGACAAGAAAATCCATTTTTGTAATGGTCCTTGACTATACTGTCGGCATGTTATTGAACAATATAGAAAATATTAAAGAAACATCTGTCATTTTTTATTGTTAGAATAAGTATAAAACATTATAAATAGAACAATTGTTATATTACCTGTAAAGTAATTTTTTGGTTCAATTTCATTGTTTTCGAAACAAGAACACACACACACAGTATAAAAGTTCTCATGTTAAATGCAAAATAAAGTGCAATCATGCAAAACTTTGCCATCACTTCCAATTCTACCTCACTGAATTAATAAGATAGATAAGAAGTTGTTTGATACCTTCCAAAGAACATACATATTATTTTTAACATAAACAATTGTTTATTCAAATTAGTTAGTGATCGCCAATAGCATGCAGTTATTACAAAAGTATCCATAAATAAATAAGTAGATCTAAAAAGCAAAGGACATATACACATCAGTGAAACATAATTTTAAAGTCTAAAGAATACCTTCCACTGAGGGCTTGCCATTTTGATTGATTCCTAATTAAAAATATCCGAGGGCAAAAGGCAGCAATATTTGTTTCACTTGAATTAGAATGTTCTTGATTTTGATGAGGCCAAATAAATAGGGAAAGAATTTTGCAGATGGAAGTGCCTCAGATGTTTAACAGTGAGTGTGGATGTGTCCGAGCTGACGAGACCTTTATTTACTTTTTGTTCCTGAGCTGTTGATTAATTTGTCCTCTTTAATAAGTCATGCTAAAATAAATAGAAATCGGTTTATTTCAAACACTATAAAACACAAAAAGAGAAAAATATTCCAAAATAAATTGGAAAAATAATCAGTTAAACATTACAATATACAAATCATTAAACAAAAAAATACATTATTTACATTTATACAAATTCAGTTACGTAAAAACGCAGTAATTGGTAAACACAGAAAAACATGCTGGTACTTAAAATACCAAAAGTATTAATTATGGTAGCATATTAGTAACTTAAAAAACTACATAAGATTATCTAAAATAATTTATTTCCATGATTATATATATAAATGAATTACAAACCTCGACAATGCACATCACCGTAGACATGCCGCCATCTTTTAGAAAGGGAATTTAATTTATAGAGTTGAAGAGCAGTGTCCTGCTTTTCTAAAATATTTAAATGTAAGAGCCTTAATGATTTCGTGAAATGAATTAACAGCGAATTGTTGGAAAAATTACATACTGAATAAATATTTCTATAGCAAAATAATTATCTAAATAAATTTTGCATTTGATAAGCCATATTCATATATTTATATTTTCATTGCTGTTGAAGTCGTAGTAAATAGCTTCCAAGTTTATTCTAAGTGTCCTTTGAGATTGTTGTCTGCTGTGGTGTTTCGAAACATGTTTTAAACAATAGCATATTTACATTCAAAAAGTTAGGTTGGAAATGTTTCATTCTGCAAAAGTTTTGCGGGCTGCAATTAACGGTCTAAAAACAAAGCCTATTTCTTTTAGTGCACCTAAAATCATCGCTCGTAATTCCAGTATAACAAGTTAGTCAAGTTTTGTTTTAAATTTTTACTTCAAAAATAATAAATTTCTGAGGCTTACAAATTTTATTTTCTTTACTTATTCTGTTAAAAAAATTTAAAGTTTACTATAATTACACACATTTATATTTCACTATTATTATCATATTTCAATATAACTAGCATGCTATGAATATTATTCCGGAAAGCTGTATTAAATTACAACTGTTAATCGGTACAATAATCTAAAAATTCAAGTAATGTCCAATTTTAAACTAACTGGGAAAAATTAAGGAAAACAAATCTATGAACCTTTCGTTGATGGTTATATAGGGAGATAGCTGTGTTGGAGAGGAGCATGAAGCTCTAATTGTTATTAATCTGGACAATATAAATAAAGCAATTTTCATTCACTTTTCGCAAATTAATTTTAAAATGGAAGACTCATTTTTGTAGATTCTTAAGAAAGAAACTGTATAAAAGCAACAAGAAGATTACAAACCAACTCCAAAAGGTGACAATCCTATTGATTATTCCAACACTTACGGAATCCAGGCTTTCTTGATGGGTTCATGGAAAATCTTCATTGCACTTTTCTCTCAAAAGTAATAAAATCTGTAATGGCATTTTGAATTAAAATATACTTCTTATTAAAATCATACTCAGTTTGCTTCCTTCAAATCAACTATTATTTCTATAACTTCTAATTTGTTTTAAAAGTATGTTAGGAATTTATTCTGATAATCTCAAAGGGTAAAATCCTAGGAGAGCCCACACCCTTGGCGGCAAACCGAAAAAAGCGCCAAGCCAGAACAAAATGGCGCCAAGCAAAACCGACAATGGCGGCAAGGGAATATAGTGGGATAAGGTGGATACATAATGAAAATATATGTAAACAATACAGAAATTAAACATTTAAGATAAAAAGTATAAAAACAGCACTTACTTTCTTACTGCTGATCTTTTCCGAGTGGAGGGTACAGCGTAACAACAAATTTTAAAAAAAGCCTTAAAGGTCTCATCGCTAAGCGAATGATCGTGTGAGCACCCCATATTTATTCTGTGAGGTAATGGTCGAACATACATTCGGCGTGGCTGGTACAATTTTGAAGAAAGCATTTTATTGCCGACCATGTTACATCATGCCGATCATTACATTTAGGACATTCATAACTTGAAGCAATCAATCCTTCCTTCATACACTATTCAATCAATTCTTTCTTACCTTTCGCATTCAACAGAGTAAAAAATTATAAAGTATATTCCCTCACACACGCAGCCAGGCGGGAGCACAACAACAAAATGAAATTTGAAATGCTCGCCCACAAAATACGAAAATGCTAGAAATAGTTAGTTGCCTATGTAGTGTTTAAAAGTAGGGTGCCAAGATGGCACAATTATCGCCAACCAAAGTAATTCATGCCAAGGGTGTGGACTCTCCTAGGAGTGAACCATTATTATTATTATTGAAGGTTTATTTATCTTTTAATTCATTATGCAAACATTTTGTTTGGAAAATGTAATCCTTGATATTTGATGGCTGTGAAATTGAGAATCCAGGTAAATATAATGTTCAGAAGTGCTTGAATTCTTTTGTGGATAGTTTTGTAATTTGGATTTTTATCAGGAATTTGAATTTCAAATATATGTATTAAAAAAATATGTCCAGTACATTTATTTCCAGTAAATTGTATTAAAGTATTAGGGAGAGCTGTATATATAAAGGTGTATTTAACTATAATTAAATAACTATTCTAATGTGTCAAAAATATTGTTCCTGAGATTTAATTTTTAATGGAAGAGAATAAATACACTCCCTTCAAGATAGACCCTTTATAAGGATTTTTTGGTTAAAGGCATTCTTATTTAATTTGAAGAGTTATAATTATTTGAAACATGAGAATCCTAGTATATCGTTTCCTCAAATGCCTATTTAAAAGTTTGATGTGCTTAAAATTTTTTAAGATAAGATAGGATAGGTATAACAATTTATTTCAAAAGTACCACTTTGCACTCTGTTTGCCAATTCATTTATCCCCTGAGAAAAATCTGGCTTACCAGCAGTCATTCAAACTTTTCGATTGGCTATGTAACTTATAGATTTTTAATGTTCTTAAAACATCTAGATTTTTTTAATTGCCTGTCACTGTTAGTTTTCTTTTGGACTATATTGGAATGCAAATGAGTCAAGTTTTATGCTCCATCATGCAGAAGGGGAGATTCATTTTAAATCTGTTAAGGCTCAAAATCTTCATGTTGGCTTAGTGGGGAAGTTAAATGACTGAGGTGAAGCTTAGATGTTGTCCCAGTCACTTGACTGTGATTAAAATATACAAAGTGGTACTTAAGTATTATATTGCAACCATTTGGCGCCATTATATGAAACGAAGCAAATGGTTGCCAATTCAGCAGGTATCACACACGCAAAATCAGGGTTCCAACTGAAAGAGTTATCTCTCTCTCTCTCTCTCTCTCTTTCTCTCTCTCTCTTGAACATTGGCATTATAGCGATAGCACGCAAGTACCTACAAAGTTTGTCAATGATAACCCTAGCATGACTAAAAAATGTGGAGTTAATAAACAATCAATCCAGTTTTCCATTTCCAATGCAGAAATATTCATACTTATTTCATTTGTAGCCTTAACATTTGAAATATTGTTTATAAAGCAGATAAAGCCATTTTTTTAAAACAATCAACAAACTCATTTGCTTTGTTTTGCAATATAACTCTTGTTATAGGAAGATTATGGTTCTGCTGAATGGAATGAGCCATTTTAAAAGAGCTTCCTTTACATTCTATTTTTTAGTCTAACATAACTTCTTCGCTCCATCCAGATTTTTAAGTGAGCAATGATGATCTGGGTGCAAATTTTTCTAAATATTGAAAATCGAAGACTTCGATAGGAAAAATTCCTTGTTTTAGTGTTATCAGTTGGCTGCATCTTCATGCTTATTTTTATTTTATTTTAGTCAAATATGCTTTCTTCTATGGAGTTTGTCATTATTGCAAATGTTTTCTGGGGTACTGCTGAGATGCAAATTGTCTGATCAATCCAAATATGAGAACAGTGGATGAAGATAGAAAGAAGAGACACACCATAGCATTTCCATAGTTCATAACATTATGGTTTGAATTTTTCAAAGGATGGTTTAAAAAGTGGAGTTTGTGTAATGAATCAGTGGGTTCCTAAAAACATCAGGGAGAGTGAGAAAATAAAAATACTCTTTCACTGGGTTATGTATTAGTAAATGATTCTATAAATGGCAGGAATAGTTAATGAGTGCTAGATTTGGGTTCACTCCTAGGAGAGCCCACACTCTTGGCGCGAATTACTTCGGTTGGCGATAATTGCGCCATCTTGGTAACCCCACTTTTAAACACTACATATGGCAACCCTAACTATTTCTAGCATTTTCATATTTTGTGCGCTCGCATTTCGAATTTCATTTTGTCGTTGTGCTCCCGCCTGGCTGCGTGTGTGACGGAATATACTTTAGAACTTTTTACTTTGTTGAATGCGAAAGGTAAGAAAGAATTGATTGAATAGTGTATGAAGGAAGGATTGATTGCTTCGAGTTATGAATGTCCTAAATGTAATGATCGGCATGCTGTAACATGGTCGGCAATAAAACGCTTTCTTCAAAATCGTACCAGCCACACCGAATGTATGTTTGACCATTACCTCGCAGAATAAATATGGCGGCGCTCACACAATCATTCGCTTAGCGATTAGACCTTTAAGGCTTTTTTAAAATCTGTTGTTACGCTGTTCCCTCCACTCGGAAAAGATCACCAATAAGAAAGTAAGTGCTGTTTTTATATTTTTTTTATATTAAATGTTTAAATTCTGTATTGTTTACATATATTTTCATTACGCACCCACCTTATCCCACTATATTCCCTTGCCGTCATATTGTTCTAGCTTGGTGCTTTTTTCGGTTTGTTGCCAAGGGTGTGAGCTCTCCCAGGATTTTACCCTAGATTTGACTATATGCTGCATTTTGGGGTTACATTATGTATGGGTAAATTTTTCTTTGAAAAACTGGAGGATTCCTGCAAGAGAAATTTCAGTTCACCATAAATGGTCTTTCATTTTTTAGAGGTTTAAAATAACATTAGTTAAATAGAAGTTCATTTGAAACTAATAATAAGATTAAATACAAAGTTCATACAGAAGTTCACTATATTCCATATGCACTGTAGCAAGGTTTGGACTGTAGGTACATAAGTAAAGTATATATATATTAATGTACTTATACAATTTTGCATAATTTGCTCTATTAATTTATTGTACACTAATTCCTTAGCTTGATTTGTTTTTGAATCTGCATTTTATATATTCTCAAAGAAGTATTGTTTATTAGTCCATTACAAACTATATATGGATCATTAATTTTGTATATTTTTTAAAATGATTATATTGGATCCTAAGTATAATTTTAATCCATATTTATAATAATGTGAATTAAAAATATATTCAGAAAGTACTTTACTTTGAAAATGGAGTTAAATTTAATGAATTTGTTAGTGAAATTATTAATGGAAATAATCATTTAATTAAATAGTCATTGTTTATGTAGGATGTTTTTTTTTTAATTTAACATTGTTTCTGAATCTCATTTATTCCTTATACAATTTTGAGTTGGATAGTATTAAAAAAAAATTTTGTTTTTTGTTATCAACATTCTTTACTTGAAAATGTAATAAATTTTGTATGATTGAAATATTTTCATTCATGATAAATTAGTCTTATATAATATTTAGCTTGGAATAAGGATTGGAAACCAGGTCCTTATCCAAGAACTGAAGAAGAGCGAATAGCTGCTGCTAAAAAGTATAATATGTTGCCTGAAGATTATGAACCATATCCAGAAGAAGAAGGATTTGGGGATTATCCAAAGTTTAAAATGTTTCATATGGAAAGTCGTAATGCTTTTGAAGCATATGATTATCCAGAATTGAAGAGAAACTATGGTGAACCTGTAAGCAGCATATTTTAATATTCTTTTTCTTTTTTTTAGTTATTGTTGAATATTAGTTTAAAATAATTAATTGGTGTTTTATTTGAATTGTAGAGAATGTTTTAAAGAATATACATTTATGCCATAAAAAAGCATAAATGTGTATAAAATTTCACATTAATAAGCTGATTTATTCCTTTTTATATACATGATTTAGAAAGAAAAGAATTGGTATTGCAATTATAAATTATTCATAATGTTGTTGCATTGACTTTTTCTGGTTTTTCCTAAACATACATTAATTTCCAAATTAAAGTATGAATAGAGATATGTTGTTGTAAATACTTCTTTTTTTTATTGTATCAATGGTTTCCAATGTAATGTTTCTATTATATAATTCAGTAAAGATTCATTAAAAGTATAAATTTAAAAACAGATTTTTCAAGATATAATAGCTAACTTCTTATTAGTTTAGTATAAAAATTACAGTAAATTGAAAATAAATTTGTTCTAATAATTTTTATCTTGAAAAGAATTCTGAACTAAAGCATCAATATTTATAATAATCACCCATCAAAAATAGCATCTGAAAATCTAGTATTTGAGTTTTCACTTACTTCTTGTATTGTATCTTTAAATTTACCAATTCTTCATATTGTAAGAAATAGAAATTACTTTTTTTATCTTTTAAAATATTGGGGTTTTTTTATTATTATTATTATTTTGGATATTAGAAAATATGAAATAATTTACTTAAAAAAATAAAAAATTAGTTTTAATTTGATTTAATATTTTTAAACTAAATATCCGTAAATGGATAATTTCTTATTTTATTCCATGCAATAAAGGCAAGAACATATTAAAAAATCCCCCTCTCCAAGAAAGACAGAGCTATCACTCAATTATAATTAAAAGAGTTTTCATTTCATGTAAGCTTTATGACTTTCGAATTTATATGAAACATTATTTATTATATTTGAATACCTATTTCTGACATCAAAATAATTGTTTAACAGTTTTTAAATATGTGAATTGCACTCACATTCCTCTTTATTTTTAAACTCAAACTGTTTTTTTTTTCTGGCTAGCAAAGATGAACATAAAACTTAACTTCTTTATATTATTATTATAAATAATTAGAGTTAAAAATTTTCTTGTGTTTAGATTCATCCTGACTATGATGTATGCGTAGAAGACAGAGTAAATTTTCAAAGGAAATATAAAGTTTCTCCGTAAGTATCATTTCTAAAACATTAATTATTTGTGTGGCATGCTAATATGATATGAAATCCTCATTTTGAAAGTCATTCTATATTTCAGACCGAAACAAGTGCTGTATGTTTTGCTGGGAGTTAGCCTTTATAGTGCTATGGTATTATACGGAGAATTTTATCCTATTAAATCGCAATTGGTAATGTTTTATTGTATTTTATTTATAAATAATTAATAAGGTCATTTTGATAACCTCTATCCCTAAGGGGAAAAAACATTTGTACAGCTACTTTTTCAGTCTTTGTGCTGTTCTGTTCATAAGTAGTAAACAGGGATGTACCTTAGGATAAAAAATAATCCTCATGTTCAATGCTTACATTTTTATAACTGATGAACTTTTCAAAATTTCCTTGAAACATTATTTTTTCTCGCTAGGTTTTTTGTCAGATAAATTTAGAGAAAAATGTACAAAACTTTAGTTCAATATATAAACAATTTGCTTAAAATCCACTGTTTCTTTTGTCTTATATGTGTTATAATGTGCCACAATAAATGAATGTTTATTTCTAGATTATTTATGTGGTGATGTTTATGTCTAGATTATAATTTTATTATTATTTATCATAAGGCATTAGATGAGCAAATAACAATAAATAAATTGTTTGTTGTAGGAGACGGTAATATTTCTCTTTCTCACAATTTTGGGTTATTCATATTTAAATGAAGTATTTGGTTTCTATTTTCACTAATGCATGTATTCAGCTTTATTACACGAATTTAATTGTACATTTGAGTATTATAATTACTGTAAAATCCGATGTATAATGTGCACCTATATTTTCAAGCTAAACTTTTTAGGTATATTCGCCGTATAACGCACACTCCATTTTTTACGAAGGAACATGGAGTGTACTATGCAATTCTCCTAAGTTTTGAAGTCATTTATTCGAGACATTATCCCCAGCTTTTCAAAATTTAGTAAACTTCTACAACCCTTTAAGTTATTAGATATGTCATTTCTTTTAAATAAACAGTATTTTGATCTATGTAGAAGCCTAATTTTTTTTTATTTTTGAAGCTATTATTTTTATACCCAATGTATAATGGGCACCTGTAAATTTCGATCATATTTTTTTAGTTCAAAGTGTGCGTTATACTCTGAATTTTATGGTAATTTTAGCTTGAAGCTTGATAAAAGTAATTTCAAAAAATTATGTAGTAGTTCTTAGAAGCTTGAAGTTTGATCCAGGAATTAAAAGCATATTGTAAAATTTTTTTAAGATCATTAGAACCTATTTTAACCGCCTGGTGGTCGAATGGTAGCGTTTCGCGCTTCAACGCCACAGGTCCGGGTTCTATTCCTGCGATGGCCTAGGTTGACTCAAACCTATCATCCCTACTGCAGTGGGTCAATAAATGAGCACCAGGCTTGTGCTTGGGGACTTAAACACTGGGAGTCTCGCTTCAAACTGACCACCGGGTCGAGACCTCAGTGCCCAATGGTCACAAATACTAGGATGGGCACAGTAGGCCTTGGCCCCTATGGGCTGTTGCACCACTGAGTTTGAGAACCTATTTTAACATTAAATAATTCATAAAAGCTGTTAACAAAAGCATGCTTAATTGTAAAAATTTTACTCTTGAGAATTTAAAAAAAAAAATTCTATGCAACTTTCTTTTGTAACTGACAAAGCATTCACATGTGCTGTATTAAAAAATATGCAAGGATTTCAAATGGCATAGTAGCATTAATAATTGCTGGAATAAAATGTCTTTGAATTCCTTTTAATATCATTTTATTTGTGTTATACTTTATATTTTTAACATAACCATCCAAAAAGTTATTATGGAAGTTACGTCTTATTTAGGCTGTGGCACATTTTCCAATTTGTCATATTATTGGAGATGATAGCTGCATGGCCTAGCATGGCATGGACTTTTTCAAGTGTATCACTTTTTGCTCAAGGAAATTTTCCCTTCCCCTCTTGCTATCAGCACTTTCTGTTGTATGTGGGATTTCTATATTAACGTCAGTAAAATGAAATATTTCAAAACTTCTTTGACCTCTTTGTCCCATTGTGCAGGTCTGTTTCCCCTTCATTTACTACGGCATTGCATGGACTTTTTCCAAGGAAATTTCCCGTTTTCCTCTTTATACTAGCACTTCTATGTGTGTATGTGTAATATGTGAATTTCTTTATTTATATCATTAAAATTCCCTTTTCCAAAAATTATTGGAGATATAATTAGCATCTATATTCTAAGGTTTATCTTTAACATTTAAATTGTAGATAATTACTAACAATTGTCAAAATAAAATAATGTTTGGCATCCGTTTCTCAAAGTTAGGCATCTGTCCAATAATTTGATAACTTATGGACATCTGATTAAATTTATTGCATATGAATAATGTTGATGGTTTTTATTATTAATTCTTGTTAAGCTCTATGTTAAAAAGTTTTTATTTGAAAAAATATTGATATTTAACAGTTATATAAAGAGCTAACCATGCCAAAGTTTGGCTTATATCAGAGCCTGATATAACAAATAGGTAAAGTTGATGAGTTGAAGGTAAAAATTATAAAGGACACTTTATAATTTTTTTTAATCATTGTTTTTAATGAATTTATCTTATTTTATAATATCACGAAGGTTTGCATTAGTGATAACTTAGAAAATCTGTCACCAACCTTTGATCTTTGTAACCAAATCAATACCAAAGTTTTTGCTTTTTTTAAATAAAATTTATGACTATGAGAGATTTAAATAGTTAAAATTTTTAAGCTCTGTTAATATTATATATGTATGTTTATGTCTTTATATACATGTTTGAATTTATTCTTAACCTTTCTTTTCCAGATTCCTAAACAATATCCATATTCAGGACAAACCCATTATACATTTGAATCCGAATGAATTAGAAAATTTGGTAAAGCTCTTATGCTTTGTTTATAGAAGGAAAAATAAATTATATAATTGTGTATATTTGTTTTATATTATTTATATTCAAACAATTCATGAAATGTACAAGTCTTATTAGTTATTTAGTTTTTATCAATGTTAGACAAATTATTAAACATCATATTATTTGGATACATCTTAAATAGGAACAAAAAAAAAGAATGAAAGATATCTGGGAAGAATAATGGAAATACTATTTTTTATTCGAAATATATAAAAATATTAATGCAATTATTTTTTAGGATCATTTTCTAATTTAAAATAAAAATTTTAATTTTACTTACTTTAAATTATTTAGAATAAACTAAATTTGTAGAAGAAGGATTTTTTCTTAGATTTTTCAGTTGTGTAATATTAAATTATTATATTAAGTAAGTACTCTGTTTTTCCACATTCTCAGTATTTTAAACTTACTGTGTTTTTTATGCATTTAAAACAAATGTATACAAATTCTGAGTTAACTTCTATTATGCTTGTACATACTTAAGGTTTGAAATTTTTTTTTAAATAATGCAATACTATCATGCTTATATACTTTTATAGTTACAACATATATCCACAAAATAAAATTTTTAAAACCATTATATGCTATATAAAATGTGTATCATTCTTTTCGTTGATAGAAATGATGAATAGATAGATTTTATTTTTTTCTGTACAGTTACATTGGATATTAAACAATGCAACTATTTTATGTTGCTCACTTTAATAGATTTTAATGCCAGGGTTTATATCTTTTTCAAAACCAGGGTGGGGAGCAGTTCAATTTTTTTTTTCTTTCCAGTTTTGATGAATAATTTTGGATCATCTTGAATTAGGTTTAAGTTTGTGTTCTTAATAATTGCTGTTCAATAATTGACCCATCTTTTCTGAGAATTCCAAAAACATACCAAAACCAAGGACCGTATATTATGAATGCAGTTTCGTAATACTTTCATGTTTTGTAATTGTTATGGCTCACTCCGTGGAATACTCAGGACTCAATCACAAAACAGTTTTTAGTGGACTGGTATCTATTTGCTTCTATATGTATTATATTTGATTCACTAATACAAGTAATTGGTCTTCCAATTAAAAAGTGTGCCGGGGTCTAAACCGACAAATCATCCATATCCGTTGACAAAGGGGTGAGAGGACGGGAATTCAAAATTCCCTCAATTTGAGTCATAATGGTTAGAAACTCTTCATAAGTAAACCTAGAATGACCTGCCTCACGTTTAAAATGGAATTTGAATGACTTACGCCAACTTCCCATAAGCCGCCAAAATTTGGTGCTCTGGGAGGGAGAAATTTCCAATTTATCTACTAAGAAACCAGCCAATTCAGGATCAGGATTTATCACTAACTTGTACAATCTCTTGAGTTTGGCATTAGCTCCTATAAATGTTTTACCATTATCAGAAAATATTAGAGAGTTTCTTCCTCTTCTAACAATAAATCTCTTTAATGAGGCAATAAATGCCTGAGTTGTTAAATCCGACACTAATTCAAAAGTAATCTTTGTTAAATATTGCATTTAATAATGCATTAGAAAATTTATATGTTTTGAAATTCAATATTTTCATTTATCTGAGATTTCTAGATTCATTATCTATTACGATGAAAAATTTCCTTATAAATTATTGTTTTGTCGTATCCTGAATAAGGATATTCTTTATCTGAGTATCTACAATTCTCTTGTACAGTTCACATACTGTTGTCCTATGATACTACTTCGAAAAGAGTCATTGGTGATTTCAGTATGTTTTTGCAACTTTTTTCTTAACCAGTTGCATAGATAAGAAAGTTTTTCTTCTTTCTTAAATTTTCATTTTTATTAATCAAATTATTAAATTGACTTCTACTGAGATTTTTTCACTAAATATTGGAAGAGGAATCAAAAGTGGCGGACAGTTTGAAGCAAACTTTTTTGGATTGTCAATTAATAAACGCAAATATTTGTTAGAATTGCTTATATTTATGACTAAGTGTTTAAATTTTACATCTTTAATTTTATTTTTAGCTTTACCTCTTATTTTCTACTGTTCATCTAGAAATGGTTGCTTCTTTTTTGTCAAATTCCTTATCTTCTCCTTCTTTGTAATAACTCTTCTTCAATGCATCAAGTTTTTCTTGAATTTAAGCGGTTATATCTTAGTAAGAGATCAACTGTTTAATTGTGGGCTCTTTATTGATAAAATTAGAAAGTTTTGTCAATTGTGCTGGAATGTTATCATGCTTGTAGTTAAACATCCTGATGCTATTACTCATTTAGGCAGAAGAAACACAATATTTAAGTCAGATTTATCTAAATTCATAAATTGCTGATTATTTCTTTTGATTACTAGGAAGAGAAATAATCAGCTTGCTAATTAAATTAAATTTCTATGGTTTGCTGGAAAGTACAGAAATAGGAAAAAGCATAGTGGACTCTATAGAAAAATTATTAAACCTAAAGGTTGTTTTTTTAGAGGTATAGAACTTTAAATTGCAATAAAACAACAATGTATTATTCGATTGACATGAATTTTTTTTATTCGAAAGATAATCTTGTGGCATTACATTTTAAATATGATTTCTGGCATAGGACTGCCACGGCTGGCTCGGATGTAGTCCAATCTGGACGTCCAATTTTCGATGACTTTTTCCAACATTTGTGGCCGTATATCGGCAATAACACAGCGAATGTTGTCTTCCAAATGGTCAAGCGTTTGTGGCTTATCCGCAAAGACCAATGACTTTACATAGCCCCACAAAAAATAGTCTAGTGGTGTTAAATCACAAGATCTTGGAGGCCAATTCACAGGTCCAAAACGTGAAATTAGGCGGTCACCAAACGTGTCTTTCAATAAATCGATTGTGGCACGATCTGTGTGACATGTTGCGCCGTCTTGTTGGAACCACAGCTCCTGGACATCATGATTGTTCAATTCAGGAATGAAAAAGTTAGTAATCATGGCTCTTTACCGATCAGCATTGACTGTAACGTTGTGGCCTTCATCGTTTTTGAAGAAGGATTCCACCAGCCCTTAAAGCACACCAAACAGTCAGTTTTGTGGATGTAACGGTGTTTCGACATACACTTGTGGATTAGCTTCACTCCGAATGTGGCAGTTTTGTTTGTTGACGTAGCCATTCAACCAGAAGTGCGCTTCGTCACTAAACAAAATTCGCTTATGAAAATCGGGAACAACGGCAATCTCGTTTTGGGCCCATTCGACGAATCTACGCTTTGCTTGATGATCGTTTTGATGAATTGCCAAACCAAACTGGGAATAAATCACTTGACAGCTGTTAAATCGGTCGCTATCTTGGAAAGTAATGCCAACTTAAACTTCTATACCTGGAAAAAAAAACACTCTGTATATTTTAAGGCAACTGGTTACTAGAATGCCAAGAGCTCAAATTCACACAAGCAATCCTAAAGTCGAATTGAAAATTTGAAGCAGCAAAATCAATTCAAAGTTGAAATTGAAAAAGCAACTGATGGAAAACTGAAATGGCTAATTTGCTAATCAGATAGAAAACCCAGAAGAGAAGACAATGATCTTTGCACAAAACTTGTTCCTGTTGTTAAGGTTGTATAGTTATTTCTTTTTTTTCTGTGAGTGACAACCATGATCGTAACTATTTCATTACTTGGGAATGGTAATGATCTGTTAAGAATATTCAGTTATGAAAAAGAAGTATTCAGAATAAAGTTTTAGTGATCTTGAAGCACATATTACATATCTTTTTAACTAAATTTATTAGCCACTATAGTCAGTACCAGTTTCAATTAAAACTACTTCAACAATTAGAAGTGCAGAAAGAAAATATTTTGACACAATTATAATTACTTTGGCAAAGCTTGGAGAATTAATTTCGATCTTCCTTTGAAAGATTAAACACCTGTAAAAACTTTCAGCATTACAGATCTCCAAAAAAATTTTGTAATTCTAGCTTAAATAAGATGTTAAGAAACTTTATGTGTCAAGTCAAATATACATACACAAAGATATTAAATTAATTTTGAAAAATTTACCAGTTGTTTTGACTTTTTGAGTATTCAAAATGAACTTTAAATAATTGTCATGGTTTGTGCAGGAATTAATAAAATGTTTACAACATGCTGTCAATGTAGAGAAAACATATTTCGTATTCATTTAAATTCATCCTTATTAATTTTTTAGTTAATTTTAAGGGATAAACTAATTAAGTAAAAGATATGTTTATTATGTTGCAATTCAAATTATTTTGTACAAAAATGTGAAGTTAAACATTTCTCTTTTTGTAAAACTCAACATGCCTGTTTCATTTGCTTTTAGTTAGAAATTTCCTATTTCTTAAAGAGAAAACTTAAGAAATTCAAGATACCATTTTGAATTCAATTGTTGACTTAAGTTATTATACAGCAATAATTACTCATGTCATTAAATGAACTTCCAGGCCAAAGAAAATGATGAACTAAATGATGGAATGGTAATCAAAGTTTTGATCTGTTATGCTGACAGACTTTTCCCTGCCTTCTCATTAGACAAGTTGAATTTATCTGACCTTATACATAGCATAGCAAAAAAAATACCTTTTAGTTCAAATGGTCCCACCAGCCACTACTTTGAATGATCCCAATCTTCAAGTTCATTTTCATTTTCTGAACTCAACAATATAACCACATTCTTTCTTCTTTTTTTTTTTTTTTTTCATACTTGAGATTTATTTTAAATATTCTCATATTCACTATCTGTACTTGAGAACTCGATTTCATCCATAGTGTCATACGAATCCTTTTTACATTCTATGTTATCAAGATAACTTTCAGATCATTCCAAACTCTCTTCATTTGTTTATTTATTTTTTCTAATAATTTTAACTATATTGAGTTTTTAGGATAAGAAAGTAATTGGTGAAATAAAAAAACGAGGAAATTTGGACAAAACAAATTGTAAAATTTGTGTTATCTCATAAAATGTTATAATTTGTAATATTCAAACAAACTATGCAATTTAATGTACAGTGATCTCCACTGAAGGACCCCAGTTTCCTGTTAAGTAACTACACTGATGTCCATAAATTAAGGATAATTCAGAGTTACGTGGAAATCAAACTCTAAAATAAATATATCACCCATAAAATGACTACACACATCTTCAAGAATCATATGCAAATTGCAGGAAGCCACCAGATGACACCGATAGTATTTCACAATGATGAGAGTGTAAGAGGAATACATGCAAAGAAATAAAATTGTCCGCAAGAACTTTATAAGTCTTTCAATACAATAACCACACAGTTATGACACAAAGGATGGATTTGGATGATTTTCTACGTGGTAAAATTACCCAGCTGGAAGTATTCAAGGAACTTGGAAACGATTCCAAGGTGATGGTAATATGAGTAGGCATTATAGCACAGGTCGCCCCTGAGTTACAATTCCGAATGAGGACCAGTATTTGGTAGTTACTGTCAAAAGAAACAGGTAGAGCACAGCATCAGATCTGTCTCATCAGCTCTTTTCAGCCACTGATATGACAATTTCAAGGCAGACAGTGTACAGACGCTTAGGGCAGATTGGCTCCATATTGTCTTGAATACATACATAACCTTCATAAAGTAACTAGCACTGTTATAATATCAGCACTTCACAACTCTAGACTATCCTAAACAAATGCAAAAAAACCCTGATTATAGTGAATTTTTTATTATTACTTTATTTTTTGAGAACCAAGCTGTTTTATCACTAATGTTGTTTGTAACAAACTCAGATTCATGATGAACAACAAATAGGTTCTTGGAACTTATAAATATTATTTGGCAAAAATGTGTAATTCAATGAGTTTGACAGTCATTCATATATATGTATATTTCATATAAACGCTTCAACCAATCAAATAACCTGTTGGGATATATATATATAGTCGAATCTCTATAAAACGATGTCGTTAAATCTCGAAAACAGTTCGTTATACAGAGGTTCATCTTTCAATATACTTGATAAACCAATTTTAAAATCATAAACATTATATGTTTTACCCATCATAAAAAAAACAGCAAGGAAAGCAAGAAAAAAGAATGTCGAGGAATACACGTATTTTCAACATTAAGAAAAAATAATTTTATATTAAAACTAAAGAATTTTAGAGACATTTTCTAATTTAAAGCATACACACAAGGTAATTTTAAACATAGATTATTTTATAACTAGAAATCCACTGAGGGTTAAAGGGGATATCAATGATGTTTCTAATGAACTGGACAATTGGTGTTAAAGGTTGTACTTCTTGGATGAAACTCCCAGAATTCTATGGTTCTCGTCGAGTTAGGCATTTAGTAAAACCAGTTCAAGATTTATAACCACCATAAAATGTGTTAAGAGAGAATAACTTGAAATGTCCAGAAATACTTTCAAAAATAGGAAGGGGAAAAATTGAACCACAAGGGAAAAAAAGTTCGTTATATAGAAAATAGACTTCGCTATAGGGAGGTTATTTTATGAAGAAAATCGTGAAATGTCCTTGGTTACAAGAAAAGGTTCGTTATATAGAAAAATTCGCAATATAGAGGTTCGACTGTATATATATATATAAAACTTAGTTACATATCTTTCTCAGTAAAAATAATAACAAGAGTGGAATATTAAAAAATATATTTAATCAAAATAATAAATTCAAATGGCAGAGTAGTGATATTATTTCCACGAACTTATAACAAAAGGGGTCACTAGACCCACATAGTAGGTTTAGTTTTAAATCACTTTGGTTAGGTGTTAAAAAACCAATGAAAGTCTTGAACTTGATTATCAAACAGTTGTAAATTACAATGTTATTAGTCCAGAGATGTTCAACACTGGAACAAAAGACTTTAGAATTGACTCAAGTTTTTAAACTAATTGACATTATCAGGAAAGTTCAAAGCTTTCTCAAGTACAGAAATTTCTCTTTTACTCATAATCTTAACTTATATAATGGGCAATATCATCATAAAAAAAGACATATAGATACTAATTATGGATTTTGTTTCTATCATACAAATATCGTTCACCCTGAAAATGTAAGAAGGCTTGCAATTTTCTTGCAACATTTTTGTAGGAAGATATTGTTACGTTGATCGGGGTTCGAGGATTTTATGCAAATCAGTCTCAAAGAAGAAAAACAGTTATTTGAGAGTTTATTATCGAAAATCCAATCCGTGAAAGACAGGATTCAGTAGCAATATTCACAGAATAAATCCCAGAAGGTCTTCATTACTTCCACAGCACTCACTCAATGATCAGTGTTTAAAATACAAGTATGTAAAGGATTATTCATATGCACAGCCGAGCTAATCAGTTATCGCTAGTTAAAACAATGCTCACTAATCGCTGGTGGAATCAAGACTGACTCGCTGCGGCTAGCACCGCTCTATTTATAAACCCGGCGAAAACTTCCAGAAAAATCCACACGCGTCATAAAGCGGTAAATTAGTGGAGAAACCCTCTAATTTCTAGAAGAGTCCAGAGAGGGTCTCAAACTCACCAAAAATGATGCCAAGTTGGTTCTATCGCCAAGTTCATTGAGCCACCATTATAGCGTAAGCGGCGTTTGCTTGTGAATAGTAGTTTTAAAATATGACATAGAGTAATATATAAATGCATTACACATCCAAGTACAAATTATTTACACAAAATTCGTAACACTGCCCTCTCCTCAAAGACTACACGTCCAAGGCAGTACTATCCTAGAGTAAGAGGTATCTATTTTTCAGGCAAACTAATCACATAAAGTAACAACTGTACTCCACAGCATATACAAAGCAAATAAATTCAAAATACATAAATAGATGTAAACATAAATTATAATATTAAAAAAAAATTGAGGAATTAGAAAAAAGAAATAATTTACATTATATATATTTACAAAATAATTAATGACTACGTTCTGAACTTAAGGATCTTATTCAACTTGGCCAAAATAAGGGGCTAGCCTATTGTAATGTATTACCTTCGGGTTTGAGTGTGATGATTTCTGTATCCGCACCACAACGTCATTCAGTCTTTTTAGGACTGTGTAAGGACCTTCCCAGTTTGTCTGCAGCTTTGGAGAGAGTCCTTTGCAACGTTTCGGATTTCCATAACCACACTTTGTCGCCTTTGTGGAAGTCGTGTCTGGTTGCTCTTGTGTCGTATCGGGTCTTCATCTTCTCGGAAGCCTTGCCGATTCTTTTCCTAGCCAGATAATGCATTTCCTTCATCCATGCCAGGGGTTTCTCGATATACTCCTCAAGCACCAAAGGTGCATCTGGTGGCCGGCTAAACAGAAGATCTGCAGGTAGACGAAGATTACGTCCGAAGAGCATCTGGGATGGGGAATAGCCGGTGGTCTCGTGAACGGCACTCATGTACGCAAGCAGGAAATAGGGCAATTTCTTTTCCCAGCCCTGTTGATTACTGGATACCAGGAGAGAAAGGCTATTCGGGATGGTCCGAATGAACCTCTCTACCATGCCGTCAGACTGAAGATGTAAAGCTGTTGTCCGGGTTTTAGTAGAAGCGCTCTCGGACTTTATGTAGGGTCTACATAACACCGAAATGACCTCCAATTGGACTGCGATGGAGTTCCTTAAGGACTGTTGAAAATCTTGTCTTTTGGGAGTATTAATTGCCTCCTGAATTTTTTTCCATCGTCAGACTCCCATTTTCGATATAAAACACCATTTCTCAGATGGAGAGAGTACCAAAGAGCCTATTAACATTTCGTTGTAGGATGGAAAGGGGCGTTGTTTTGCCAGCTAGGCTTTTCGTCAGACGACTCTTTGGAAATTCAGAAATCCACCACTAGAGAGCTGGAGGAATCGAAACCGAAACTTTTGGGCCACTCCTTCACGGGAGGACACAATTCGCCATTCTTTCTGATGTCATGATTATGCGATTGACTTTTTGCCTTTCATGCCTAAGCGCAAGATGTAATCCATTCATTCTAAACTATCATCTTTAGTTAATTATTATTCGCAATCTAAATGTAACAATATCTGATTTGTACCGCCATGTGAGCGTAGAATATCGATTAAATTGAAAACTGGAAGAGGTGAGTCTTTTCTTTGTTCTGATGAATTCCTTTTGTATTAAAATTCTTGATGTGTTCTATTCTAAATTTAAGTCTAATCGTTTAGAAACCCAAATCTTAATTCTAATATAACACTCTTTGTATTCAATTATTGGTTTTATTTCGGGATCAGCCAGCTGATCTTTTCGGACACTGTCATCACTCCACGGGTCCAATTCCGATGTCGATGGCGTCGTGACTTGGCGGACTACTGGATCTATCATGCCAAATTTCTTTTCGACTCTCAAGCTGTACTTATTTTTCCCCGGACAGTGTCTTCTCGAAGAGACGCCTCCATTTCCCTCTGCTGATCCTTTTCGGTTTTAACACATTCTTAGACTCAATTACATTTGCACTGTGCGGATCTTTTTCAATTACTCGAGGACAATTACTTCCTGGACGCCCTGCTCCGCCTCACCCCCAGCACTTGGTGCTGCGATCTTTCTTATCATTTCGGGAGCAGTTACTTCTGATATGCCCTGGTTCCCCCCCCCCAGCAAGTGGGGCTGCGTCTCCTCCGGTTCTGAAATTCAACCATTATATATAAATCTTGAATTTCTTCTTTCAATGTCTTTATCTCCTTCCTACATGGAGATTCACAGGGTGCATCTGCCATCACTCTAGCACCTCGAATGGAATAGTGGTCTCTGCGACTGGCTGGAATGGCGGCCTCAAATTTCAGGGCAGATTTAAGATCTTGGACATCTGCCATTCTTACTGCTCTCTGGATTTCCCCATCCTTTAGTCCGTCCACGAAACATGCAAAGAAATTATTTCCCGCACAGTTGATGGGTAGTCGGAGAAAGCCAAGTTGGTGAGCCTTTCTGTTTCCTGCAAATTTTCTCCGGTTTTTTGGAGTCTTGTTTTCATTTGCAGACGTGCGTAGTCTTTGGAGTACTTCTGGCCGAACCGAAGATCCAGAGCATTATACAGGGAGTTGAAATTCAGTCGCTCTGTGTCGGAAAGAGTCTGCAGTACTTTAGCTGCTTCTCCTCTAAGGGATGCTGCAAGCTGACATGCTTTCACCCCTTCAGTCCTTCCATTGGCTTCAGAAATTATGAAAAATTGTGTCTTGTATACTTCTGAGTGCGTTTTTCCGTCATAGGTCAACAGTTTCACTGGCCCTATAAAGGCAGTCCCAGGCACTGGAACAGCAAGAACAGATTTTTTAAAGGCAGAACAGGCACAATTTTGCTTTTGTTCTCATTCCCGCCAGCTAGAAGTTTCTTCTCAAGATCTTCCATTTGCTGTGATATAAGGCTAAAATTTTCAGCCATTCCTTCGATTCTTTCCTCGACTTGCTCTTTAATCTTTTCTATTTTTTCCTCCATCTTCTCTCCAACTACTGCAATCTTTTCTTCCCTTTTTACGGCTATTCTCCTTTCCACGCTATCTCGATTTTCTTTTCTTAATTATCTCTCGGCGCTTCTTGACCTTTCATTTCTTGCTTAGCTCTTGACCTTTCTCCATTCTCTCCTTCAACTCATTCTTAGTATCATCCAGACCTTTCTGCATTTCTTTTTGTGGCCTTTTCTAGTCTTCTCCTTCAACTAATTTTTAGCTGTTTTTTAAAGCATTGATGCCTTCCAACAGTGCCTTCAATTGCTCATCCATCGCTCTTGTCATTGGCATAAAATTCCACTTCTGATACCAAACTGATTGGGGTTCGAGGATTTTATGCAAATCAGTCTCAAAGAAGAAAAACAGTTATTTAAGAGCGATGAGAGTTTATTATCGAAAATCCAATCCGTGAAAGACAGGATTCAATAGCAATATTCACAGAATAAATCCCAGAAGGTCTTCATGCCTTCCACAGCACTCAAACACAATGATCAGTGTTTAAAATACAAGTTATCAGTTATCGCTAGTTAAAACAATGCTCACTAATCGCTGGTGGAATCAAGACCGACTCGTTGCGGCTAGCACCGCTCTATTTATAAACCCGGCGGAAGCTTCCAGAAAAATCCGCACGCGTCATAGGGCGTGAAATTAGTGGAGAAACCCACTAATTTCTAGAAGAATCCAGAAGGTCCCAAACTCGCCAACATGGTCGCCAATGACGCTAAATTGGCCGCCAACAATGATGCCAACTTGGCTCTTTCGCCAAGTTCTCATTGAATCGCTACTATAGCGTAAGGGACGGTGTTTGCTTGTGAATAGTACAATTTTAAAATAAAATAAATGCATTACACATCCAAATACAAATTATTTACACAAAATTCGTAACAATATTTTTAAGAACTAGCAAGGCAGAGTTCCTAGATAGTCCAAGCAATCACTAACTCTTAAAGAATTCTAGTGGCCAATCATAACACAAAAATTCAATTTCTTTTTATCACTGTTGCTAATGTGAGCATGGTGATATAAGGTTAATAATGATGCTGTTAGAGTTATTTTAAGTCATAATTTCATGAAGAATTAAAAATTTATTTTTTAACGTTAATTCCTTCATAATACACGTAATTCTGATTTGCTATGATGCCTTTTTTTCTTTCAGAAATCCTTTTATGGAAATCTATACAAAGAATATTGAGGTTAATATTAATAACAACTGCATGATGGAAATTCACATTAAAATTTAGTATGATCTCATGTAATTAAAATAAAATTTAACATGAAAAATAGTAAGTATATAATAATTAAAGTCGTGGCCACAATACATATGAGCTCTAAAGTAGTTTTTTTCTTAAAGAATATATTTAAATATTTTCTAATTTTATATGCATATAACCTTCAAATTTGCTCATTACATTCCCAGTTATCATCTAATTATTAATTATGGGAAGCATTTTCATAATGATTATTCTGTGAATAGAATGTTATGTAACTAGTATTTCATGGACAGTTATTCTGAAAAAAATGTTATTTCTACTCTTAAACAATACAAATTGTTTATAGTACATTAATTTTTTAACTAGAGATATTTGTAAGTCTGTATTTTTTTGAAAAGAAAATTTTTTGAATTTGAAAGAGTAAAATTATGTTTTGCAAAACAATGCATATTTCCAATTAATTTAAAACAATTTGAATACACCACTTTACATATTTTTTACAGGATATTATTTGTGATCTTAATATTAACAACTTATTAAAAGAACTGACATTGTGCAAAAATATTAATTTTAGATAGCATAAAATATCCTTTAAAATATTGAAAGTAGAAAGTAACTTGATAAATAGTGTTCATGTAATTTTCCTATGTGAAAAACAAAAATAATTCAAATTTGATACAAAATTTTATGTATAAAAATATAGAATATATATATATTATAAAAATACAAGTAATCAAATTAATTAGTTTCAAAACTAACAACATTTAAGAATAAAAACTGTAAGTCTTAATGTAACTATGACATGACTTTTTACAGTACCTTTAAAAAATTAAACATATCTTAAGTTTTACTACTAAATAAATCCCCACATTGACTTTTATACTATTATTTATTCCCTAATAGTCATTGAGAGTTAAACCCTAGGCCAAAAGTTCTAAGACATAATTCATCTAGTAATAAAATATACAGTGAGATTTGTTGAAAAGCAAAATATTTTATCAGCAAGGACGTGAAAAATTAATAAATAAGTAGTTTAATAATAACAAAAGAAAAAAAAATTAAGTTTGAATGATGAAAAAAAAAATTTAATACTGATCCTATTATACTGTAAAATAATACTTAAAATTACCATAAAATCTGGCGTATAACGTGCACTTTGAACACATAAAATAAGATAGAAATTTACCGGTGCACATCATACATTGGGTATAAAAATGATAGCTTCAAAAATAAAAAAATAAACGAGTAAAAAAAAATTGGACTTCTACACAGATCGGAATACTGTTTTATTAGAAATAACATACCAAATGAACTTAAAGGGGTGTAGTTTAGAAGTATACTATACTTTCAAATGCCTGGGATAATACCTCCAATAAATGACTTCAAACTTTACGAAAATTGCAAAAATAGATTTAAGATTCTTTCGTAAAATAAGGGAAGCGTGTTATACAGTGAATATACCAAAAAATTTAAAAAATGTAGCTTGAAAGTATAGGTGTATGTTATATATAAGCCAGATTTTATGTTAAATATTTATATCCCACAATAAACCTAACAAGCAAAGTATCCAGAAATGACTTTATTATCATTTTTATAATGATAAATTGATAACATTCATTACAACTTTAAATACATAACACAAGACAAAATTTATCATGCATAGTATATTAAAATATTTTGTGGCATAAAATACACTACAATAAATAAAATATTAATAAATACATTTAATAAAAAATGTTTTCAATATTAATACTTTTCCATAATTCATATTTTATTTGAGGCTAATGGTTTTAAATTCTCCATACCATTAGCAGTTACATCACAATCTAAGCAAACATAAAAAGGATCAGCTAAAAGAGTACTAGATATACAATAGTAGCAAAAGACATGGGCACATGCAATTGTGTGTGGAAAATTAGGAATGTCATTACAAATAGCACATGTATTATTCTGAACAAAGTATTTCTTGAAATGGCTTTTGTACGATCTTTGCATGCAATTTCTTTTAAAGAAACCTTTAATTTTAGGTAAGTTTATCAATGGCAAAGTAAAACCCAGGAATTCAGAAAGACTATGCCACAGTAATTCTCTGTCAACATTATCATTTTGAACAGTCCTAATATTTTGTGGTTCGGTATATACTGGTCTAACACGAAGAAAACGTTCAACCACAGAGACGTATTTGGATTTTTGCAAAAATATACAAAAATTTATTAAAGATACAATTTGATAACATGCATAAAATTTACGTTCCAACACATATGAGCAATCAAGAATTTTGTTAGATAATTCATTATTCAGGAAGGATAATATAACTTTGCGAACTAATCTGTCCCAAAACCATGGTAGGCACACACTAGCGAAGGCTAAGAGTCTCAGTTTACTGTCTGAAGCAGGCTTATATCTATAACTTTCCTGATACTGTAACTGAAAAAGAGTTTGTCCAAAAGTGCATCTTAAAATCTGAAGTGGCATACATTTGAACAACAATTTAAATATGATGTCAAGTTCCGGTCCAAAACGTGCTAAAATTGAATTGGGTAGATATTTGAATGCTTTTCGATATTGAATATTCAAGAGAGTTTGCAATTCTTCATCTAAAACAATCGCATCGAGTTGATCAACTCTTCGAACAAATCGACTAGCCGCCATGGTTAAAATTTAATAAGTTGATTCTGATTTCAAAATAGTCCTCAATTATCTGAAATTACATTCATCTGTCACCTTTTAATTATCTAGAAAATGAACCAGATTCCCATGATGAAAACAGGAAATAGTTAAAAAATTAGTAAATAAATATTAGCAGACGATGCCCGGTACGGTTGCCGTGTAATATAAGACTACAGTTTTCAATTTTTTTTTAAATTGCAAATTTATTTTTATGATTTTTTGTTGATACCGATAGTTTAAGTTTAAAAATTGACGACGAAGAAAATTCAAGAGAATAAATTTTGCAGAAAAAATATTCATTATATATTGGTACATAGTTTTGATGAATATAAATACTTTTCAGTTTGGCAATGATGCCTAGATAGTTTGGTTTTTATTTGTTCTGGTTTTCGAATTCTATTTATGTTATTTTTAATTGATTATACGTAAATATTTCTTTTAAAAAATATATTTACATGTGTAATTAGCGAAAAACTTGTGATATAATATTTTATCAAAGTATCAATCCGGTGATTTAAGGTATTTTTTTTATCATGATATTTCAATGTTTATTAATAAATGCAAAATAATATATTGAATTACTTAAAACATTTTATAATGCTTTAATGAAATGTTCCATTATTTTTGTACCTTTAAAATTCTGTTTCAGATGTTCGCATTATATATTTAATGTGAGTTATTCATCAAATAACTGTATTTCGCTAAACGCTTTACATTCAACCTTTTTGAATTTTTCTTTTAGTTAAATAAATCCTTAGTTAATTTTTTTTAAAAGTCGCGAATATGAAGTACTGTTTTTCCTTATTTTTTTAAAATAAAATGTTAATAGGGCAGATTAATGAAGTATACGAATAAAAGAGAGCAAAACAAGTTCTGGAGGATAAAATGTTAGTAAAGAAATTTTATTGAATTATTGATTTAATTTATTAATTTTATTTTATTTCAATTACCTTTTAAACAGATGTGAAAGAACTTATTTGAATTAAAGTAAGAATTATAATTTTTTTCTTTTTTTTTTGTAAATTGACCATTTTATTGTTATATTGTCTTTAAATATTTTATTCTTTTTATAAAATGATTTTTTGAAGTTCATAAAATTGTAGTAATTTTATCCACTGCATTTATTTGTTTTCGTTCAAAAATTTTATATTTGTATCTCTGTAATTAAAAAAAAACTTACTAAAAATCTGAAATTTAGTATTTAAATATATATATTAAGTAACATAATTAAAAAAGGAAAGAATTGCCTGTTAGAATTGTGGAATTAGAAAAGAATGAATTATTTAATAAAATTAAATGAAAATGAAATAGTTATTTTTAAATTATTAAAATGTGTACATAAAAATTAGGTAAAAACATAGTACAGGGTCCTTTGGCAATTTTTTTGGCATCTGCTGAAACTATCATTATGCATTGATAGTGGTTCACAGATTGCACAATAAAAAAATTTCGAACTGAAAAATAATGGGAAATACATGTTTCAGCATTTTAAGAGGAATTATGGATTTAGTGAAATAATAAAACAATTTAACATTTTAAGAACATTACCATTTCTAAAAAATAATTTTTTGTGAATTAGGGGTATCATATTAAACAGAAATCCAATGTGGAAAAATGAGGTATTGGGTGTAATTTGGTAGTATTTTTTTCTCTGTTGCCATAGGTGGGAACTGAACTAGAATTTTACTGAATACATTTTTTTAAGATCTCTAGAAAGATGCAATTCCACTTATTAACATTGCTGTTTTTATGCATCTATTGCTATATGAACTCAGAAAGTTTAAAATATAATTGTACCTCAAATGAAATGATTGAATTTTAATTGTGCTTAAAAAGCTTGTTGTTCATGACATTTCTCTCGAAGATGTTAATTTCAGGAGAAATTAATCTCCTGTATGTTGGTTGGTTTCGGGAGCCACCCATCTGGTATAGTGTAAGTGACACTGACAGCTGTGCCGCAGGGCCTGTATTTGAATCCCGGAGAAGGCATGATGTTTATAAATGTGTGTAGTGCCTGTGCAGCATGGGAGTACTCTAAATAGCCATTGAGCTGTAAGTCCTTTTGTGAGGTTGGTGGAAGTGGAAGAAAAGTAGTAGACCCTTGGCCATCTCCAAGGTGTTTTCTGTCAAATTTCAGGGTGGAATCCAGCCAAATCGTTCTGTCACCTGTATGGTGCTCAAAGCTACAGCTAACAACAGGCATGCATGTAGCTGTTTGCCATGATGAATTTCGAGGCCTCAGAGGCTGACACCGTTAGAGGAGTGGCATTAGCAACAACAGGCGAAAGTAAATTTAATTCGGTCTTTTCGAACTCACTCATATTCATTATCATGAAACTCTGGATCATATCAAATTTGTTTCCTTCAAAACAATTATTTCTTTGAGATCGAATATGATACATATTCATTCCTCTTTTACAATATTCCCAAATAAATTCATAAGTCAAATCTTACTCAGTTAAATGCATATCATTTTTATAAACAATATTTGATATTATTCAAAATCAAACATTTAGCAATGTATCAGATATTTTCCCCTCATGTTCCAAAAGTTATGAAAGAAATGAAATATATTGTATTTCTCAGTTACTCTGTCATGGCCATGGTAGCCTAGTGGTCAAGGTAAAAAACTTGTGGCCAGCGTGTTATTAAATTTTTTTTAGTGAATTTCTTGAATGAATACATATAAAAAAAAAGGGAAAGATATTTGCATGTGTCAAAATTTTGACAAAGTTATTTGTTTGATATACAATAGAAAGAAACTGCATATTACATATCTAATATTAGTCAAATATTTATTTTAAATTTAAAAATTTTTTTTACTTTAGAACTGTTAAAGGAAGCAATTCCCAACGATAATACTTTTTTTAAGTTGAGATATTGTATTTCTAAGTGTTTATCTTATAAATGTTGGCATTTTTATGTAAAAGTTGTACAACTTGGAAGCCCAGCAGCCGAATGGTAGCATATCGTGCTTCCATGCCACAGGTCTGAGATTCAAATTCCAGGCTGGGCAAAGGTCGACTCAGCCTTTTATCCTTTCAATTGGTCGATAAAAGAAAACTAAGCTTGCACTCGGGGACTAAATATTGGGGATTTTTGTGTCAGACCAACTACCGTACCATAACATTTGTTCATGCACCTCGGTGCCCACGATCATGAAAACTGAGATAAGCTCAGTAGGCCTTGGTCCTGATGGGCTGTTGCACCACAGAGTTTTAGTTTATACAACTTGACACTGCTTTTTTTTTTTTACATTTCTTAGCTTTTGGAGGCATTAGTTTGATTTGGTTTCTTCTTTGAATAAAACAATTATTGACTGAAGATTGGCAAAAGTTTATTTATAAAGAAATATAAATAAATTAAATTGGTACATTTACTATAGCTGATATCTAAGTAACTTTTTCCTTTTTAAGAATTTAGTAAGAAATGTATTTTGCTGTTACAACGTTGCCTAAACAAAATTATGGAAAATTACTGCACAAAATTATTGTTATGTATGATTTGAATGTAATAAGCCATTTTTATGCTTATAAAAATGATAGAAACTTCATTTTATTAAGTTTTCAGTTCATACATTATATTATAATAGAAATTTGCATATTATTAGAGAGAAAAAAGATCTTTATTAACCTTAATTATAAATTATTCAGAGTATTTTGTTTTTATAGTTTTCTTTGTTCCCTTTAAAAATGCAATTTTTATACATCACAAAATAAATTATATTTCTTTCATTTTAAGGACCTTGGATTAGTGACGTTTTTCTGTGAATGTCACTAACACTAATGGTAATGATACATTCACTATGAGCAATGTGAGAGAACAGAGTTTGCTGTGTTTTTTGTCCTTTGTCATGTTTGTCTTCATGGTTTTTTTGACTGACAAATATTAAATAAATTGTATTTATTCAACAAATTTATTCACTTTTAAGGAAATTAAATGTTATTTTTTTTCGTATTCTATTATTTGTATACCGTAAAATCAGGCGTATAACATGCACCCATACATTTAAGATGAAATTTTTAGTTTTTAGGTATATTCGTCGTATAACGCGCACCTCCTTTTTTATGAAGAAACCTAAAATATATGTGCACAATATTCTTATGTTTTAAAGTCATTTATTTGAAGTATTATCCTAGGCTTTTGAAAAAATAGTATATTTCTAGTAGATCTGCAACACTTTAAGTTCTGAAGGAATGTCATTTCTTTTAAATAAACAGTATTCAATCGATGTAGAAGTTTAATTTTTTTTCTGTGACCCTCTTTTTTTTTATTTTTAAAGCTTTCACTTTTATACCCGGCGTATAAGGCACATCCTTAAATTTCGATCTTATTTTTTGTGTTCAAAGTGCGCATTATATGCCAGATTTTACGGTAATTAATTTTTTATTGTGTTAAGAATATTTATTAAATAATTTTAGAATTTTCTCATTTAATTGATTGTATTGATAATATTAATCATTTTTAATTATTGATATTATTAAAAGATATTTCAGAGATACACAATAAATTATTCATAACCTCTTCCTAGAAACCCAAACCATATCTTGCAGAATATCACATCTTTTTTCAAATTTTTGCATTGATTTTTTTAAATATTATATTTTTATATATAAAATACCTTTTTTAAATGTATAAATTGATCTATTATTCATCTGCTATGTTTTGTTAATAAATTCGTTTTTGTTATGCATTTCAGAATTATGTACTAATTTGAAAAGAAACCATGTTTCTTAGAGAATATGATGCCAAAGAACAAAATACATCCGTCGATCAAGAAAAGTCCTATATTGATAAGATGCCTTCTTCATGTAATACAGAACAAGCTATTATATTCCCATATATAGGTCCTCCAGGCACTGGACCAGGTCTTTTAGGCAGTAAACCTGGTTCTGATAAATTAGAATACCTTACTGCTCTAGAACATGTAAGTTTGCTTTAAATTTAAATGCCATTTTATTACTATACTTAAAGGTGTAAGGTTAAAACAATTGATTAGTGCCATAAAAAAATCCTTTTCTCTTTCTTTGTTTTAACATACTTCCTTCCATGCAGTGGCATAACAGAGAATATTAGAGCCCCCCACAACCCCTGCAAAGTCAGGTTTTGGGCCCCCTAGAGCCCTTTTCATCACAGTGCAGGGGTTGTGGGGGGTGTATGTTCCACCACTGCTTTAATGATTACTACACTGAAGTGCCACTGAATTAGAAATACCTACCTAGTAACGAGTTGGGCTTCCTCTGGCCTTGATAATGGCTGCCACATGATGAGGCATAGATTCAACAAGTTTCTGGAAATGTTTCATGTGAATTACTTGCCAAATATTCACTAAAGCTGTTCATAATTCAGTAAGGTTCGTTGGTGCTGTGTGATGGCCTTCCATGCCTTGTTTCCAAACTATCCCAAAGATGCTCAATAGGATTTAAGTCTAGGCTTCTCAGTGGCCAATTTATGACAGAAAAGTCAAAGGAATGCTCTTCCAACCAGCCAGTAGCCAACCGGGACTTGTGGGAGGTACAGTTGTCTTGCTGGAAAACTCCTTTACCTTACGGATAACAGAGCAGGTATAAATGGATGGAGGTGATTACCAGCAACTCTGTGTACTGAATTGCATCGAGGGAGGTTGATACACAAACCAAAGATCCCAAACAGTGCCACGAAAAAACACCCCTGACCATGATTTACCCATCATGCTCTTGTACAGTTCCAACTCGGCATGCAGAATCCATGACTTCATGAGCCTGACACCATATTCTCAGCCTCCCATTAGCATTAAGTCGAAATTGAGACTCATCATTCTGCGCTACTCATTTTCAGTCATCTACACTTCAGTCTTTGTGTTCTTTTGCGCAGGCAAGATGTGCAGCCCAATGGTGAGCATTGAGCAATAGTACTCTCGTAGTTGACGGCTCCCGAAACCCATATAGAGAAGCGAGCATTGCACAGTCCATTTACTTACTGTATAACTGGCATCGTAACTCAATTGGGTGGTAATTTGAGCTAATGTTTGGCTCCGCTGGCTACATACAATGTGCCTGAGCCATCTCTCACCACGCACTGTCAAGGCTAATTGTCCTTTGCAGTTTGCCTGATTGCTAGTTTTTTGTTCACCATTCATGTGTTCTTGGTATACTCTTGGCACTGTCAACCTTGAAAATCTTAGCAGTCTGACAATTTTGGAAATTGAATAGCCCATGCGTCGCGCACCTACGATTTGTCCACGATCAAAGGCATCTAAATTAGGCAGTTTACCCATACTAGCAATTCCAACAACTAATTCAAAACAACCACAGTAGTGCTATATATGCATTTACCACAGCACCCTCACTTGCACATGAATAATGTGCAGGACTACAGAATTTGCATAGCTCTTGCTATCACTAATTTGGTGGTACTTCAGTGTATATCACTCCATGCAAATCTCTTTGTTGGTCAAAGCAGTGTTTGAAGTTTTTTTTAGTAAACATGTTCATGGTCTCTATCACTTAGTCTTTTTCAGGCTTAAATTATATCAAATATCATTTCTTTCAGTGCTGATTTCATGTTAGAGAATAGAAAGTTTTGCAAGGCAAAGTTAAAGGAATAAAATAGATGTTCCAGCTCACTGATCTATGTTTGACCATCAGCATCTTAACTGTCAATGTAGTATGGACTAGGGTGTTGTCCTGATGAAGAATTCATTACTTGATTTTCTAAAATTAAGGTCATTTTCTTCTTGTCTGTTCATAAATAGTAGTTTGAACTACAAGATAGTATTATTTATTTACAGTTTGATCATCAGGTAACAATTTATGTATACAATTCCGTGGATGTGCAGGGAAAAATAAGTATAATTACTTTGAATTTTGATTTGGTCATTTAAGCTTTCTTTTATATTGGTGAACTGGGTTTTTCCAATGCATTGATTGACACTTAATTTCCAGATCCTAATTAAAAAACTTAATTCATCATATGTTATTACTTGTTTTAGTAATTTAGGTTCCTTTCCAGTGTTTTCAAAGTGTCAGTTCAAATATTCATTTGATGTTTCTTTTGTTAAAATGTGAGATTTTTTGGTGCTATTTTTGAACACACTTTCTCATGTTAAAGTTTCCATATAAAATCTGCCAAACAATCTATCAGTTATCATGGTTTCAACAATTTTACAAATAACTCGGCTGACATTCTTTTCTGATCATAGTGCCAATTTTTTTCAATATTTTCATCTGTTGATGACATGGTAAATCAACCAAGGTTTTGATCATTTTCAGTCTTCTTTGGGGCCCTGATCACTTTATACTTTTTTTTTTTTAACAAAGAGGAAGTATTTGTGTTGAATGCTCCAAGTTTTACAAGAAATTTCAGATTAATGCTTTCACTTTTAAAGCACTTAACATTTTCCCCTGTGAGCTGCAATTGTAAGATCCAGCTTAAACAAAGGCCATGGCATAAATAAATGGCCCATGGTTGACTCAATAACAGGAATATAGAAATATAATGTAAATGTGTTGTGTACCATTTGAACTTGACAAGCATGCTGTTTCAAACAATCTGAGATTTTATAGCTACAGCTCAGACACTTTCAAAATTAGAATAAAAAATTTGTATAAACCATCTATTTTCAAAATTTTTACTGCAAGTAATCACTATATTTTCCTCTCGTTTAATGGGGCTGTGTATTGGTATTTTTTACCTTTACAGACCTTGTTCATTTCCCAGGTAGCTGGTATCACTTTTTATTTCGGCACCATATAGGCGATACCAATGCCGCAAGTAATTTTGAGGCCAAGTTTCCTCCCCAAAGGGAGGCATCTGAGCTCTAACGATGCAAAATTGAACTTAAAAGTTTAATTTTGCCAAGGGATTTTTTTCATGCCACATGATCACTATATAAACAAATGATTTCGTTGAAGATATTTTCTGATAAATTTTTGATTAGTAAGCAGCAAGTTCCATGCCTATTCAACTACTCAAAGCAAGCTGTATTTTTAAGACTTGTTTCATTCAACTTCAATTTTGCTTTTTTAAAATTTTCAAATGCTATTTATTTGTCTGAGCATTACTAAAAAACTACTTCTGATAATTGTTTTTTTAATGCCTTTTGCACTGTAATTAAAGCTATGATAAAGATTAAATATTTCTAAATTGAACTATATGAAAATTTAAAAACTGGGATGAGTTGAATGGCATTTAATACATTTTGTGCTAAAATTTGTTAAAAAGAAAAAAATGCTAAATTTTTAATATAGTAATATATTATTTTTAAGAGCATATTAAATTAGTTACATAACCAATGAAATGTTAAATATTGCAAAGAGAAATTCTGTAACTAATGAGGAACTTGCCACTAAAAACTAAATAATCAGGTAAGAATTAAATGCAAAATTATTTTGATATAATACATTTACCTGAAATCAAAGAATTGTTTTTTACTTATTCTAACTTAATGATTGAAATAAGTTTTTTAAAAATATAATTAATTTATTTTGGGTATATGTATGTATGCAAAGTTTGTATTAACTAAAGTGCATCATAATTTATCAATGTATTTTACAGTAGTTTTACTATAAAAAAAACTAAAGAAAAATTGAATGAAACATTAAGAAATAAAGCATATACATTGTATTATATGTAATAGTAAAATAGCACTGTTATTACATCAGGAAAAAATGGATTTTTATCTTTATATTAATGAAACTGAAAGAGAAGAGAGAGAGAGAACGTTTTTATGCCTAAAAATGTAGCGAAGTTATGAAACACAAATTTTTAAAAAGCAAACAATTCTTAAGAGACTAGTATTTATTTTAATTTTAAAGCTTATTCAAGACAGGGAGGAATGAGTTTTTAAAAAGGAAAAAGATTAGATTTCCCCTTCCCTTTTTTGAAAATGAGAGATTTCATCAAAGGATCAATTTTAATGGATTGTTCATGTCTCATAGTACTCAGAAGACAGTTAAGAGGGAAATGTACCCTTAGGTAAATTTTTCAACCAAGCTTATCCTTTTAGCGCTGTTCTTTTATTAAAGAATGAACGACCTGTCCCCTAAAGGTTAATCTATGATGTATCAAAAATGTAATTTTTATGAATCAAAATATCTTTTTTCAGCTGTGTTTTTTCAATACTAAATAAGAAATTTCCTTATTCTTTCTTAAATAATGTAATACAACTATAGTTTCTAATACTATTGTTCATGAGAATAATGTAGGGGTTTGGTCCATAGACGACAATGATGAGAAGAGAACATCAACAAGATATATTTTAAATCAAAACAGCACAGCAAAACACAGTAAATTCTTTTCATCCATAACACTTTTCATCCATTACACTTTTCAAAACAACAAACGTTTTTCTATCTGTTGCCACTCCCTCACAGAGAAACTTACCTCTCACGGATTTTGGATAGGGGCGCAACATACTCCCCACCTTGAGTTTGGGGATGCAAACCCAAAAACAAATAAACAAAGATAATATGTGCATACAATTTTAGATTACAAAAAAAAGTACATACAAATATTTCAAAATATTGGAATGAAATTAATTTCTTAAAGTTCTAATACGTAAAAAAAAGTTCAAAGGTGTTTTTTAAGTGTTTATAAATTTCTTAACTGGTTTGATGTTACTTCCAAAGGGTACAGTCGTTGGATTGGTCTTAACATGTCTCCCCTTTCAGTTCGCAATTTCACAAGCCTAATTATTCCATCTTTTCCTGGAAAGAGTTCCAGTACTCTTCCTAGCAGCCAATGCAGCCGTTTCTTATCATCTGTACCAATTAACACAATGTCACCTTCATTTATTTTATCTTCTGTTTTGATAACTGAAGAACGAAGGAAACCCAGATACTCTCTTTTAAATCGTTGTTTTAGATTTTCGCGAACCTTTTGAACATATCTCCATCTCAAAACAATATTAGTCTTTTGAATTTGATCCAAATCAGGAACATCATTTAATGGAATGTCCTGAAGAAACATTGAGGGAGTTAAGGTTTTCAGCTCTTGTTCCTCGGATATGTAGGTTAACGGTCTGCTATTCATGACCGATTCGCACTCACAGACGAGAGTTTGCAATTCCTCGTAAGACAAACAGGAGCGCCCAAGATTTTTTCTTAAGAGATCCTTCAAAATTCCAATCAAGCGTTCCCAGAAGCCTCCCCACCATGGAGAAGAGGGTGGATTAAACTTCCAACGTATTTCGTGGACTCTAAATTCACTTTCAATCGTAGTCCAATCTAATTGTCTCAAAGCGTTGTTTAGGCCTGTGAAATTAGTACCATTGTCTGAATACATCACAGAAATTCGTCCTCTTCTGGCAATAAACCTACGCATAGCTTGGATGAAGTCAGTGGTACTAAGTGAAGTTATTAGTTCCAGATGGACCGCTCTAAATACGGCGCAAGTAACGTGCTCCACGCCTTTTGCTTAGATTTAGTCAACAAAGGTCCAGCCAAGTCTACACCTGAAACTTGAAAAACTACTGCTACTTCTGTTCGGTCTTTTGGAAGAGGAGGAAAAGGTACCTCAAGATGTTTAATCTTTTGTCTTTTACATGTTAAGCATTCTTTGATAACACTTCGGACAGTTCTTTTCCCTTTCACTGTCCAAAATCTTTCACGTAAAATAGTCAGAAGAGTTAATGTCCCAGCATGTTTGTTAACGAGATGTTCTTGCGCTATAAATCTTCTCACTGCCAGATGTTACGATGGTAGAATTATTGGAGAAATAAAATCTTCCGATTCTTCTTCATTTATCAATCTGGACTTCAATCGTAATATTCCTTCTTCATCTTCAAATATTAGAAGACCTTTTAAACTTTTTCGTGTTTCTTCATTAGAGTAACATTCCTTTTGTATTAAACGGAAAATAATCTTTTGTGCATTTAACAATTCTTCATTTTTAAGTTCAGCACATTTTCTTAAGTCTTTGGCCTTCGGTTGGAAACGCAGTATCCAAGCCATAACCCTAATCATCTTTGAAAATCTAGAAAATCTTCTGGCTAACTGTGATGAAATTGATTCTACCTCTGTGTTATTAGCAGAGATGACTGTCGTTTTTCTATCTCTACTTCTTTCTCGTTAATATTTACAGCTGATTTCGGCCACTGTTCCTTCGAATTTTTTAACCAATCTGGCCCTTGCCACCACTTGCGTTTTTGAAGTTGTTAAGGTCCACAACCTCTTGATAAAATGTCTGCTGGATTCTGGTCAGTTGAAATATGGAACCAATCTTCCGAAGTTGTCAATTTTCTAATCTCACTTATTCTGTTGGCAACGAATACCGACCACTGTTCCCGACGAATTATCCACGTAAGAACTGTAGAAGAATCGGTCCAAAAGTAAGTCTTGATATTGGAAATTTTCAGGGCATGCTTCACAGAACTAAAAAGCCTGGCCCCGATGGTAGCGGCCATTAATTCAAGACGTGGTATAGTAATAGTCTTCATGGGAGTTATTCGTGATCTGGCTTGAAGTAATTGAACGGTCACTGAGCCCGTATTGGATTCACTTCTTAAGAAAATGCATGCCGCATAAGCTGTTTTACTGGCATCGACAAAAGTATGGATACTCAAATTGGATTCCTCCATCACGCCTAACCATCTGGGAATTTTTATATTTTTGAAGTATTTCAGCTGCTTTCCCCATTTTAAAATTTCTTCCTTATTTCATCATTCACTTCATCATCCCATGCTTCTTTAGTTTTCCAAGTGGCTTGCAGCAAAATCTTAGGTTGAATCATAACAGGTGCCAAGAAACCTATGGGATCAAATACTCGACTAACCAGTGAAAGTATTTTCCTTTTAGTTATCTTTTCTTTTTCATCAAATTTCAAAGATTCTGAATCTATTTCTAAAGTATCAGAATTTTTGTCTCAAATCAGTCCTAATACTAGTGATGTCGTACTTTCTGAAGGAATGGCGGAACTTTCCCATCCTCTGAGATCAAACATTCCTTCTTTCATTACATTAGTTGCAGATTCGACGAATATTCTAAAGTTCGGCATTATTTTGTACACTAGTTACGCAATTATCGACATAAAAACTATCTTGTAATTTTTTAAGAAATTCTTCAGAGTAACGTTCTTTTACTGATTCTTTTAATAAATGGTAATTAATAACCGCCATTAAGAGAAAAGGACTGCTGGTGACTCCAAAAGCAACTCGAGCATGTCTGTAAGTTCGTATATTACCCTCATTGTCATACCAAAGAAATCTTACGAAGTGTCTCGATCTTTTTCATGTAAAGATATTTGGAGAAAAGCTCTTCTGATGTCTGAAATTACACCGATCGGTTTCAGTCTAAATCTAGCCAAAATAGCAGGAACTGATTCAATTAAATTGTTTCCAGTCTCTAAACAGTCGTTTAACGACGGATGGTTATTGATCTTAGCAGAAGCGTCGAAGACCGGTCTTATCTTCATTGAAGATGTTGCGGATGTTTCCTTGATGACAGGTTGGTGTGGAAGGTAATGGGTACGAACAGGTAACTCCTTTCCAGGAATTTCCTCAATAACTCCCGCTAACCATTCTCTAAAGACTTCATGATATTTTTCTCTAAAACCGATCTTTTCCAACTTCCTGGTGGTAGATTCAAGTCTTTTTAAGCACAACTCATAATTGTCTGTTAGAAAGGCCCGATCCACCTTCCAAGGCGTATGGACCTCGTATCTGCCATCTTCCTTTTGCCAGACTGTTTCTAGAAAGTGAGACATAACCGCCTTTTCCTCTCTTGAATTTTGCTCAATAGTATCCCGTATACCAAGCATTTCTAGATCCCACAGTGAAGAGACAGGAATATCTTCTTTAGATAACATAGTTACAATATTCATACTTGTGTCCTTTTTGTCGGTATATCGGGGTACTTTACCCATTGAAGTCCAACCTAACTTGGTTTCTAATGCTACTAATGCGACGCTGGTTTAACTTAAAAGATTAATCAATTCACTAAACCCAATTTTAATTACCCAGGTTCTACAATTACGTCGCATCATAGCTTAAGTTAAGAATCAAACACTAAATCCTTTAAAGATAATAAAACAGTACACTAAATTAAAAGGCCGTTCTTTAAATAACACTTAATTTATTTTTTGAATAACAATAAGATTAAATTTGAGTTAATGTACAAAGTGACGCATAACAAAATTCTACTTAGCTTTGAAAGAGGGGTGAAGGAAAGGAGTGAACATGTCGCCGCTGGGAGCCCCGCGGAGTCCAGTTTTAGGCCTGGATCTTAAAATGGATATGTCAGCTCAGAGTCCCCAAGTGAAGTCTAATCGGGGTGCATCCCGTTTTTATTCGGCGCCTTATTGCACCGATATGCTAGAGCGGATTCTTTACTTTGTCCGCTTAATTTTCTCTCATTGGTCCAGAGTCAGCGTATGGTTACTGCGCCACGGTCAATGACATTTTTAAGCGCGGGAAATTCTAATGACACACCCCGATATCCCGATATTTATGGGTCCAATGCCCCTTCTAGGCGTGGGAACGTGTCACCCTTTGCTAGGGTGCGCCCTCAGAGGTGGGGTAAGAAAGTCGCATTCCACCAAATTCCGTTTCTTGTAAACAGCAAGAACAGGGCAAATGTAAAAATTGCAGTTGTAACTTTGGGGACCGGTGACCTCCCATCACTACTAAGCCTGTCTTTAATTCTTCTCGTCGACCAGTAATTAATTTACCGGCTACGTCTGCACCCAAAGGTACCTCAATGGGACCTGTGTTTTCTTGAATATCTGTTAAGAATATGTTTTTAGTTTTCAATTCATGTATCCAAGAACCATTTTTTGCACTAGAAATGTCATTACAGATGACATCATGATCTAAAGCATCCAATTTACAAATATAGTTACCATCAAGACTACTCAAGTAGGTTTTATAACACTTGTGTTTATACATCCTTGTTTTAGTTCCGCCAAATAAGGAATGGCGAAATTCCTCTTCCCTCTGCAAATTAAAACCCAACTCTTCAGCTGTAGATCTCAAAATATACGATTTTTGTGATCCGGTATCGATGATAGCCCTAGCTTTACGCTCTCTCTTGATGCCATGTACATTTACAACAAGAGTTTGTAATATAACTTCATTCGTTGCACGAGAATGTAACGAATCAACTGTGTTTTTATTAATAGTTTTATCATTCACATCTTTTTTGAGAGAATCAGACTTATTACATTCAATATTTGGGCACATGAACTTAACATGTCTTTTAGAACACAACTGACAAGTTATTTGAGATCGACATCTAGAAGCAAGATGACCTTTAGCCAAACAAATTCGGCATAATCCTTTCCTTTTTATTATTGCAATCTTTTCTTCTAATGGAATAAAAAACGCCCTTTTACAAAAGCGAACTGGATGATTCTTTAAACATAACACACATATTTCGATTGGTTCATTAATGAATAATTCATTAGCAGACGGGAGTGAGCGTTGGCTCTCTGCCAACTGCTTGCATTCGCGCTGATAGGGAAATATGTCCGATCTACTTAATTTTATTTTTTCTTCTGATTGCATTTCGCTCTTTAGAAACGAAACGATAGAATCAAGTGTTGCAGTCTCATTATTTTTCCTTTGTCTTTCAAATGAACGCAATATATGGGTCGGTAACGCACTTTCGACTAACGGATATAATATTATTCCGCACTGATCCGTGGTTATACCTAAACTACTTAAAGCCCGAAGTTGAGTAGAAAGTTTATTATACAAACCACTTAAAGAAGCTTGTTTCTTTTTAGTAGCGTTATTTAAAACAAGTTTTAACAATTCTCGTACATAAAAATCAATTAATAATTCATTTCGTCCATATCTTTCAACTAAGCTTTCTATCGCCAAAGGATAGTTTTCATTTGTTATAGGAAAAGATTCAATAAGCTCTCTGGCTTCCGATTTAATTTTTGTCGATTGAACTAAATAATGTAATTTATCACAATTAGTTAAATTTTTATTTTCGTGTATGTTTTTAAACTGATTCCAAAAGGTTAACCAGTCTTTTAATTCACCTCCAAATTTATACAGTTCAACTTCAGGAAGTCGTGGGGTAATCGCTTTATACGGATTTTTGCAATAAGCCAAATGAGAATTATTACCGGAATTACTACCTTCGTTATTATTTTGTTTACTCTTAATATTCTCTAATACACGTTTAGACTTTAATTCTATTCTCAAAGCCTTTTCTCTATATTCTTCTATAATATTAAATTCAATTTTGAATTCTGTTTCATCTGTTAAAGCATCCAAATAATTATTATGTGTTAACTCTAACGAGTTCGTTTTTTGCTTAAGCAAATGTAAACACATATCAATTTCTTCCGCGTCAGCGTTTTCATTTATCAACACACTCTCTAACTTAGTGTATGCTTTCGTAAACGCAGAGCGCTGTGCTGTTTTATTTCGTTTAATAATTTCCATCTTTACTATCTTATTAAATCATTAAATCAGTTCATACATTCAATAATAAATATATGTCTATGTTCAAGATATAATTATATCAATAACTTCAAAATGGAAATTCAATTCGCTTACCGTTATCAAAATCCAAACCAAAACCCGCCCACCCGGGGGCGCCAGAATATATAGTTTCTAATACTATTGTTCGTGAGAATAATGTAGGGGGTTTGGTCCATAGACGACAACGATGAGAAGAGAACATCAACAAGATATATTTTAAATCAAAACAGCACAGCAAAACACAGTAAATTCTTTTCATCCATTACACTTTTCAAAACAACAAACGTTTTTCTATCTGTTGCCACTCCCTCACAGAGAAACTTACCTCTCACGGATTTTGGATAGGGGCGCAACAACAACTATAAGGAATCCAAACGTATTTCTTTCAAACATTTCCAACGTACATAATTCTACAACTTTTCATTTTCAGTTTTATATTTAGTTTATAAATAGCTAAAAATTATCTATTCCTTTTTTTTCAGTATGCCACTAGTCTAAAGAGTGCCTTAGCCATTGCAGCTACTTTGAGAAATTTAAAAAGTAAAGACCTCAATGTTGAAATAGTTTATGAATCACTGTGTGATATTGAAAGTGAATTCAAAAGAATGGTGTAAGATCACTTAATGAATACCTATATGCTCATTTGTTGTCCCCATTTACTGTCTTTCCATATAAAAATGCTCATATTTTACTTCTACATACAAGATTATTTTCACCAGCATCCTATACATCAGAGCAATCAAACTACTTAAGCACTTGTTATAAGTAGCTTTGCAACCTTATATATTATAAGTAAATATTTTATATGCCTCTTTGACAATCTTCCTTGAGTTTTATGCGTCTAATGCAATGAACAAATACTTAGGATTCCCTTGTAACTCCTGTTGGAATGTGTAATGTGCCATATACTAGTCATTTAAAAATTACATTTTAAATGAGATATATAGTTGAAGTTGTTGCTCATATAGATAAGTCTTTGTTTATATTGTTGTGTCTGTGTTATTTATGAAATTAAGAAATATATGTTGACTTTTCTAACACTTTTTGTAAGTAGTGTTATATGTACTTTTTAAAAGATTATGTTATTACAATAAAAGTTTTCAAATTTGTTACTATAAATTTATTAACTCATTTGTCTGCTTTCTGCATTGCAATTCAAGGTTTATTCCTTCTTCCCAAATTAAAATAGTGTTTTGAAAGAAAAGTATGAGTTATTTCCTCATATCTGGGTTATCTTTAAACTATTTAGATTATAATATATAAAATCTGTTATCTAAGGAAATCATTAACTCCTTTTAAATTTAGCCATTTTCTGTTCAAACATTGCATTTACAGTATCACTGAATTTCATAGGTAAAATAGGCAACAAATAAAATATTAACTGGAATAAATACCTTTAAAAGTTAATCTTTCCCACTTGGAGATTCATTTGTTACTAGCACTGTAAATTTACTGGAAAAATTAAGTTAGTGATGGTTTTCAACCATTGAAAGAGATTATTAAAAGAGTAAATTGTGTATGAAAAAAATGATATATTGCTCCAAATGGCAGAGTTATCACAACTTCATTTATATATTGTTCGCCTCACATTAAAAATAAATCATAAACTCTACACATTTTTTAGACTGAAAAGTTCTCCAACTTTAATATGACATTTTAACTTTATTGTACTCTAGAGATCAGTATGTTTTGTTATATATTCCACCTTTTTGTTTTAATCAATCCCCCCAATAAAATGGGCTCAGTTTTTCATTTCATATGCTGTAATACTGAATGAATAGTTAACTTAAAATATGGAGTATTTTTGTACTATTTCAAAATGTAAAGAACATGATATAGTAAAAGAATATACTTGTCATAGCTGTGTGTGCAATCTTCTTTCGGTATTAAGATATTTTTCTCTGAACTTTAAAAACATTAGAGAGAGAGAGTCTTAACTTTTCAAGAATATCAAAGATTACCTATGTTTTATTTCAGACAAATATACCTTAAATAAGCAGGTAAAATACTTAACTGTCTTTCAAAAATCACTGGTCACAAGTTGATGTACTGTTCTTGATTAAAAAGAATGTACTTTTTCCAAATTGATTTAAAATTTTAAGTAAAATGTATTGAAAAATATATTTATAAGGTTTAAGTTGTGTTAAATGAAGAGTTCAGAGCACTTTCAAAATACATTTTTTCAACACACTAAAACCAGTTAGTCAGCTGCCAATAGATGGCAGGCACCATACACTTTTTGAGATATTTTGGCCACATGTTTGACATAGTGCTCCACTGCTTTTATGTGGCTAGGAAAGCTTTGGAACTCTATACCTGAGTCATTTATCACACTATAATCTCGAAGGACTGATAGCAAGATCACTGCTGCTTTAAATTGGTTGCCAATAGATGGCTGATGCATGCAATTCAATCTGATGGGTAAAGAAGAACTCTTGAACATTGTGTGTCGCACATTATCCTGTTGGAATATGGCTGCTGGCAAGTGCTGGATGTATTGTAAGACCACGGGCTCCAACAACTCAGAGATGTAGCGCTGGCTGTTCAGTGTACTGGCAATGAATACTATAAGGGTGCTATAGGGAAATCCAATACCAGCCCAAACCATGATACCGGATGCAGGACCAGTGTGGCGATGCATAACACAACAGTTCAGAAGCCTCTCATCACGGTGTCTCCAGACTCGAATCCAACCATCGTGATGTTGCAGGCAGAAGAGGGATTCATCAGTGAACACAATGTCGTTCCATTCCGTTGTCCATGTCCACCGTTCATCGCACGATTGGCGGCACAAACTCCTGTGGTTTCCAGTCAAAGGTAAACGAAGCAATGGACGCCTTACGGACATTCCATTCTGCTGCAAACGGCATCGAATGATACGAGCGGACACCGAATGATACTTAACAGATTGAATCTGTTGTGCAATGGTTCGTCATGTGGCTGTGTGATCTATCACTCCCATGCGTACAATCCGCCTGACATCACGGGCAGTTGTGCAACGAAATGGGTGTGATCGGCCCAGTCGGTCCGTCGTTTCCTCCTGCATCCCGCGATGATAGATCTGCATCACAGTTGCTTGGTTTCGTTCAACACATTGACTAATTTCTCTAACGGTTAATTCGCAATCCCTATTCGCTGCTATTTTTCCTCGGTCAAATTTTGAAACTTGGTCAAAAGACACTCGATGTCTTCCACTAAGCATAGGTAAACATCGCTTACGCAAAAAAAAAAAAAAAAAAAACCGCATTGGGGGGGACAATTGCTGCACTTTAAATCGCCAATCTGTTCTCCCCTTATATGGCGCTCGAGAGTAGCGCTACTTTCACCCGTGATGTACGCCTGTTCTATAATGCTAATGATGTGCATAGTTCATGCCAATTCATGATGTAAATTTCACATGGTTTGCATGCTTCCTTTAGGGCATTGCATTTTGTGTGGCCAGCAGTGTATATTTGATTGACGTCGTATTCTAAAGCAACGCGAAGCTTATTGGTGACAAATTTTGAGCCTCGGTCAAGTGACGAGGATAATACCTGAGTTGGCACCCCACACTACCCAGCTTGAGCCCTTTGAGCCACGACAGATTTAATGTGCACCAGCCTCTCTACATAACGGGTCTTCTGTGGTACGAGGACTCGAACTCGACTCACCAGTCACGAGTTCATGACCACTCAGCTACCGCGACCATATTAAAAAGTAAATAAATATTTTGGTGAAATATTTTTTTAAATATATATACAGTCAGACCTCTGTATAACGAAGTCGCTAAGTCCCGAAAAAAAGTTCGTTATATGGAAAATTCGTTATAGAGAGGTTGTGACAAACCTATACGGAACTTTATCACTAACCTTCTGAGTCGTCTTTTTTAGGGAAATTTAATTCCCCTACCTATTTCCAATTAGCTCCAAAAAGAGGACAGGATTCCTTGTTATATATGCAGATTAGATAAAGTATTTAAGTCAAACGGAATAGTAAAGTAAAAAGCAGTAGGAGAGAGAGATTGAAGTAGGAAGGTATAACGTTGAAGTTAGAGATTTATTATTGAAGATTTCTAGGTGGATAAATCTCAGGAAAAGCTGAGCTGCAGTGTGGTAAATATTGATTTATAATTAAAGTCTCATTAAAGTTTTATATTAGGAGTGGGATTAAAGTTAAATGTTCAATAGGAACATCATTGAATATAATTCTGGGATCTCTTATCGCGGTAATCTCTGCGTGATCGATATTCTAATTGTTAATTAATTGGATCATTAAATATTTAAGTTTATTTAAAGGAAAGTCCCTTTTAAACCTCATATAACTATTTAGATATATTTGTTAATAAAAGTCTTTGATTCTATTTGGAAAAGATAACCAAATAAAGAAAGTTATTTATAAAAATGGCTACTTGCTTTTATCTGACTCCAAATTATTCTCGTTCTCAAAGTGAGATCCAAGGGGATCTTCACAAGGTTCATCTTTCAATTTTATTTATAAACCACAAAAAACAAATTTTTAATTCATGAACACCATATATTAAAAAAAGCAATTATTCACACCTTTTTGTAAATTAATATATATTTATTTTATGTATCTTACCTATAAAACACACACACACACACACAAGTAATATAAAAAAAAATTTAAGTCAATTCCTACTTAGATCAACAAAGAAAAATTTTATTTTAGCTATTTTTTATTAAATAGTTACAATTAATATAGATATGTATATACATATGACAGAATCACAACATTAAGGGGTAGTTAATTTTTATTAATTATCATTAAAGTATCGTATTGTCATCCCAAACAATCGTGTATATAAAATTTCAGTTCAACTGAATACTTTCAAACATGAGAAAAAAACCTTTTCAAGTTTTGACACAAGTTGCTAAAAATGATGCCAACGTGGCTGTATTTGTAATTCTTTAAATAATTAGTTTTAATCAATTTTTATTAATTATAGTTAAATTACTGCATTGTCATCCAAAATAATCATGTATATTAAATTTCAGCTCAATTGAGCGCTTTAAAATGTATTTTATTAACGATAGAAAATTTCACCAAGATAAATAAATAAATATATATATGGAGGGTGGGAGCTAATATAGGTAGGAATTGTAGGAATTGAAATAGTAGGAATTGAAAAAGAAAGAAAAACCACAAAAAATGTTTCTTGACGCCATTATCTACTTCCTGATGAATTAAATTTTCTTTGATGCTTAAGTACTTACGTTTTGACATTTTCGAGCTACAACAAATGAAGTTATCAATCCGATTGATCAATACTACAAATAAACAGAGACTAGTTCAAGGACATGAGACTCCACTGAGGGTGAAAAGGGATATCGAATACATTTCCAGTGTACTGGATGATGGGGGTTAAGGGTTGCACTTCTTGGATGAAATGACCAGAATTCTATTGCTCTTGGCGAGTTAGGCCCCTGATAAAACCAGTTCAAGACTTATGACGACCATAAAATGTGCTAAAAGAGATAATAACTCGAAATGTCCAGAAATACTTCAAAAATAGGGAATAAAAAAATTGCCTCACGAGAGAAAAAGTTCGTTATATAGAAAATGCACTTCGTTTTAGGAATATTGAAATGCACTTCGTTTTTTTCATAAGAAGGAATATTGAATTTCAAGTTGTAACCACAATACCGTTTCTAAAATGGTTGGCTAATATTTTAGAACTTTTCTATTTTGTGTGCAAGTTTAATTGGATAAGATCGATTTCAAGAAAACAAATGAATAAAACGGCAGTATTGTAAACTTCTGAAAACGCACTCCCTACCGTTCTATTATTGGATATCTTTAATTAGGATAGGTCTTATAATTTTTTAAGATTTTAAGTCAACTTATATTCCTTGGCAAATGTTACTGTCCAATCTTATTTATATGTCTTTTTATGGTGCCAGTGGAAACTTGAAACAGATATTAGAAGCAAATGAATTGATTGATTTGACTGTTCAACACTGTTTGAAAATGAATAACTTTAAAACGAGTTCAAACGTAAAATGCCCTTTTAAATTTGCTGGTACAGTCGGTCGAAAAAATTGTTGAGCACCGTGACCCTTTCAAAAAATGATTGGAAATGGAAAATGACCTTTATTGAAATGAAAACGACCTTTGTTGAAACGAAAATCGTCTCATTTGAAACCATCTCACTTGAAAATAATCATGAAAACTGTCTCATTTGAATTAAAAATCATCTCATTTGAAACCATTTCACTTGAAATTAATCATGAAAACTGTCTCATTTGAATCGAAAACCCTCTCATTTGAAAAGAAACCCATTTCATTTGAAACCCTCTCATTTAAAACCCTCTCATTTGAATCGAAAACCCTCTCATTTAAAATCATCTCATTTGAATCGAAAACCCTCTCATTTAAAACGAAAATCCTCTCCTTTGAAACCATTTCACTTGAAACCCTCTCATTTGAATCGATCTCCACACCCTATTTTGGTTCCCTCCTTTTCGTTTCAAACGACTCTTTTTACATGACTCTTGTACCCTTTTCCCTTGCTTTTTATCCAAACCATGCCTTTCAGATTTCCATCCCAAAGGAACGTTCAAACGGCTCTTTTTCTATGAATTGTGTCCCTTTTCACCCCATTTTTTATCCCAACGTTGTGTTTAGGGTCTCGATTTGAAAGGGGCACAAAATATCCCAGGGACGTTAAGAGGTATGGACAGGGTAAAATTTTTCAGATTTCTCCCAAAAAATATTTTAGCACGGGGCGAGAGAAAATTTTTCATTCCATTCCAGAGAGACAATTTAGACAGGGGTCATCCACAAATGAAATTCTTGACAGGTCCAATGAAACAGAGGTCTCCCAAAAATAGTTTTAACACGGGGGTCAAATGACATGCTGGACGGGTCATATGAAATGAACAACACAAAATTTTTCAAATTTCCCACCAAAAGATTTTTTAGGGCCGAGAGAAAAATTTTCATTCCACCCCAGAGAGACAATTTAGACAGGGGTCATCCACAAATGAAATTCTTGACAGGTCCAATGAAACAGAGGTCTCCCCAAAATAGTTTTAACACGGGGGTTCAATGAAATGCTGGACAGGTCCAATGACATGCTGGACAGGTCCAATGACATGCTGGACAGGTCCAATGACATGCTAGACGGGTCCAATGAAATATTTGGTGAGAGGGCCACCTCATTCCAATCTTGGTGACGATTCACAGTGATGCATCTAGATGAGAAGGGGCGATTTACAGGTTCCAATCTTGGTGTATGAATGGACCCGAAAAAAGAGGGGGTAACTGCCCCCCTATTTTCGGTCTTGAACATTTTTGCTAAAAAACATTTACTGTTAAGACTGCCAGAATTTGAGATGGAAACAAGACTCCAAATCCTGAAAGTCTTAACAAAAAACATTTAGCCATTCAAAAGCACTCCGAAGGTATGACTGCTGGCCTTTTATACTCTAATGAGGTCACGTGAAACAATTTCTATTGGCTGGTCCTTCCAACGTTGTCTTGAAACACCGAATCGACTCGATTGGCCCAGAAAGATTATTCAGCCTAAATGAGCGCACATTAGCTGAGCGATCCAAACTTGGTATACCCGAAAAAAGGGGGACCGAGTCAACTCGACTCGATCCCCCTTTTCCAATTTTTTTTTTACAAAATTGAAACGCCAAAGTTGGGTTAAAAAAAGGGTGTAATGATACTCTGACGCGTGACTCGATCCGACCCAGATTTCCAAATACGATAGGGGTGGTCCAACAAGTGTTGTACCGAAATCATTCTGACAAAAAAAATGAGACTTATTCATTATTTATTGAAAAAATATATACAATGAGCTACAGGCAACTATTGACAGATCCATGGGTTGGATGGCTCCGATAGATTTTTTGACACAAGTCTGGACATACAAAAAAATATATACAATGAACTACAGGCAACTATTGACAGACAGATCCATGGGTTGGATGGGTCCGATAGATTTTTTGACGCAAGAATTTAGTCTGGGCGTGGTCAAGTCCATAGGCTCCGTTTCAAATTCATCCAGAAAGGAGAAGAGATCTCCATCAAAAATAGAGGGTACCGTGTGAAGCAGCTGGAGTTCTTGGGGTCCAAATACGAACGACATGAGCTGGTCGAATGCATCTGTCGATTCCAAAGGGTCTAAAGTGTCGAGCTCTGGGAGAAGCTGCATAGGTTCTGGGAGACTCTGCACAGGTGACTGTGGGACTTGTGACACTGGAATTTGCATAGGTTCTGATACATGTAGAATCTGCACAGGTGGTTGTGGGACTTGTGACACTGGAATCTGCACAGGTTCTGGAACATCTGGAATCTGCACAGGTTCTGATACATGTAGAATCTGCACAGGTGGTTCTGATACATGTAGAATCTGCATAGGTGGCTGTGGAACTTGTGACACTGGAATCTGCACATGTTCTGGAACATCTGGAATCTGCACAAGTGGAATCTGCACAAGTGGAATCTGCACAGGTGGCTCTGAGACATGGGACACTGGAATCTGCACAAGTGGAATCTGCATAGGTGGAATCTGCACAGGTGGCTCTCTGAGACATGGGACACTGGAATCTGCATATGTTCTGGAACATCTGGAATCTGCACAGGTGATTGTGGGACAAGTGGAGTCTGCACAGGTGATTGTGGGAAATCTGGAATCTGCACAGGTTCTAGGACATCTGGAATCTGCACAGGTGATTGTGGGACAAGTGGAATCTGCACAGGTGATTGTGGGACATCTGGAATCTGCACAGGTGGTTGTGGAATCTGCACAGGGGCCATCGGTAGCTCAGATCGTCTGGACACACGTCTCATGACGGGAGTGATGCGCACTCGTTTCTTGGGTAGAGCTTTTTCCTCCAAAGGTCGCTTTTCGGCCGGTACATGAATCGGGGTAGGTGGAGGTAGCTTGTAAGGAGTTTGATTAAATTTTTTCATTTTCCGAAAATCTCCCACGTGGAATCCCTTCTGAATGAGCTGGGGCAGAAGGGATTCGGGGATAATGTCCAAACCAAAGGCGGTTTTTTGAACCGTCAACATAATGTAGTTTGTTCCAGTCGGGATCGGATATGCCGTGTGGGGCTCCAAGATGGTTCCATGGTAGAGCATTTGGTCATGGGGCTCAAAACTTCTCCGAATCACATTGGGTTGGGCTCGGCACTTGAGACTGGAGGCTGGCAATTCATAGATCAACATGGGCACATGCGTCGTTTGAATCAAGTGAATCTCTCTGGATTTCACCGTTCGCAAGCCAAAGGTAAAGTCTTTTTTGGCAAAAAAATATGTTGTAAATGTAAACCATCCTCTTGTCGGTATTTTTGAGCAGTCTGTCTGGATTTCTCAACAGGCCTTTGGATGTTTTCCCCACATCACGTCGTTGGGTCTAAATTCATTGGCATGCTTTGCCTCCATAACGGCCCGTTTGAAATTGTCCAACCACGTCTTTTTTTATGCCAATGGTCTTTACAAAACAGAACAAACACCCGTTTGGCGGTGGGCTTCTGGTAGATGATGCCAGCTCGGACTTGGCCCTGCCGAGCAGCATATTCCAATGCATCGGGTTTATCGGGCAGCGTCACGGGGCACCACCGTGGTAGAAAGGTGCTCGGGGAAGGCATCAATCGGGTCCATGAGGAATGAAAAGTGTTTAAAGCACCTCTCGCTTTTATACGTTTCAAACAGGATGCGATTCAACAAGGATTGCAAAAGGAAGCCGTGGTGTCTTTAAATGCGTCCGTCACAGTACCAACATTGATGGACGATCCAAGGCACCAGGGAGGAGAGGTCAAACCTTGAGTGTGGAAAAACTCTTAAGACAATCGTGAAGAGTAAAAGTTTTAAACTATACTACGTCACAGTACCAACATGGATGGAAGATCCAAGGCACCATGGATGAGAAGCCAACCTTGAGTGTGGAAAAACTCTTGGGATGAAGAGTAAAAAGTTTTAAACTATACTACGTCACAGTACCAACATGGATGGACGATCCAAGACACCATGGATGAGAGGTCAAACCTTGAGCGTGGAAAAACTCTTAAGATAATCGTGAAGAGTAAAAGTTTTAATATATACTAAAAAAAAATTTTTTTTAGTGAAACCTTTCACTTTTTTCTGCCCGAGTCCTTTTTAAATTTTCTTACATTTCATTCTTTCAATTTTTGACCCTGATGGCGAGACAACTCTTGTGCTTCCCAATACGCTTTGGAAGCCAACCTTGGCGTCTAGAGCAGCCCAAAAAATGGGAGAACTGGTCCAGAGCTATGATCCTTTCCAGTTCTCCCATTTTCTGGGGCTCATTACGGTCTCTAGCATGTTCTCAATGGGTTGGGTGCCCTGCAGAGGGGACAGGTATTACTCACGTCCAAGTGTTGCAACAAACATTGCAAGTGAAATCCATGGCCACAGCGTGTCTTTTCTGGCCAGTGCATCGGACTCAGACAGATGGAGCATACGTCGGGGACTTGAAACACGGTATCGGGCCATTTCTCTGCATAACATCCATCCAACACCGCTTGAGGCAATAGAGTCCACGTGGTCAAGTTTTGCGGACCATGTCGTTTCCAAGCCTTATATGCCAAACGGTATAAGCTGGATTTGGCATACAGAGTCCACAGAGCTTGAATGAAGGCTCTTTTTCCTTTGGAAGCCTCCTGCTCCACGTAGTCACTGGACTCATCCTTTGGTTCAGAACTAGCAAAGGCTCTGACGCGAAGAATGTCCAGAGAATGATGATCAGGGAGCACTTTGGTCAGCAGCTCCCCAATACGCTGTTCAGTGTCAGTGTGGAGGTCAATAATCTCGGGAGGTTGCAAGCCGTTGACAATGATTCGAAACTGCGTCATAAACGTAATGTAATCAGAGAGATGCACTCCCTGGTATTCGATCAGGTAGACTTGAAATGCGTGCTCGGCCTCCATGTCTATGAGGCGACTGAACGATTGGTTTATGGGCGTCTGGACTGTATCACAGTCCTCAATCCCTTATCTGGATAGCTGTGATGTTGGGCGTGGCGAAAGTGGAGTTATGCATTCTGCTTTGTGGCATGGCGGTGATTGGTTGATCGATGGAATCAGGGAGGCGTGGCAAACGTGCTTCATCAGGATGGGTGATGTTCAAGTTTTTTGGCAAGGCTGAGAGCTTAAAGGCTGCTCTCTGATTGGATGTTGGTGGAGTGATATTTGACTCAGGTTGGCTGCCCATCGGGCTGTGAAATTGTAAATGGGGAGGAGCAAGTCCAGTGGGGAGAGCCGAGGAAAAATAATGACAAAATTTATAAAAGTTAGAATTTTAAAAGATAAATTTTAAAAGATTAATTTTAGCAAGTAGGGTGTGCAATATTAAATTGCACAACGTTAAAAATTACGGAGGATTATAAGAATCAAGAAGTATTCTTCTTGGCCTTTTTGTATTGTCATTTGGAGTATAAGGAATTAAGTTTTGAATATTGACATTATTGATTAAATCCAAATTAGTAAAGAAGTTAATTGCATTATTCTGAATATATGATTTAAAGCTATTAATTTTAAGATCTTTGCGAATATCGTCATTGCGCATATATCTGGTTGCTTTGACGATCATACGAATGAGAGAGTTTTGTAATGTATCTAGTTTATTTATATTAGTTTTAGCGGCATAACCCCAGATTGGACTTGCATAAGCTAAGATGGGACGCATAACGGCTGTATAGAGATTTTTTTGAACCACCTCCCAGTGGTTTTTTTATATGCGAGTGAAAAATGAGGCGACTGGCTTCCGAGTCCTGCTTTTATACTAGAGAGAAGCAGGAAGTGGCTTTTGATTGGCACGAGAGAGAAGCAGAAAGAGGCTTTGGAGGGGCTATGAAAGAAAACAGGGTTGAACCATTATGCACCCAAGAGAGGGTCCAGCAAAATAGTGTGGGTTGGAAAGCAAGGTTGGGGGTCACCACGAGGGGTGGAAAACACTAAAAAAATTCCATCCACGGCCTTTTCGATAAATTCTTGGACGGGAGATAATTTGTAGCTCACGCCCGCATGGGTGGCAATGGAGTTCGTTTATAAGACGACAAATTGGAGGCATTCAAAATGATACATAGATTTCATTTTTTGTTCAGATTTTATTTTACAGTGGAAAAAAGTTTATTTCTGCGAAGAATTTCCATTGTGTCGTGGAAAGCCACTTTTGACATAGTGATACATTGTCTGCCAACGTACGCTATTTTGGTCCGTCATATGCATGGCTCCAGGTAAATATTCCTTTCCACTCTGTAAAATTTCCTCCAATCTTGCTTCGGTGGTCTCGCCGTACAACATTCGTTCTTGAAACACCATCGATTCCAATAAAACATGCATGGCACAATCATGGGGTGACACATCTCCCCGACCACACACTAAGCAATCTGGTTGACAAGAACATGGAGCCGAAACGACTGGCATGGTGGTACGATAAATTGTCAAGATAAATGATCAAAGAGGTGTCAAGGATAAAATGGTTTCCCGTGCAAAATATTTTTTGGGAGAAATCTGAAAAATTTTACCCTGTCCATACCTCTTAACGTCCCTGGGATATTTTGTGTCCCTTTCAAATCGAAACCCTAAACACAACGTTGGGATAAAAAATGGGGTGAAAAGGGACACAATTCATAGAAAAAGAGCCGTTTGAACGTTCCTTTGGGATGGAAATCTGAAAGGCATGGTTTGGATAAAAAGCAAGGGAAAAGGGTACAAGAGTCATGTAAAAAGAGTCGTTTGAAACGAAAAGGAGGGAACCAAAATAGGGTGTGGAGATCGATTCAAATGAGAGGGTTTCAAGTGAAATGGTTTCAAAGGAGAGGATTTTCATTTTAAATGAGAGGGTTTTCGATTCAAATGAGATGATTTTAAATGAGAGGGTTTTCGATTCAAATGAGAGGGTTTTAAATCAGAGGGTTTCAAATGAAATGGTTTTCTTTTCGAATGAGATGGCTTTCGTTTCAAATGAGACAGTTTTCATGATTAATTTCATGTGAAATGGTTTTCTTTTCAAATGAGAGGGTTTTCGATTCAAATGAGACAGTTTCATGATTAATTTCAAGTGAAATGGTTTCAAATGAGATGATTTTCAATTCAAATGAGACAGTTTTCATGATTATTTTCAAGTGAGATGGTTTCAAATGAGACGATTTTCGTTTAAACAAAGGTCGTTTTCATTTCAATAAAGGTCGTTTTCCATTTCCAATCATTTTTTGAAAGGGTCACGGTGCTCAACAATTTTTTCGACCGACTGTATGGAACCTATGGTAAGTACTGTAAAACGAGAAATGTTACCTATTTTACAGTTATTGCCATAGGGTAATGGTATAGTGGTAATAACACCGGGGCCTTCGAAATACCGCAGCATTGTGCCGTTTCCCCAATACCGGGGCCTACAATGAGCGACATACGCTAATGGTACATGGAGAGGCGACGCAAATGGAAGCATTCAATGAAAAATCTCATGGGATCAAATGTCCCCCTTGCAGAGGGATGTGCAAACATTTTGGGGGCCAAAAGGAGGGATTTAAACAAAACGAGCCTAAAGAGAAGGGTAACAAATGAATGATTCAGCTACCCGAGGGCCTCGTCAACCATAGACGACCCACGGGAGGAGCAAGTGAAGGGAAACGGAAATTTCTGTAGGGTTTCAGGCAAAGGGTGCACGATACCTGGAAGGACTGTAAAAAGGATGCCCAAAAGGTGTACGGTTTTGGGACACTTTGCAACAAAGATTAGGAGAGAGACACACATTGAACGGCAAGGACTGTAAAAACAGATGAGAGGGTTTTGAAACACACTTGAACGGCAAGGACTGTAAAAAGGAGACTGAACACTCTAAAAAAAAGGTTACACTTTTGGGACACTTTTATTGCAGTAATTACCATAGGCTAATGATAAAATTGTGAATATCCCAGGGTACTGAGAAATTTCTGAAATTATTCACTTGAAAGGCAAAATTTAAAAGCTACAGAAAATAAATTGTAAATATTCCAGGGTACCGAGACATTTCTAATCACACGAAAATCAACATTTAAAAGCCTCAGAGAAAGTTGAAAGAAAAGAAACATTTAAAGCTATTAATTTTTTTTTTTTACAAAAGTTTGTTGGCTTTCAAATGAGCCATTTCTTTCCTCAACACGTCTCGTTCAACGAAGAAAACTGCCAATTTGTTTTGCCAGTAAAAATTTCGTTCAGTTATGACCTTATTTTTTACTGTTTTAATTTGATTGATCATGCTTTGTTGCTTGGATGACAAAATGTACATTTCGTCTCGGATGCATCGTAAAGAACAACACTCTTCTCGATCAGCACCGTTTCTTTCTTTTACATACATTTTTTTGTCTTTGTATAGGGTCAAATATAGTGGTGTTTCTTCCTTAGTGGACTCAAATGGTCGGTCAAGGGGAAAGGCACAGTTTCAAAACTTCCAACCTGTCACTTTGATGGTACAACCCATTTTAAGTGACGATTCGTGTCAGTTACACGCACGGCTGCTTCTTCCCAATTCACCACATTTTTACTTCTATTTTGCTTCAAGAGTAATTTTTCAATACCATCTGGAAATAATGTGCAGAGAAACGCAATACTATGCTCGTGCATGGGACGATTGATGTAAAAATGGGAAGTTTGATTTGACTCCTTCAAATTTTTAAAAATTCTTTCTTCACACGATGCTCTTTGTCGACTTACATACGCAATTGTTCGTACCAGGTGAAATACATTCTCAATTTGGATTCGTTTCTTTGCCTTACCATTTGGAATGTTATATCTAAATTTATGTTTCCAAACAAACTCGAATTGACCCTGTAGCTCACACGCTATAATGATGTGCCGATGCTGTACTTTAGCAATTCCCGCCATCAATCCATCACACAAACACCAAAAAGGTAGGACAACAATTTCGGTTTGAATTTTTTCCATTTCGCGGCAAAATATTTGAAATGCGTCATGTTTCACTATGACGTGAAACCATTTCAAGTCTTTTTTCAGATAGCGTTGAACAATTCCGTAAACATCTTTGTGCCTAAGCCACTGCTCTCACTAAATGGCACTCCATCAATACGCCACATATCGGGTTTTTCAAACACGGATTCGTACAAAATTGCATTGTCCATGTTTTTGGATCGACCAAGCATGTCGCGCGGCATTGAAAAAAAGGTTTGACAGTCACAAATTTCTTCATCCAGATCTTCATAATTCTTCACCGTAGACGCATTGTTCTGGGGTTTCACAAAGCTTTTCAAGCATTCCACTACATGCTTCACATTCTCCCTCTTCATTCTTTGCCCATGAGGCCAAGATTTTAATCCCATTCAAAAAACGCACTCTTTACGATTTTTCAAAGAATGTTCCTTCAAAGAATGTTGGTGTTAGTAATGTCCAAAGGTCATGGATTCAAAGCAAACGGGACAACGAACGACAACATCCTTTGATGAACTGATGTACGCGTAAAGCGTCCTGAGAGACATGTCCTGCTTCCCTTGGAACCAAGAAAGAAAATCACTGAACAGCAGTATACTTGATATATAAAGTTATTGCCATAAGTTAATGGTATAGTGATAATTACACCGGGACCTTAGCCTGTATTTTATTATAAATTATTTTTTATTCTTATATTTATATTTTCATCATGACACTCACCTTTTATACATAAATTTATGACGTCATATACCCGAAACCTCAACAGTTCCTTATTAAAGAAGTAACTGCGATAATGGGCATGGTGTCGTGGGCATGGGTGGAGCAGACAAATAGGCAGGTAAAGAGTCAAATGTTGTGCTTTTTTCAAGTAAATACTAGAGATTTGAAACAAAATGGAACCATGTGGAAGGATGGAAAGGGTTTGACAAAAATCATGAAAATTATCGAGGTGGATTCGGAAAATTTGGAAGAAGCATTGGACAAGGGTGTACTGAAAGAATGGAAGGGAAGCCATCAGACGGTAGAGAGTATTCAACGGGGATGAACGTCGCACGGTTCAGCTGCACGAGGGTTTTTTGGACCACGTAATGTGGAACCATTTAACGGAGGGGTTTCAATCGAGTCCCGTCTTTTCCCAAGGAGGGTATGTATCGCTCAAAGGACGTCGATCAAATGGAAAGGGGAAAACTCAAAGGGGTCAAGCAAGAAACAGGGGCAACTCACAGGGACAAACGGGAAACAAACAAACTTTAAATGGGGATGCCAAGCATGCAAGGGAATCTCCAAATATCAAATGGGAAAAGGAGATCCAAACCGGCCAAGCATGCGAGAAGGACAAGCCAAATATCAAATAGGAAAAGGAGATCCAAACAGGCCAAGCATGGAATAGAATCAGGTCAAGCATGCAAGGAAGACAGACCAAGCATGCAATGAGCCAAGCATAAAACAAATCTTTTTCTTTTTCAATGCTTCGAGAAGCAGGGTGAATACTCATTTGTTACAGAATCATTTTTGGACAGACTCGGCGACATGTTCAAATCCTCTACTTCTTTCTACAGACATCTCGGTAGATGGTCCAATACTCTCGTGTCCTGTCCTGAATGTCAGGAGCCAATGTGACCGTACGTCACTTTTATAGTAAACATGCGGCCCAAAAATATAATCTGGATGGTCGTAAACAATGCCTGTTTAATTTCGGAAGGAAACATTTACCTTACGGGCAAAAGAATCGTCCCGAAAACGTAAACCATGTCACGGCATGCTTGCAACGATTTGTAGAGGATGCCAAGATGCAGGAGGTAAGTGAGGAAGAGGAGACAGTGGAGGAGGAGGAAGCATATGGATGTAGAGACTTTCAACCCGAGCCTAGTGAAATGCAGGGTCGTCGCAAAGACAGATTGAGTGAATATGTAGGGTTTTACGATTCACTATTTAAAAAACCCGAGATGTGGGAGGAAGGAGTCGAATTTCAAGGGGGCTTGGGAAAAGATGTGTGGGGAATGGTCCAGCGCTATCTGAGGGAAGACTTGGTGTGGTTTCACATTATGGTAAAACAAGACATGTTTGATACGTTTCGTAAGGAGTTGGAAAAGATTCGGGATCAGTTTGTCCTGTTACCCTGAAAAGGGACACAATTCATACAAAAAGAGCCGTTTGAACGTTCCTTTGGGATGGAAATCTGAAAGGCATGGTTTTGATAAAAAGCATTTTAAAAGGGTACAAGAGTCATGTAAAAAGAGTCGTTTGAAACGAAAAGGAGGGGACCAATATAGGGTGTGGAGATTGGTTCAAATGAGAGGGTATCAAGTGAAATGGTTTCAAAGGAGAGGATTTTCGTTTTATATGAGTGGGTTTTCGATTCAAATGAGATGATTTTAAATGAGATGGTTTTCGATTCGAATGAGAGGGTTTTAAATGAGAGGGTTTCAAATGAAATGGTATTCTTTTCAAATGAGATGGCTTTCGTTTCAAATGGGACAGTTTTCATGATTAATTTCAAGTGAAATGGTTTTCTTTACAAATGAGAGGGTTTTTGATTCAAACGAGACAGTTTTCATGATTAATTTCAAGTGAAATGGTTTCAAATGAGATGATTTTCAATTCAAATGAGACAGTTTTCATGATTATTTTCAAGTGAGATGGTTTCAAATGAGACGATTTTCGTTTCAACAAAGGTCGTTTTCATTTCAATAAAGGTCGTTTTCCATTTCCAATCATTTTTTGAAAGGGTCACGGTGCTCAACAATTTTTTCGACCGACTGTATGGAACCTATGGTAAGTACTGTAAAACGAGAAATGTTACCTATTTTACTGTTATTGCCATAGGGTAATGGTATAACGGTAATAACACCGGGGCCTTGGAAATACCGCAGCATTGTGCCGTTTCCCCAATACCGGGGCCTACAATGAGCGACATACGCTAATGGTACATGGAGAGGCGACGCAAATGGAAGCATTCAATGAAAAATCTCATGGGATCAAATGTCCCCCTTGCAGAGGGATGTGCAAACATTTTGGGGGCCAAAAGGATGGATTTAAACAAAACGAGCGTAAAGAGAAGGGTAACAAATGAATGATTCAGCTACCCGAGGGCCTCGTCAACCATAGACGACCCACGGGAGGAGCAAGTGAAGGGAAACGGAAATTTCTGTAGGGTTTCAGGCAAAGGGTGCACGATACCTGGAAGGACTGTAAAAAGGATGCCCAAAAGGTGTACGGTTTTGGGACACTTTGCAACAAAGATTAGGAGAGAGACACACATTGAACGGCAAGGACTGTAAAAACAGATGAGAGGGTTTTGAAACACACTTGAACGGCAAGGACTGTAAAAAGGAGACTGAACACTCTAAAAAAAAGGTTACACTTTTGGGACACTTTTATTGCAGTAATTACCATAGGCTAATGATAAAATTGTGAATATCCCAGGGTACTGAGAAATTTCTGAAATTATTCACTTGAAAGGCAAAATTTAAAAGCTACAGAAAATAAATTGTAAATATTCCAGGGTACCGAGACATTTCTAATCACACGAAAATCAACATTTAAAAGCCTCAGAAAAAGTTGAAAGAAAGAAACATTTAAAGCTATTAATTTTTTTTTACAAAAGTTTGTTGGCTTTCAAATGAGCCATTTCTTTCCTCAAAACGTCTCGTTCAACGAAGAAAACTGCCAATTTGTTTTGCCAGTAAAAATTTCGCTCCGTTATGACCTTATTTTTTAATGTTTTAATTTGATTGATCATGCTTTGTAGCTTGGGTGACAAAATGTACATTTCGTCTCGGATGCATCGTAAAGAACAACACTCTTCTCGATTAGCACCATTTCTTTCTTTCACATACATTTTTTTGTCATTGTATAGGGTCAAATATAGTGGTGTTTCTTCCTTAGTGAACTCAAATCGTCGGTCAAGGGGAATGGCACAGTTTAAAAACTTCCAACCTGTCACTTTGATGATATAACCCATTTTAAGCGACGATTCGTGTCAGTTACACGCACGGCTGCTTCTTCCCAATTCACCACATTTTTACTTCTATTTTGCTTCAAGAGTAATTTTTCAATACCATCTGGAAATAATGTGCAGAGAAACGCAATACTATGCTCGTGCATGGGACGATTGATGTAAAAATGGGAAGTTTGATTTGACTCCTTCAAATTTTTAAAAATTCTTTCATCACACGAGGCTCTTTGTCGACTTACATACGCAATTGTTCGTACCTGGTGAAATACATTCTGAATTTGGATTCGTTTCTTTGTCTTACCATTTGGAATGGTATATCTAAATTTATGTTTCCAAACAAACTCGAATTGACCCTGTAGCTCACACGCTATAATCATGTGCCGATGATGTACTTTAGCAATTCCTGCCATCAATCCATCACACAAACACCAAAAAGGTAGGACAACAATTTCGGTTTGAATTTTTTCCATTTCGCGGCAAAATATTTGAAATGCGTCATGTTTCACTATGACGTGAAACCATTTCAAGTCTTTTTTCAGATAGCGTTGAACAATTCCGTAAACATCTTTGTGCCTAAGCCACTGCTCTCACTAAATGGCACTCCATCAATACGCCACATATCGGGTTTTTCAAACACGGATTCGTACAAAATTGCATTGTCCATGTTTTTGGATCGACCGAGCATGTCGCGCTGCATTGAAACAAAGGTTTGACAGTCACAAATTTCTTCATCCAGATCTTCATAATTCTTCACCGTAGACGCATTGTTCTGGGGGTTCACAAAGCTTTTCAAGCATTCCACTACATGCTTCACATTCTCCCTCTTCATTCTTTGCCCGTGAGGCCAAGATTTTAATCCCATGCAAAAAACGCACTCTTTACGATTTTTCAAAGAATGTTCTTTCAAAGCATGTTGGTGTTAGTAATGTCCAAAGGTCATGGATTCAAAGCAAACGGGACAACGAATGACAACATCCTTTGATGAACTGATGTACGCGTAAAGCGTCCTGAGAGACATGTCCTGCTTCCCTTGGAACCAAGAAAGAAAATAACTGAACAGCAGTATACTTGATATATAAAGTTATTGCCATAAGTTAATGGTATAGTGATAATAACACCGGGACCTTTGCCTGTATTTTATTAAAATATTTTTTATTCTTATATTTATATTTTCATCATGACACTCACCTTTTATACATAAATTTATGACGTCATATACCCGAAACTTCAACAGTTCCTTATTAAAGAAGTAACTGCGATAATGGGCATGGTGTCGTGAGCATGGGTGGAGCAGACAAATAGGCAGGTAAAGAGTCAAATGTTGTGCCTTTTTCAGGTAAATACTAGAGATTTGAAAAAAAATGGAACCATGTGGAAGGATGGAAAGGGTTTGACAAAAATCATGAAAAGGATCGAGGTGTGGATTCGGAAAATTTGGAAGAAGCATTGGACAAGGGTGTACTGAAAGAATGGAAGGGAAGCCATCAGACGGTAGAGAGTATTCAACGGGGATGAACGTCGCACGGTTCAGCTGCACGAGGGCTTTGGACCACGTAATGTGGAACCATTCAACGGAGGGGTTTCATTCGAGTCCCGTCTTTTCCCAAGGAGGGTATGTATCGCTCAAAGGACGTCGTTCAAATGGAAAGGGGAAAACTCAAAGGGTTCAAGCAGGAAACAGGGGCAACTCACAGTTACAAACGGGAAACAAACAAATTTTAAATGGGGGATGCCAGCATGCAAGGGAATCTCCAAATATCAAATGGGAAAAGGAGATCCAAACAGGCCAAGCATGCAAGGAGGACAGCCAAATATCAAATAGGAAAAGGAGATCCAAACAGGCAGACATGGAATAGAATCAGGTCAAGCATGCAAGGAAGACAGGCCAAGCATGCAATGAGCCAAGCATAAAACAAATCATTTTCTTTTTCAATACTTCGAGAAGCAAGGTGAATACTCATTTGTTACAGAATCATTTTTGGACAGACTCGGCGACATGTTCAAATCCTCTACTTCTTTCTACTGACATCTCGGTAGATGGTCCAATACTCTCGTGTCCTGTCCTGAATATCAGGAGCCAATCACCGTACGTCACTTTTATAGTAAACATGCGGCCCAAAAATATAATCTGGATGGTCGTAAACAATGCCTGTTTAATTCTTGAACATTGGCCTTACGGGCAAAAGAATGGTCCCGAAAACGTAAACCATGTCACGGCATGCTTGCAACGATTTATAGAGGATGCCAAGATACAGGAGGAAAGTGAGGAAGAGGAGACAGTGGAGGAGGAGGAAGCGTGTGGATGTAGAGACTTTCAACTCGTGCCTCGTGAAATGCAGGGTCGTCGCAAAGACAGATTGAGTGAATATGTAGGGTTTTATGATTCACTATTTGAAAAACCGAGATATGGGAGGAAGGAGTCGAATTTCAAGGGGCTTGGGAAAAGATGTGTGGGGAATGGTTCAGCGCTATCTGAGGGAAGATTTAGTGTGGTTTCACATTATGGTAAAACAGGACATGTTTGATGCGTTTCGTAAGGAGATGGAAAAGATTCGGGATCAGTTTATCCTGTTACCCTGAAAAGGGACACAATTCATACAAAAAGAGCCGTTTGAACGTTCCTTTGGGATGGAAATCTGAAAGGCATGGTTTTGATAAAAAGCATTTTAAAAGGGTACAAGAGTCATGTAAAAAGAGTCGTTTGAAACGAAAAGGAGGGGACCAATATAGGGTGTGGAGATTGGTTCAAATGAGAGGGTTTCAAGTGAAATGGTTTCAAAGGAGAGGATTTTCGTTTTATATGAGAGGGTTTTCGATTCAAATGAGATGATTTTAAATGAGATGGTTTTCGATTCAAATGAGAGGGTTTTAAATGAGAGGGTTTCAAATGAAATGGTATTCTTTTCAAATGAGATGGCTTTCGTTTCAAATGGGACAGTTTTCATGATTAATTTCAAGTGAAATGGTTTTCTTTACAAATGAGAGGGTTTTTGATTCAAACGAGACAGTTTTCATGATTAATTTCAAGTGAAATGGTTTCAAATGAGATGATTTTCAATTCAAATGAGACAGTTTTCATGATTATTTTCAAGTGAGATGGTTTCAAATGAGACGATTTTCGTTTCAACAAAGGTCGTTTTCATTTCAATAAAGGTCGTTTTCCATTTCCAATCATTTTTTGAAAGGGTCACGGTGCTCAACAATTTTTTCGACCGACTGTATGGAACCTATGGTAAGTACTGTAAAACGAGAAATGTTACCTATTTTACAGTTATTGCCATAGGGTAATGGTATAGTGGTAATAACACCGGAGCCTTGGAAATACCGCAACATTGTGCCGTTTCCCCAATACCGGGGCCTACAATGAGCAACATACGCTAATAGTACATGGAGAGGCGACGGAAATGGAAGCATTCAATGAAAAATCTCATGGGATCAAATGTCCCCCTTGCTGAGGGTTGTGCAAACATTTTGGGGGCCAAAAGGAGGGATTTAAACGAAACGAGCGTAAAGAGAAGGGTAACAAATGAATGATTCAGCTACCCGAGGGCCTCGTCAACCATGGACGACCCACGGGAGGAGTTAGTGAAGGGAAACGGAAATTTCTGTAGGGTTTCAGGCAAAGGGTGCACGATACCTGGAAGGACTGTAAAAAGGATGCCCAAAAGGTGTACGGTTTTGGGACACTTTGCAACAAAGATTAGAGAGAGACACACATTGAACGGCAAGGACTGTAAAAACAGATGAGAGGGTTTTGAAAACACTTGAACGGCAAGGACTGTAAAAAGGAGACTGAACACTCTAAAAAAAAGTTTACACTTTTGGGACACTTTTATTGCAGTAATTACCATAGGCTAATGATAAAATTGTGAATATCCCAGGGTACTGAGAAATTTCTGAAATTATTCACTTGAAAGGCAAAATTTAAAAGCTACAGAAAATAAATTGTAAATATTCCAGGGTACCGAGACATTTCTAATCACACGAAAATCAACATTTAAAAGCCTCAGAAAAAGTTGAAAGGAAAGAAACATTTAAAGCTATTAATTTTTTTTTTTACAAAAGTTTGTTGGCTTTCAAATGAGCCATTTCTTTCCTCAACACGTCTCGTTCAACGAAGAAAACTGCCAATTTGTTTTGCCAGTAAAAATTTCGCTCCGTTATGACCTTATTTTTTAATGTTTTTATTTGATTGATCATGCTTTGTAGCTTGGGTGACAAAATGTACATTTCGTCTCGGATGCATCGTAAAGAACAACACTCTTCTCGATCAGCACCATTTCTTTCTTTCACATACATTTTTTTGTCATTGTATAGGGTCAAATATAGTGGTGTTTCTTCCTTAGTGAACTCAAATCGTCGGTCAAGGGGAATGGCACAGTTTAAAAACTTCCAACCTGTCACTTTGATGGTACAACCCATTTTAAGTGACGATTCGTGTCAGTTACACGCACGGCTGCTTCTTCCCAATTCACCACATTTTTACTTCTATTTTGCTTCAAGAGTAATTTTTCAATACCATCTGGAAATAATGTGCAGAGAAACGCAATACTATGCTCGTGCATGGGACGATTGATATAAAAATGGGAAGTTTGATTTGACTTCTTCAAATTTTTAAAAATTCTTTCATCACACGAGGCTCTTTGTCGACTTACATACGCAATTGTTCGTACCTGGTGAAATACATTCTGAATTTGGATTCGTTTCTTTGTCTTACCATTTGGAATGTTATATCTAAATTTATGTTTCCAAACAAACTCGAATTGACCCTGTAGCTCACACGCTATAATCATGTGCCGATGATGTACTTTAGCAATTCCTGCCATCAATCCATCACACAAACACCAAAAAGGTAGGACAACAATTTCGGTTTGAATTTTTTCCATTTCGCGGCAAAATATTTGAAATGCGTCATGTGCTATGATGTGCAACCATTTCAAGTTTTTTTTCAGATAGCGTTGAACAATTCCGTAAACATCTTTGCCTAAGAAACTGCTCTCACTAAATGGCACTCCATCAATGCGCCACATATCGGGTTTTTCAAACACGGATTCGTACAAAATTGCATTGTCCATGTTTTTGGATCGACCGAGCATGTCGCGCGGCATTGAAACAAAGGTTTGGCAGCCACAAATTTCTTCATCCAGATCTTCATAATTCTTCACCGTAGACGCATTGTTCTGGGGGTTCACAAAGCTTTTCAAGCATTCCACTACATGCTTCACATTCTCCCTCTTCATTCTTTGCCCATGAGGCCAAGATTTTAATCCCATGCAAAAACCGCACTCTTTACGATTTTTCAAAGAATGTTCTTTCAAAGCATGTTGGTGTTAGTAATGTCCAAAGGTCATGGATTCAAAGCAAACGGGACAACGAATGACATCATCCTTTGATGAACTGATGTACGCGTAAAGCGTCCTGAGAGACATGTCCTGCTTCCCTTGGAACCAAGAAAGAAAATCACTGAACAGCAGTATACTTGATATATAAAGTTATTGCCATAAGTTAATGGTATAGTGATAATAACACCGGGACCTTTGCCTGTATTTTATTAAATTATTTTTTATTCTTATATTTATATTTTCATCATGACACTCACCTTTTATACATAAATTTATGACGTCATATACCCGAAACTTCAACAGTTCCTTATTAAAGAAGTAACTACGATCATGGGCATGGTGTCGTGTGCATGGGTGGAGCAGACAAATAGGCAGGTAAAGAGTCAAATGTTGTGCCTTTTTCAGGTAAATACTAGAGATTTGAAAAAAAAATGGAACCATGTGGAAGGATGGAAAGGGTTTGACAAAAATCATGAAAAGGATCGAGGTGGATTCGGAAAATTTGGAAGAATCATTGCACAAGGGTGTACTGAAAGAATGGAAGGGAAGCCATCAGACGGTAGAGAGTATTCAACGGGGATGAACGTCGCACGGTTCAGCTGCACGAGGGCTTTGGACCACGTAATGTGGAACCATTCAACGGAGGGGTTTCATTCGAGTCCCGTCTTTTCCCAAGGAGGGTATGTATCGCTCAAAGGACGTCGTTCAAATGGAAAGGGGAAAACTCAAAGGGTTCAAGCAGGAAACAGGGGCAAATCACAGTTACAAACGGGAAACAAAAAAATTTTAAATGGAGGATGCCAAGCATGCAAGGGAATCTCCAAATATCAAATGGGAAAAGGAGATCCAAACAGGCCAAGCATGCAATAGAATCAGGTCAAGCATGCAAGGAAGACAGACCAAGCATGCAATGAGCCAATCATAAAACAAATCATTTTCTTTTTCAATGCTTCGAGAAGCAAGGTGAATACTCATTTGTTACAGAATCATTTTTGGACAGACTCGGCGACATGTTCAAATCCTCTACTTCTTTCTACAGACATCTCGGTAGATGGTCCAATACTCTCGTGTTCTGTCCTGAATGTCAGGAGCCAATGTGACCGTACGTCACTTTTATAGTAAACATGCGGCCCAAAAATATAATCTGGATTTTCGTAAACAATGCCTATTTAATTTCGGAAGGAAACATTTGCCTTACGGGCAAAAGAATCGTCCCGAAAACGTAAACCATGTCACGGCATGCTTGCAACGATTTGTAGAGGATGCCAAGATGCAGGAGGAAAGTGAGGAAGAGGAGACAGTGGAGGAGGAGGAAGCATATGGATGTAGAGACTTTCAACCCGAGCCTCGTGAAATGCAGGGTCGTCGCAAAGACAGATTGAGTGAATATGTAGGGTTTTACGATTCACTATTTAAAAAACCCGAGATGTGGGAGGAAGGAGTCGAATTTCAATGGGGCTTGGGAAAAGATGTGTGGGGAATGGTCCAGCGCTATCTGAGGGAAGACTTGGTGTGGTTTCACATTATGGTAAAACATGACATGTTTGATACGTTTCGTAAGGAGTTGGAAAAGATTCGGGATCCGTTTGTCCTGTTACCCTGAAAAGGGACACAATTCATACAAAAAGAGCCGTTTAAATGTTCCTTTGGGATGGAAATCTGAAAGGCATGGTTTTGATAAAAAGCATTTTAAAAGGGTACAAGAGTCATGTAAAAAGAGTCGTTTGAAACGAAAAGGAGGGAACCAAAATAGGGTGTGGAGATCGATTCAAATGAGAGGGTTTCAAGTGAAATGGTTTCAAAGGAGAGAATTTTCGTTTTAAATGAGAGAGTTTTCGATTCAAATGAGATGATTTTAAATGAGAGGGTTTTCGATTCAAATGAGAGGGTTTTAAATGAGAGGGTTTCAAATGAAATGGTTTTCTTTTCAAATGAGATGGCTTTCGTTTCAAATGGGACAGTTTTCATGATTAATTTCAAGTGAAATGGTTTTCTTTACAAATGAGAGGGTTTTTTGATTCAAATGAGACAGTTTTCATGATTAATTTCAAGTGAAATGGTTTCAAATGAGACGATTTTCAATTCAAATGAGACAGTTTTCATGATTATTTTCAAGTGAGATGGTTTCAAATGAGACGATTTTCGTTTCAACAAAGGTCGTTTTCATTTCAATAAAGGTCGTTTTCCATTTCCAATCATTTTTTGAAAGGATCACGGTGCTCAACAATTTTTTCGACCGACTGTATGGAACCTATGGTAAGTACTGTAAAACGAGAAATGTTACCTATTTTACAGTTATTGCCATAGGGTAATGGTATAATGGTAATAACACCGGGGCCTTGGAAATACCGCAACATTGTGCCGTTTCCCCAATACCGGGGCCTACAATGAGCAACATACGCTAATAGTACATGGAGAGGCGACGGAAATGGAAGCATTCAATGAAAAATCTCATGGGATCAAATGTCCCCCTTGCTGAGGGTTGTGCAAACATTTTGGGGGCCAAAAGGAGGGATTTAAACGAAACGAGCGTAAAGAGAAGGGTAACAAATGAATGATTCAGCTACCCGAGGGCCTCGTCAACCATGGACGACCCACGGGAGGAGTTAGTGAAGGGAAACGGAAATTTCTGTAGGGTTTCAGGCAAAGGGTGCACGATACCTGGAAGGACTGTAAAAAGGATGCCCAAAAGGTGTACGGTTTTGGGACACTTTGCAACAAAGATTAGGAGAGAGACACACATTGAACGGCAAGGACTGTAAAAACAGATGAGAGGGTTTTGAAAAACACTTGAACGGCAAGGACTGTAAAAAGGAGACTGAACACTCTAAAAAAAAGTTTACACTTTTGGGACACTTTTATTTGCAGTAATTACCATAGGCTAATGATAAAATTGTGAATATCTCAGGGTACTGAGAAATTTCTGAAATTATTCACTTGAAAGGCAAAATTTAAAAGCTACAGAAAATAAATTGTAAATATTCCAGGGTACCGAGACATTTCTAATCACACGAAAATCAACATTTAAAAGCCTCAGAAAAAGTTGAAAGGAAAGAAACATTTAAAGCTATTAATTTTTTTTTTTTTACAAAAGTTTGTTGGCTTTCAGATGAGCCATTTCTTTCCTCATAACGTCTCGTTCAACGAAGAAAACTGCCAATTTGTTTTGCCAGTAAAAATTTCGCTCCGTTATGACCTTATTTTTTAATGTTTTTATTTGATTGATCATGCTTTGTTGCTTGGGTGACAAAATGTACATTTCGTCTCGGATGCATCGTAAAGAACAACACTCTTCTCGATCAGCACCATCTCTTTCTTTCACATACATTTTTTTGTCATTGTATAGGGTCAAATATAGTGGTGTTTCTTCCTTAGTGAACTCAAATCGTCGGTCAAGGGGAATGGCACAGTTTAAAAACTTCCAACCTGTCACTTTGATGGTACAACCCATTTTAAGTGACGATTCGTGTCAGTTACACGCACGGCTGCTTCTTCCCAATTCACCACATTTTTACTTCTATTTTGCTTCAAGAGTAATTTTTCAATACCATCTGGAAATAATGTGCAGAGAAACGCAATACTATGCTCGTGCATGGGACGATTGATGTAAAAATGGGAAGTTTGATTTGACTCCTTCAAATTTTTAAAAATTCTTTCATCACACGAGGCTCTTTGTCGACTTACATACGCAATTGTTCGTACCTGGTGAAATACATTCTGAATTTGGATTCGTTTCTTTGTCTTACCATTTGGAATGTTATATCTAAATTTATGTTTCCAAACAAACTCGAATTGACCCTGTAGCTCACACGCTATAATCATGTGCCGATGATGTACTTTAGCAATTCCTGCCATCAATCCATCACACAAACACCAAAAAGGTAGGACAACAATTTCGGTTTGAATTTTTTCCATTTCGCGGCAAAATATTTGAAATGCGTCATGTGCTATGATGTGCAACCATTTCAAGTTTTTTTTCAGATAGCGTTGAACAATTCCGTAAACATCTTTGCCTAAGAAACTGCTCTCACTAAATGGCACTCCATCAATGCGCCACATATCGGGTTTTTCAAACACGGATTCGTACAAAATTGCATTGTCCATGTTTTTGGATCGACCGAGCATGTCGCGCGGCATTGAAACAAAGGTTTGGCAGCCACAAATTTCTTCATCCAGATCTTCATAATTCTTCACCGTAGACGCATTGTTCTGGGGGTTCACAAAGCTTTTCAAGCATTCCACTACATGCTTCACATTCTCCCTCTTCATTCTTTGCCCATGAGGCCAAGATTTTAATCCCATGCAAAAACCGCACTCTTTACGATTTTTCAAAGAATGTTCTTTCAAAGCATGTTGGTGTTAGTAATGTCCAAAGGTCATGGATTCAAAGCAAACGGGACAACGAATGACATCATCCTTTGATGAACTGATGTACGCGTAAAGCGTCCTGAGAGACATGTCCTGCTTCCCTTGGAACCAAGAAAGAAAATCACTGAACAGCAGTATACTTGATATATAAAGTTATTGCCATAAGTTAATGGTATAGTGATAATAACACCGGGATCTTTGCCTGTATTTTATTAAATTATTTTTTATTCTTATATTTATATTTTCATCATGACACTCACCTTTTATACATAAATTTATGACGTCATATACCCGAAACTTCAACAGTTCCTTATTAAAGAAGTAACTACGATCATGGGCATGGTGTCGTGTGCATGGGTGGAGCAGACAAATAGGCAGGTAAAGAGTCAAATGTTGTGCCTTTTTCAGGTAAATACTAGAGATTTGAAAAAAAATGGAACCATGTGGAAGGATGGAAAGGGTTTAACAAAAATCATGAAAAGGATCGAGGTGGATTCGGAAAATTTGGAAGAATCATTGCACAAGGGTGTACTGAAAGAATGGAAGGGAAGCCATCAGACGGTAGAGAGTATTCAACGGGGATGAACGTCGCACGGTTCAGCTGCACGAGGGCTTTGGACCACGTAATGTGGAACCATTCAACGGAGGGGTTTCATTCGAGTCCCGTCTTTTCCCAAGGAGGGTATGTATCGCTCAAAGGACGTCGTTCAAATGGAAAGGGGAAAACTCAAAGGGGTCAAGCAGGAAACAGGGGCAACTCACAGGGACCAACGGGAAACAAACAAACTTTAAATGGGGGATGCCAAGCATGCAAGGGAATCTCCAAATATCAAATGGGAAAAGGAGATCCAAACAGGCCAAGCATGCAATAGAATCAGGTCAAGCATGCAAGGAAGACAGACCAAGCATGCAATGAGCCAATCATAAAACAAATCATTTTCTTTTTCAATGCTTCGAGAAGCAAGGTGAATACTCATTTGTTACAGAATCATTTTTGGACAGACTCGGCGACATGTTCAAATCCTCTACTTCTTTCTACAGACATCTCGGTAGATGGTCCAATACTATCGTGTTCTGTCCTGAATGTCAGGAGCCAATGTGACCGTACGTCACTTTTATAGTAAACATGCGGCCCAAAAATATAATCTGGATGGTCGTAAACAATGCCTATTTAATTTCGGAAGGAAACATTTGCCTTACGGGCAAAAGAATCGTCCCGAAAACGTAAACCATGTCACGGCATGCTTGCAACGATTTGTAGAGGATGCCAAGATGCAGGAGGAAAGTGAGGAAGAGGAGACAGTGGAGGAGGAGGAAGCATATCGATGTAGAGACTTTCAACCCGAGCCTCGTGAAATGCAGGGTCGTCGAAAAGACAGATTGAGTGAATATGTAGGGTTTTACGATTCACTATTTAAAAAACCCGAGATGTGGGAGGAAGGAGTCGAATTTCAAGGGGGCTTGGGAAAAGATGTGGGGAAATGGTCCAGCGCTATCTGGGGAAGATTTGGTGTGGTTTCACATTATGGTAAAACATGACATGTTTGATACGTTTCGTAAGGAGTTGGAAAAGATTCGGGATCCGTTTGTCCTGTTACCCTGAAAAGGGACACAATTCATACAAAAAGAGCCGTTTAAATGTTCCTTTGGGATGGAAATCTGAAAGGCATGGTTTTGATAAAAAGCATTTTAAAAGGGTACAAGAGTCATGTAAAAAGAGTCGTTTGAAACGAAAAGGAGGGAACCAAAATAGGGTGTGGAGATCGATTCAAATGAGAGGGTTTCAAGTGAAATGGTTTCAAAGGAGAGAATTTTCGTTTTAAATGAGAGAGTTTTCGATTCAAATGAGATGATTTTAAATGAGAGGGTTTTCGATTCAAATGAGAGGGTTTTAAATGAGAGGGTTTCAAATGAAATGGTTTTCTTTTCAAATGAGATGGCTTTCGTTTCAAATGGGACAGTTTTCATGATTAATTTCAAGTGAAATGGTTTTCTTTACAAATGAGAGGGTTTTTGATTCAAATGAGACAGTTCTCATGATTAACTTCAAGTGAAATGGTTTCAAATGAGACGATTTTCAATTCAAATGAGACAGTTTTCATGATTATTTTCAAGTGAGATGGTTTCAAATGAGACGATTTTCGTTTCAACAAAGGTCGTTTTCATTTCAATAAAGGTCGTTTTCCATTTCCAATCATTTTTTGAAAGGATCACGGTGCTCAACAATTTTTTCGACCGACTGTATGGAACCTATGGTAAGTACTGTAAAACGAGAAATGTTACCTATTTTACAGTTATTGCCATAGGGTAATGGTATAATGGTAATAACACCGGGGCCTTGGAAATACCGCAACATTGTGCCGTTTCCCCAATACCGGGGCCTACAATGAGCGACATACGCTAATGGTACATGGAGAGGCGACGGAAATGGAAGCATTCAATGAAAAATCTCATGGGATCAAATGTCCCCCTTGCTGAGGGTTGTGCAAACATTTTGGGGGCCAAAAGGAAGGATTTAAACGAAACGAGCGTAAAGAGAAGGGTAACAAATGAATGATTCAGCTACCCGAGGGCCTCGTCAACCATGGACGTCCCACGGGAGGAGCTAGTGAAGGGAAACGGAAATTTCTGTAGGGTTTCAGGCAAAGGGTGCACGATACCTGGAAGGACTGTAAAAAGGATGCCCAAAAGGTGTACGGTTTTGGGACACTTTGCAACAAAGATTAGGAGAGAGACACACATTGAACGGCAAGGACTGTAAAAACAGATGAGAGGGTTTTGAAAAACACTTGAACGGCAAGGACTGTAAAAAGGAGACTGAACACTCTAAAAAAAGTTTACACTTTTGGGACACTTTTATTGCAGTAATTACCATAGGCTAATGATAAAATTGTGAATATCCCAGGGTACTGAGAAATTTCTGAAATTATTCACTTGAAAGGCAAAATTTAAAAGCTACAGAAAATAAATTGTAAATATTCCAGGGTACCGAGACATTTATAATCACACGAAAATCAACATTTAAAAGCCTCAGAAAAAGTTGAAAGGAAAGAAAAATTTAAAGCTATTAATTTTTTTTTTTTTTACAAAAGTTTGTTGGCTTTCAAATGAGCCATTTCTTTCCTCAACACGTCTCGTTCAACGAAGAAAACTGCCAATTTGTTTTGCCAGTAAAAATTTCGCTCCGTTATGACCTTATTTTTTAATGTTTTTATTTGATTGATCATGCTTTGTTGCTTGGGTGACAAAATGTACATTTCGTCTCGGATGCATCGTAAAGAACAACACTCTTCTCGATCAGCACCATTTCTTTCTTTCACATACATTTTTTTGTCATTGTATAGGGTCAAATATAGTGGTGTTTCTTCCTTAGTGAACTCAAATCGTCGGTCAAGAATGGAATGGCACAGTTTAAAAACTTCCAACCTGTCACTTTGATGGTACAACCCATTTTAAGTGACGATTCGTGTCAGTTACACGCACGGCTGCTTCTTCCCAATTCACCACATTTTTACTTCTATTTTGCTTCAAGAGTAATTTTTCAATACCATCTGGAAATAATGTGCAGAGAAACGCAATACTATGCTCGTGCATGGGACGATTGATGTAAAAATGGGAAGTTTGATTTGACTCCTTCAAATTTTTAAAAATTCTTTCATCACACGAGGCTCTTTGTCGACTTACATACGCAATTGTTCGTACCTGGTGAAATACATTCTGAATTTGGATTCGTTTCTTTGTCTTACCATTTGGAATGGTATATCTAAATTTATGTTTCCAAACAAACTCGAATTGACCCTGTAGCTCACACGCTATAATCATGTGCCGATGATGTACTTTAGCAATTCCTGCCATCAATCCATCACACAAACACCAAAAAAGGTAGGACAACAATTTCGGTTTGAATTTTTCCATTTCGCGGCAAAATATTTGAAATGCGTCATGTGCTATGATGTGCAACCATTTCAAGTTTTTTTTCAGATAGCGTTGAACAATTCCGTAAACATCTTTGCCTAAGCCACTGCTCTCACTAAATGGCACTCCATCAATGCGCCACATATCGGGTTTTTCAAACACGGATTCGTACAAAATTGCATTGTCCATGTTTTTGGATCGACCGAGCATGTCGCGCTGCATTGAAACAAAGGTTTGACAGTCACAAATTTCTTCATCCAGATCTTCATAATTCTTCACCGTAGACGCATTGTTCTGGGGGTTCACAAAGCTTTTCAAGCATTCCACTACATGCTTCACATTCTCCCTCTTCATTCTTTGCCCGTGAGGCCAAGATTTTAATCCCATGCAAAAAACGCACTCTTTACGATTTTTCAAAGAATGTTCTTTCAAAGCATGTTGGTGTTAGTAATGTCCAAAAGTCATGGATTCAAAGCAAACGGGACAACGAATGACAACATCCTTTGATGAACTGATGTACGCGTAAAGCGTCCTGAGAGACATGTCCTGCTTCCCTTGGAACCAAGAAAGAAAATAACTGAACAGCAGTATACTTGATATATAAAGTTATTGCCATAAATTAATGGTATAGTGATAATAACACCGGGACCTTTGCCTGTATTTTATTAAAATATTTTTTATTCTTATATTTATATTTTCATCATGACACTCACCTTTTATACATAAATTTATGACGTCATATACCCGAAACCTCAACAGTTCCTTATTAAAGAAGTAACTGCGATAATGGGCATGGTATCGTGGGCATGGGTGGAGCAGACAAATAGGCAGGTAAAGAGTCAAATGTTGTGCCTTTTTCAGGTAAATACTAGAGATTTGAAAAAAAATGGAACCATGTGGAAGGATGGAAAGGGTTTGACAAAAATCATGAAAAGGATCAAGGTGGATTCGGAAAATTTGGAAGAAGCATTGGACAAGGGTGTACTGAAAGAATGGAAGGGAAGCCATCAGACGGTAGAGAATATTCAACGGGGATGAACGTCGCACGGTTCAGCTGCACGAGGGCTTTGGACCACGTAATGTGGAACCATTCAACGGAGGGGTTTCATTCGAGTCCCGTCTTTTCCCAAGGAGGGTATGTATCGCTCAAAGGACGTCGTTCAAATGGAAAGGGGAAAACTCAAAGGGGTCAAGCAGGAAACAGGGGCAACTCACAGGGACCAACGGGAAACAAACAAACTTTAAATGGGGGATGCCAAGCATGCAAGGGAATCTCCAAATATCAAATGGGAAAAGGAGATCCAAACAGGCCAAGCATGCAAGGAGGACAGGCCAAATATCAAATAGGAAAAGGAGATCCAAACAGGCAGAGCATGGAATAGAATCAGGTCAAGCATGCAAGGAAGACAGGCCAAGCATGCAATGAGCCAAGCATAAAACAAATCTTTTTCTTTTTCAATACTTCGAGAAGCAAGGTGAATACTCATTTGTTACAGAATCATTTTTGGACAGACTCGGCGACATGTTCAAATCCTCTACTTCTTTCTACTGACATCTCGGTAGATGGTCCAATACTCTCGTGTCCTGTCCTGAATATCAGGAGCCAATCACCGTACGTCACTTTTATAGTAAACATGCGGCCCAAAAATATAATCTGGATGGTCGTAAACAATGCCTGTTTAATTCTTGAACATTGGCCTTACGGGCAAAAGAATGGTCCCGAAAACGTAAACCATGTCACGGCATGCTTGCAACGATTTATAGAGGATGCCAAGATACAGGAGGAAAGTGAGGAAGAGGAGACAGTGGAGGAGGAGGAAGCGGGTGGATGTAGAGACTTTCAACTCGTGCCTCGTGAAATGCAGGGTCGTCGCAAAGACAGATTGAGTGAATATGTAGGGTTTTATGATTCACTATTTGAAAAACCGAGATATGGGAGGAAGGAGTCGAATTTCAAGGGGCTTGGGAAAAGATGTGTGGGGCATGGTTCAGCGCTATCTGAGGGAAGATTTAGTGTGGTTTCACATTATGGTAAAACAGGACATGTTTGATACGTTTCGTAAGGAGATGGAAAAGATTCGGGATCAGTTTATCCTGTTATCCTGAAAAGGGACACAATTCATACAAAAAGAGCCGTTTGAACGTTCCTTTGGGATGGAAATCTGAAAGGCATGGTTTTTATATAAAGCATTTTAAAAGGGTACAAGAGTCATGTAAAAAGAGTCGTTTGAAACGAAAAGGAGGGAACCAAAATAGGGTGTGGAGATTGGTTCAAATGAGAGGGTTTCAAGTGAAATGGTTTCAAAGGAGAGGATTTTCGTTTTATATGAGAGGGTTTTCGATTCAAATGAGATGATTTTAAATGAGATGGTTTTCGATTCAAATGAGAGGGTTTTAAATGAGAGGGTTTCAAATGAAATGGTTTTCTTTTCAAAAGAGATGGCTTTCGTTTCAAATGAGACAGTTTTCACGATTAATTTCATGTGAAATGGTTTTCTTTTCAAATGAGAGGGTTTTCGATTCAAATGAGACAGTTTTCATGATTAATTTCAAGTGAAATGGTTTCAAATGAGATGATTTTCAATTCAAATGAGACAGTTTTCATGATTATTTTCAAGTGAGATGGTTTCAAATGAGACGATTTTCGTTTCAACAAAGGTCGTTTTCATTTCAATAAAGGTCGTTTTCCATTTCCAATCATTTTTTGAAAGGGTCACGGTGCTCAACAATTTTTTCGACCGACTGTATGGAACCTATGGTAAGTACTCTAAAACGAGAAATGTTACCTATTTTGCAGTTATTGCCATAGGGTAATGGTATAGTGGTAATAACACAGGGGCCTTGGAAATACCGCAGCATTGTGCCGTTTCCCCAATACCGGGGCCTACAATGAGCGACATACGCTAATGGTACATGGAGAGGCGACGCAAATGGAAGCATTCAATGAAAAATCTCATGGGATCAAATGTCCCCCTTGCAGATGGATGTACAAACATTTTGGGGGCCAAAAGGAGGGATTTAAACAAAACGAGCGTAAAGAGAAGGGTAACAAATGAATGATTCAGCTACCCGAGGGCCTCGTCAACCATGGACGACCCACGGGAGGAGCTAGTGAAGGGAAGCGGAAATTTCTGTAGGGTTTCAGGCAAAGGGTGCACGATACCTGGAAGGACTGTAAAAAGGATGCCCAAAAGGTGTACGGTTTTGGGACACTTTGCAACAAAGATTAGGAGAGAGACACACATTGAACGGCAAGGACTGTAAAAAGGAGACTGTACACTCTAAAAATAAGTTTACACTTTTGGGACACTTTTATTGCAGTAATTACTATAGGCTAATGATAAAATTGTGAATATTCCAGGGTACTGAGAAATTTCTGAAATTATTCACTTGAAAGGCAAAATTTAAAAGCTACAGAAAATAAGTTGTAAATATTCCAGGGTACCGAGACATTTCTAATCACACGAAAATAAACATTTAAAAGCCTCAGAAAAAGTTGAAAGGCAAGAAACATTTAAAGCTATTAATTTTTTTTTTTTTTTTTACAAAAGTTTGTTGGCTTTCATATGAGCCATTTCTTTCCTCAACACGTCTCGTTCAACGAAGAAAACTGCCAATTTGTTTTGCCAGTAAAAATTTCGCTCAGTTATGACCTTATTTTTTACTGTTTTAATTTGATTCATCATGCTTTGTTGCTTGGGTGACAAAATGTACATTTCGTCTCGGATGCATCGTAAAGAACAACACTCTTCTCGATCAGCACCGTTTCTTTCTTTCACATACATTTTTTTGTCATTGTACAGGGTCAAATATAGTGGTGTTTCTTCCTTAGTGGACTCAAATCGTCGGTCAAGGGGAATGGCACAGTTTAAAAACTTCCAACCGGTCACTTTGATGGTACAACCCATTTTAAGTGACGATTCGTGTCAGTTACACGCACGGCTGCTTCTTCCCAATTCACCACATTTTTACTTCGATTTTGCTCCAAGAGTAATTTTTCAATACCATCTGGAAATAATGTGCACAGAAACGCAATACTATGCTCGTGCATGGGACGATTGATGTAAAAATGGGAAGTTTGATTTGGCTCCTTCAAATTTTTAAAAATTCTTTCATCACACGAGGCTCTTTGTCGACTTACATACGCAGTTGTTCGTTCCAGGTGAAATACATTCTCAATTTGGATTCGTTTCTTTGCCTTACCATTTGGAATGTTATATCTAAATTTATGTTTCCAAACAAACTCGAATTGACCCTGTAGCTCACACGCTAGAATTATGTGCCGATGCTGTACTTTAGCAATTCCTGCCATCAATCCATCACACAAACACCAAAAAGGTAGGACAACAATTTCGGTTTGAATTTTTTCCATTTCGTGGCAAAATATTTGAAATGCGTCATGTTTCACTATGACGTGCAACCATTTCAAGTTTTTTTTCAGATAGCGTTGAACAATTCCATAAACATCTTTGCCTAAGCCACTGCTCTCACTAAATGGCACTCCATCAATGCGCCACATATCGGGTTTTTCAAACACGGATTCGTACAAAATTGCATTGTCCATGTTTTTGGATCGACCGAGCATGTCGCGCGGCATTGAAACAAAGGTTTGGCAGCCACAAATTTCTTCATCCAGATCTTCATAATTCTTCACCGTAGACGCATTGTTCTGGGGGTTCACAAAGCTTTTCAAGCATTCCACTACATGCTTCACATTCTCCCTCTTCATTCTTTGCTCATAAGGCCAAGATTTTAATCCCATGCAAAAAACGCACTCTTTACGATTTTTCAAAGAATGTTCTTTCAAAGCATGTTGGTGGTAGTAATGTCCAAAGGTCATGGATTCAAAGCAAACGGGACAACGAGTGACAACATCCTTTGATGAACTGATGTACGCGTAAAGCGTCCTGAGAGACATGTCCTGCTTCCCTTGGAACCAAGAAAGAAAATCACTGAACAGCAGTATACTTGATATAAAAAGTTATTGCCATAAGTTAATGGTATAGTGATAATAACACCGGGACCTTTGCCTGTATTTTATTAAATTATTTTTTATTCTTATATTTATATTTTCATCATGACACTCACCTTTTATACATAAATTTATGACGTCATATACCCGAAACCTCAACAGTTCCTTATTAAAGAAGTAACTGCCATAATGGGCATGGTGTCGTGGGCATGGGTGGAGCAGACAAATAGGCAGGTAAAGAGTCAAATGTTGTGCGTTTTTCAGGTAAATACTAGAGATTTGAAACAAAATGGAACCATGTGGAAGGATGGAAATGGTTTGACAAAAATCATGAAAAGGATCGAGGTGGATTCGTAAAATTTGGAAGAAGCATTGGACAAGGGTGTACTGAAAGAATGGAAGGGAAGCCATCAGACGGTAGAGAGTATTCAACGGGGATGAACGTCGCACGGTTCAGCTGTACGAGGGCTTTGGACCACGTAATGTGGAACCATTCAACGGAGGGGTTTCATTCGAGTCCCGTCTTTTCCCAAGGAGGGTATGTATCGCTCAAAGGACGTCGTTCAAATGGAAAGGGGAAAACTCAAAGGGGTCAAGCAGGAAACAGGGGCAACTCACAGGGACCAACGGGAAACAAACAAACTTTAAATGGGGGATGCCAAGCATGCAAGGGAATCTCCAAATATCAAATAGGAAAAGGAGATCCAAACAGGCTGAGCATGGAATAAAATCAGGTCAAGCATGCAAGGAAGACAGGCCACGCATGCAATGAGCCAAGCATAAAACAAATCATTTTCTTTTTCAATGCTTCGAGAAGCAAGGTGAATACTCATTTGTTACAGAATCATTTTTGGACAGACTCGGCGACATGTTCAAATCCTCTACTTCTTTCTACTGACATCTCGGTAGATGGTCCAATACTCTCGTGTCCTGTCCTGAATGTCAGGAGCCAATGTGACCGTACGTCACTTTTATAGTAAACATGCGGCCCAAAAATATAATCTGGATGATCGTAAACAATGCCTGTTTTGTTTCGGAAGGAAACATTAGCCTTACGGGAAAAAGAATCGTCCCGAAAACGTAAACCATGTCACGGCATGCTTGCAACGATTTGTAGAGGATGCCAAGATACAGGAGGAAAGTGAGGAAGAGGAGACAGTGGAGGAGGAGGAAGCGTGTGGATGTAGAGACTTTCAACTCGTGCCTCGTGAAATGCAGGGTCGTCGCAAAGACAGATTGAGTGAATATGTAGGGTTTTACGATTCACTATTTGAAAAACCCGAGATGTGGGAGGAAGGAGTCGAATTTCAAGGGGCTTGGGAAAAGATGTGTGGGGCATGGTTCAGCGCTATCTGAGGGAAGACTTAGTGTGGTTTCAGATTATGGTAAAACAGGACATGTTTGATACGTTTCGTAAGGAGATGGAAAAGATTCGGGATCAGTTTGTACAAGCAGTAGCGCGTAACAAATAAATGTGACTCATTTTCGCAAGCCGACTAAATGAGTAATGATGGTGTATGGTAGTAGGTTTAGGCATGTGATATAATAATGCTGTCCTACCACGGAGGACAGTTCGCATATAGTTCGAAATTCCCGGCTTTTCGGAGATTATGTCTGGGAATTTGACGTCTAAAATTACTGGGATCATAATCTTATTGAGGTCAAGCCAAGAATGAGATGAGGGCACCCCGTGGCTAAAGGCCTGACAACATCGTTGATCAGAATCATACTTTCGTTTTAGAAATCGGTTTAGCCGTTTTCGAATAATTCTTTGGAGGGTAATTAAAACTATTTTAATTTATAGTAGGCTGGTTTGTCACAAATGAATTTCTACATACAATATTTTTGACACAAATATTCTAAAATTGGGCTTAAAGAAAGAAAAAAAGATAAAAATTATGATCTTTAGCAAGAAGCATGTCCATTCACTTTATCATTCAATTAAAGACAACTACTTTCCGTTTTGTCAAAATTAGACGCTCTAATATTTTACTAATTTTCAAAAATGGTGGAATATTCTCAACTGTGGTGTTCCATATAGAGAGGTTACGAACCACACGTTAATGCAGTAGAATCGTAGGTGCTGCTCTTTCCTTAATCTGTCTCATTGATACTTTTAAAGAAATGACAATGCACACAAAAATTTTAAAAAATTGTAGTGGTTAATTCTTTTTAAAGTAATGGTTTTATAAAACAAGCTGATACGTTAAATACAAATTAAGCATAGCAGTAAAACGTTTAAAATGTGAATCTATAAAAAAAAAAAGGAATTCCAGTTAGAAATGCCGATCTATAATGGCTTAAAATTTAAACCAATAATAAATGTTTCAAAATAATAATTTGTTTTCAACATATGTATATATCAATACTCAGAAGAATTATGCACACATGGCATTCGAGAAACATTATAAGTAATCTTTTAAACAGCAATGATTAAGATAACTTACGAAAAAAGAATATTTTTAAAAAACATACTCCAAACTGTAGTATTTAAGATTTCTTGTTTATTGTTGATTACAATATTGGCATCATGCAATGAAAATTTGGGTCTAAAAAATTGTTTTCAAAAATGATGCTGTTAAGAATGTAATTACTGAGATAGAAAATTTTGTATTAATTAATCATATCAATCTTTCCGCAATAGATTGAAGTTCAGCAATGGAATAGAGCAGCGATACTCAATCTGCGGCCCACCGAACCTTTTTAAGCGGCCCGGTCAGTGCCCATTGCTCTGAAAAATTAGCTTATTTAAGAACAATATATTAAAAATTTGGTGTGTCAAGAAATCAAATATATCAATTTTGTTTTTTGATGTCGATATTGTACGAGTGCAAATTGATATTCTTTTTTATTTGTAACGGTTACGGATAACAGACAACAGTGGAGTAGTGACAGTTTTATGGGTGGAACTAATTTTTAACTATCTTTCACATCTTGCAAGCGAAAAATATTCGAAGAAAATATATCGTTTCAAGGCGATTGGGAGGTTGACTATTTTGTGGTTAAAAACAAATATGGATCAGTAATTGTTTGATTTGTCACGAAAGTTCTGTATTTAAGAAATACAAATAAACAGGAATCATTCGACACTTTTCCAAGAAAATCTCTTTCAAGAGGTAATAAATAGGATTTCTTGAATACTCTTTGCAACAGCAACGAAGTGTTTTGTCAGTGGTAATGTCACAGCGGTAACAAAGACATCTTATGAAGTGTGTTACATTATTGGTAATCATATTAAACCGTTTACTGATGCAGAAATTGTGAAGGAATGCCTATTAAACGCTTCTAATTCAGTGTTAGTGACAAAAATAAAAAATTGCAATTAAAAAAAGCAAATCAAGAATTAGAATATTTTGATCAATTTTCCACATTATAACCCCCCTCATGATGCGGCCCGCGTGAAATAGCTGACATTTGTATGCGGCCCAGCAGAAAAAAGGTTGAGCACCCCTGGAATAGAGGATTGATTTTAATACAAACTTCGTATATAATTTTGAACCTGGGTCAAATGAAAACGACGACATTTGAGCTGGCACTATTCACTCAGCCGAGTGGTATAGGTATCGGATCGTGGCTGGCTTTGTCACGCGAGTTCGAGCCCAGTACCACTAAAGATCCGCCGTGTAGGGCAGCGATGCACGCTAAATCTGTCGAGAGCTGATACGTCCTCACATTGGTGTGGTAGTTAGGAGGGGGGTACCAGCTCAGGTGTCGTCACGTCATTTGACCATGGCTCAAAATTACGAGGTCCGTCGCCAGAAGCCCTCGTGTAGCTAAACAGTGCGATGTTAGTATTCACTCATTCACCATATTCTCTCAGCTCCCACACCATACCAACGTGAAGATTTTGAACCATGGCACATTTAACGTGCATCAACCTCTCTACAAGGCGGGATTTTAGTGGCACTAAGACACGAATTCATGACTAGTTTGCTACGAGATCATGACAACTCCGCTACTCCGGGGCCACTTAGTTACAAGATCCCAATAGCCTTTAAAAAAAAAACGGTAAACTTGTAAATGATGAAAGTAAAATTAAAACATGAGCAATATTTAGAAAAATAAGATTTTTAATCACTGAAGCTATGATTTGTGCTTTAATGAAGAATTATAGAATTTATGAATAATAAAATTAATCTCATAACTGCGCTGGTTTAAAATACCTATGACAGACCATGCATGTTCAGAATTGCAACTAATGGTAATACCCGACACTTAATCAAACACTGTTACCATGCAAGATATTTTTTTCATATCAATTATCAGTTTATATTTGATCTAGCACAAGGGTCGGCAACCTTTTAGCATGCCAAACCAATCTATCAGTATGATTCAGCATGCCACACAGCTCAAATGTATTTGAAATAATTGGATTCCCACAATAATGTATGCACAGTTAGAGAATAGATAATATAGATTTACAGTTTCCTTATATATTAATTTTGCATCATTTAAAGTTATTTATGAACAAAAAATAAATATAAAATACTATTCCTTCAATATAAATGAAAAAATTAAAATTGTTTGTATGTTATATATCTTTTAACCATATTTTTTATTATTAAAATAAGAAATAAGCAACATAAAATATAAATATTTCCCTTCAATATTGTTAAATAAAAAATGTATGATTTATTGTGAACCTAGTCTCTGCAGCACTCTACTTCATATCACAATATCAGAGGTATAATGTGTGACTTTCAGTTTGACACAATTCTGAACATTCATTGTTAAATGCCTTTTTTGTGGACTCAAAATACTTTTCATATGAAAAAAGATTTGTTCATATAGATATAGAACAAAAAAAAGGAAAGCATAGTTCCTGCAATTTTCTGTCTTCAAACAATTTCATCTCTAGCAATAACATTCAATAATTTACAAAATAGCTGTAGATTTATCTTTAGAGATATCTTTCAGATTTTTTCATAAATGTCCATAATTCTGAAGATGTTTGTCAAATATTAACTTCCGTCCACTCAATAATTGACAAATTTGCAAAATTGTGTAGAGTGCCACTAAGAATTGTACCTGTGTGCCATAGGTTGCCAACCTCTGATCTAGCACATTATATATAATACAAAAAAAAAAAAAAAAAAAAATCAGACCCCAATGAACATATTTAATGTATATAAAGTTTGCTAGAAAATGAATGGATGTTTAACTCTCATTTATATGAAGCAACACATTTCATCATCATATGTTTTATTTTAATAGCATGATATGTACATTTACAAATGTTGAACAATCAAAACAGGAACAGTGCTTAATACTTTACTAAAATCTGCTATGTGTCAACCCATTACTATCAAGGCAAGCATTGAAGTTTATCACTACAAAAAATTTTACTTCAAGTTACCATAACAAACAACAAAAACAAATGCATATAACTGCAATCAGAACAAAGAAATATATCTGTACATGGCAAATATACATATTCAAAAATAGAATACTGAAAAATATTTCACAACACAGTTTCTGGGCCACTACATTGAGGCACATGTTGGAAAGAGAATACTTTTATAGTAAAAGTAAAGTGCTTTCCATAATAACTTAAAAGTTCTATATTCACAATATCAGCTAAAATGCTCAGTTTTTCATAAACACACACAGTATAAATGTTCCGACATAAAGTTAGCTAAAATCTAGTTTTAAATTAATTGTGCAAATAAGTAAATTAAACAACTTATTAGGGTATGTAAAAAAACATGTTAAAAAATAAAAGCAAAGTCGTTTTGACAGTTAATACTCCTTTGAAGTAGACAGTTATTTACATTGAAGAAGATAGAATAGATCATTAGTCCTAAGGAAAGTAAAAACTTATCTTTCACAATAACATTTTTTTAACATTTAAAATCATGAAACAAAATTTTTTATGATTTTTCTTTTAGATTGAGCTTTTAACAAATACTGTCTATTCTACGAAATATTAGGATTTGCATATAAAATTTTAGCCTTAGCAACAATTTCAAAAATACATTGTAAAAATATATGTAAAACTTTCATCGTTTTTAAGTTGAACTAACATAGATACAAAGTACTACGTCTTTCCATTTAACAGAGCCTACAAATAGTAGTTAGAAAGAAGAAATATAGGCACTTCAGCAATATGAACAATTGACCTATAAAGCTGCACAAATTTTAACTTGTTCTAAACTGACATCAAAGTCAACATTTTATAAAGCTGCCAAATGTGTGATACTATACTTCTGAAATATGTATATAAATATATATTTGCATATACAAACAAGCACAATTGTGTGTGACAAGGCAATTATTCTTTTATAATCAATTACCTTCATTTAAAAACTACAAATTTCACTATGATAGCACTGCATATTAAAAAAAAGTTTCAGTTAAACAAAAGAAGTATTTATTCAAAAACAAATACAAATCAAGATTTTTTTTTTATAAGAAACAAAGTTGTGTGTGTGTGTGTGTGTGAATTCTAAGTAAAATACTTCTACAAGGCTCTAAAAAACTTCATTTTCAAAAAGGGCGATCTCTAACTGACATTTAAGAAAATCTCTTTAACATTTTTAGAAATTAAACCTGCATATAAAAGTGAGAAAAGGCACATCTAAAAACATCATTAACATAATCCTTTTTAGAAACTTGTACTCAAAACTAATCAAGATTCAAAAATAAAAAATTCAAAACAAAATTTATTTTAAAATTCCTTCCATATGAAAATGTTTAGAATCATAATAATAAGTTTAAACAAATATAGAAGCCTTAAAAAAGAAAAGAAATTTTAATGATAGCCATGCAAAATTTGCATGGTGAACACTAAATTAGAATACATTCATCAGACAAATATTTTAAACTTAATAAGGTCCCTTTCAGTATGAGGATTATTCTAGTGGATTAAAAATAAGATTGATGTCTACATAAACATGAAGTTTCTGGATATAATTAATATCATGAGAGCAGATATTGGCAACAGTTGAAATAATATTGCCAATGGTAGATTAATAGAAAAAAAAGGTGTAGTTTTTTTATGATAATATCAGCTATCACATTTTAGATAGCAAATGATAAATCTTATATAAAAATCTAAACAGTCCCTTTCCCTAAAACTTAAGATTTATTAACAAAATATACATTTTAGGTGGGAAAAAATACAAAACAAAAATGAAAAATTTATAAATTACAAAGATAATGATTGCAAATTTTAAACTAGTAAAAAATAATTCCTAAGAACCATGTCCAATAACAATTAGATAAAAAAAAATGAAAAAAAAATACAATATCAGAAACACTTCCTGAGATGATTACAAATATGGTCTGTGCTTCTGACATAGGATAGGAAAAATTAAACACATTCAATTTACTTACAGATGAACACCTAAAATAGGCATATAAATGCATTAAACACATTTGAAAGTAAACACAAACAATCTCAAATAGAATATGTAAAATATGCAAAATAACACATAGAATAATTTAACAAAATTAATTACATTCTAATAAAATACTGAATATTTTCAAGGTTTTCTCACAAATGTTTGAAAAAATCATTACATGTTGCTTTAAATTGAAATGAATAAACATTGCTTTTATACATTAAAATGTCTGAATTATAACCAATATATAGATATACTGAAAAAAAATGTTAATAGTAAATTAGATTGAATTAATCGTTAAAATTTTGAAATCTGTCAATTTTAAAAAGGATTAATTAAATGTATGAGTGTCCACCTTTCTCATTTTTAATAATTCGCAAAAAACATATTTATAACACAGTTATTTAAATTATATTGGAGAAATTTCCCAGATTACTGAGAAACAATTTTAGTAATGTTTACAAGTGACTTATCAAATTAATGACTCAAAAGATTATGATAAGAAAAGTTTAGCACTTAAACATCTAAAAAATATTCAGTATATTAATTACATTAATCTAATTATGTGCAGCATGAAAGCACTTTTAAACACAAAATATTTAAAGCAAATAAAAATGAGTATTATTATTATACAGTAAAAAATTACATGAATAAATTTAGTAACAAAAGATATTCAGAATCAAAACATACCCATAAAAGCACATTTCAAGAAACAAATTTATAACATAAAATAAAAAATTTTATGCATCAAACTTTGATTTCAAGAAAGAGAAATTTTGTTTAACAATATTGATTTCAGAAAATACATTAGCAGTATATACATACATGCATTCATGTTTTATGTGTCTTTGAATTGTCAGCATAAAAATAAGATTTCTTTCTACGAACTTTTATGATACTAATGACATATGTAACTACAGAGAGGACGGAACTAAAGAATAATCACTAACTTTGCAATTTTTTTTAAAAAAAAAGCAAAAAAAAAAAAACTAATAATAAAATGATTGTCTTTTGATTGTGTTTATATAATACATAAGCATCATGAACGGAGAAAAGCAAATACTGCTCTATACTTGTTTCATTTCTTACTAATTTAAAAAGTGAAAAAAGTAAACAATTTAAGGAGCAGTTATGTTTTAATTACTAATTTTTTATTAATATGCATGAAAAAAGTATTTAGAGTAAAATGTAGTAATAATTACTACATAATTTAGAAATTTAACAGAAGTCCAAATAAGATTAATTACAAATGCATTCTATAATTTTTAGGTATACTGATTATACATCACATCTCAATTATTTTATCTTATCCTAAGTTTACTATTTACCGCAACTGAAAATATACCACTTACAATTTATTATGAAAACAAATCAGCAATATTTGTAGGTAATAATATCTCCCTAAGAAAAGATTAGGGTAAATCATACAAAATTACAATTATAGTAACACAATAAATATAATTTGCACTGAAAAAATATGTGTTAAGAACAAAAATTCAAGATTAATTTTAACAGGTTCATTAAAATAGTTACTTTCACTATTAAGTGGATAAAGATTATAAAATATGCATAGACACTTTATATATTTTAATGTTATATGGATACTTTCTACATAAGATTTTAAATAAATTCAAAGCAACAGCATTAAACAACAGAAAATGTTACAAAATAGCATGAAAGTGAAATTGAAAGAATTTAATACATACAAAAAGTTAGGAAACTAATTTAATGTTAATTCTATTTTCTCTTAAAGATTTATGTTAGGAACTAAAATTAATACCAATCTTTTGATACTTAATTTCAATTATTAACTAGCCAGATTGTTTAGCGATAAAAAAATTTTTTTAAATATATCACATACAAATTTGTGACTTAGTATGAAAATGAATAAGATTACTGCTAGTATCAATAACAAAATCTTTACAAGTTACATAAACATAACACATTTTTATGTATAACCATAGAAAAAAACACCACATAAATCTTTAAAAAAACAATGTCTCTTAAATTTCCACATTACTAGCATAATTTGATTTAACAAGATCAGTTTCTTGGAATGCTTGAATGAGCAATATAATAAACACAAAATGCTCTCTCTTTCTCTCAATCCAGAGAACTTATTAAAAAATATTTTTAAAAGATGATATAAATATTATTTGATATAATAAATGAGAAATAAATGCTGAATTAAAAAATTTAACAAATAATGCTTATATCTGAATATTTAGTTTTTTAATGATAAAATATTTAAAAGTACATGAATTATAAGAGCAAAGGTTTAATGCAAGATTATATAAATAATACTAAGTGTTATCAGAGAAAAATTCCAAAAGAATTGAAAAACGAAATGTTTCTCACAATCCTTCTCAATAAACTCAAATGAATTTATCTGAATTATAAATGAAATGATGAAAGCAATATAGAACATAAAAATAAAATATAGGACATTATACAATAGTCTGATCATGTAATAGAAAAAAAAAAATGAGGCAATTGAAATAATAAGATTTTTTATAAATAGATAAAAAAAAAAAAAAAATCAATGGAAAGAAATAATTTTTTAAAAGATAGAGTTGAAGTAATTATTTCTTAAGATGGCATTCACAAGCTCAATATGTGTGTGACCATATAAACACTTTTAAGGATGAATAGTTTATAAATTTAGTTTTTGATAAGAATAGAAAAATTACACTTAAAAAAAATTTGAGCTTTGATAAACAAGGGTACAACTGAGAACTCATATTACTGACAGTTTTGTTTTTTAACATTAAAGGCAATACATTTTTTCCACATTTACCGATATGTACTTAAAATAATTTCCAAAGTTAATTATGATCAATTTGAAATCTAGTTACAAGTTCAATAAGAAAATGCATATTTTTCATAATGAATAATTGATAAACAGATTATCTATATAAAGTACTCAAAAAAAGGAAAGCTACAATGGTGTTGATAGAAAATAAAGTTATCTGTACCATGACAATATCAGACCAAGTGTTCCTTTGGGACTCTTCAGGAAATTATAGGGTTATTCAGGGAAATTTTGTCGCATTTATCTACCCCCCCCATAAACTAGAATCATCAATTTTTATTCCTCTAAAGTTTCTTGAAGTGGGAAAAAACACTAAAATGATATAGGCATCAATCCAGTACAGTTCTAATTTTTAACCTTAAAAAGGGATTTAAAAAAAAAAAAAAAAAAAAAAAAAAGAATAACAGAGTTCATAAATTGCCATCTCATTCAGGTAAAGATAGTTAATCAAGAAATTTCTTTTTATTCCCTTCAATGTTAATAAATTCAACCAAACTGTATTTTTCCTATTATTTCAAAAGTGAACTTAGCTTTCTGGTAGACCTGACACATAAGAAACCCTAATTCTATAATATTTAGATTTATAAATTCACTTACAAAATGTAAAGTAAAATTTCATATCTCATTAACATTAAAGTAATAGTACATAATAGTAAAACAATACTAATTAATTTAAAATCACAAAACAATTCATAGATAGCATAAATGATGGGATGAAGATAAATTGATAAATGTTAATGTTTTCTTGATATAAACAGATTAAAGGTGAAAAAAAAATCAAGATTAAAAGCAATACATATGAAATTTTTAAGTCTCGTAAATTTTTCATATATTAAAATTTAACAGCTTTTAATACAAACATGAAGTTAAACATAAATAATCACTGGCAATGTTTTTCAAATGAATGATAACATTCATTCGCAGTTGTTAAAAGGATGCAAGTAAAACAACTCCATGTTCTGAAGGTTAGCTATCTCACACATACCAAGTTATAAAATAATATAGCCTGTTAAAATGTATTTTGTTTTTTAGTAGAAGACAACCATAAAAAAAGATTGACGGAAAGAATAATAAATGACTGTTAAAAGCAATATACTTACAGGAATTACATTATCATAATACACAAATCTGAAACATTTAATTCTGGTTCATACATAAACAAAATCAGATTCCATTTTTAAGCACATAATGAATATAAATATTACATTCATAAATAATTTCTAATTCTAAAAAAACTGCTTCCCCTAAAAACACAGAATTGTAAACACCATTTACATAAAACTTTCTAACAAAAACATAACTTGGACTAGATAATAACACATAAAACAAATCCAATTAAGGTATTATATCATAAAAAATTAACAAAATTTATAACAAATGAAAAATAGAAATTTTACAAGTTCTATTATGATTTCTAATAATTAAAGTCAAATTTTGAATAAAAAATTATAAAAAGTGAAGCAAAGTATAAAGAAATTTATGCTTATGAAAGTAAAAAAAAAAAAGATAGAACAGGCATACTATATAATTAATTATCTATCCAGAATTAATGTCAAAATTAACATCTGCATTGTTTTAAACTTTTATGGTAAGTTTTTATGAGATTTTCCTGATTTTTTAGAGGTTCCATTCAAGCTTTCTTGCATTATTTGCTGTTCTCTTAGTGCACGCCTTTTAGCAATTTGCTTCTGATGTTCTTTTTCCATATCATGCTCATTTATATTCAATTTTAAAACCTTAAAGAGGAACAAAATATTATTTAAAATAATTGGTAACGAAATTAAATGAATCAATTTTGAAGTTAAGAGCAACACATCAAATATGAAGGTTTACTAATATAACTAAAATATTAATATTCAATAGGTTTCAACCGCAATTTTTGTTATCACAACTAGTTCCAAAAATTATATGACATTTTGTTTTTGAAATCATTAAAAAAATTCTAATTTATGGATAATTAATTCTTTAAAACAATTTTTTTTTAAAAAATTCTTATTCTAAAAGATATATGAAAGTAATTAAGTGTTACATTTTATTGCTATGATTAAATTTTAAGCAGTATCCTCACATAATGGAATTAAACTAAAAATTAGCTAATTATGTAGGTTTATCTTATTTAATTAACCTATATTATAATGAAAAGAACAAAAAGTCAAGTGAAAGCAGATAAGGAATTCTTCAAAAAAATTAAGTTAATAAAATAAGAAAAAAAGGACTTTTTGACAAACAAATTTAAAGATTTAAAAAAAAAAAAAGACATCAATTTTTGTATTTGTAAATAATTTTTCCCGATTTCATTTTAATTTTATATTCAGAGGTAAAATTTTTATAAATAATTTATCATCTATACACATTAAATCTAAAAGCCAATCAATGTTTTAGAAACTAAGTATAAAAAAAGACAAGCAAAAGAGGAAATTGAATATAAATAAAAATTTTAGTTTTATTAAAAATAGAAAGCAACATATAATAGAAATAAAGATTACAATACCTGAAAAATAAGATAATCCTCTTGCAAATATTCACTGGGAATATGTCGTAGGCACTCAAGTGTTTCATACATGGAAGGACAATTTTTTAAAGTTTCTGCTCTTGCAAAAACAGTTTTCAAAATCACTAGAGCTACTTTGAATAATACTTTGATTCCTAAGAATAAAAATAAAAAAATTCTTATTTTGGAGAAATTACCAGAAAATTTCTTTTTCAAGAATCAAGTATTCTTCAAATTTAAGATACACAGCATAATTACCAAAAACTGCATTAATACAAAATAATTAATGTGAAGCAAAAAGATTTAATAATTTGCACTAAAAAGTTACCTTCACAAAGGAACATATCCCATACTCTTAATACTGTAGACCATGGCAACGTTCTTGAAAAAGCACACATAAACCATTCTGTCATGTATAGAATAGGCTCTACCCTTTGTTTTTTCTACAAAATTTTTTTTAAATAATTTTACAAAATACTCCATTTAACATTTACAAAATACATTCCATTAAATTAATTTTTCTTCAACTTAAAAAATAATACTAGAGAACAATAATTTGATAACAAAATGATAATAGCAATTTCATTTTTTGAGTACAGAAACAGATTAATATAACTAAGATTTACAAACTAATTTTTAATTAAATTACTTGAAATATAAAAAATAAAACTTACTAAATGTTTGTAAATGGTTGGTGAAGCTTTTTTCAATAGACCAAATAAAATTTCCCCATCTATCTGTATGGCTTCCTATAAATTAATAATTAATCTTAGATTGATAATATATATTTATGAAAAATAAATTATATATGTATTAGATGCAATTAGTCTATAAACAATTTCAGGCAACTCATGGACCAATAAAGGCTGAATATTGCTATTTATTGTTTACCTTTACATTTAAAATTCAAAATTATATTTTTATAACATTCCATAAATTTATAAAAAACAATTTAATTTCATGGATGAAATATCTTTTAATGTTTAAAGATCAATGTCAGCAACAGTAATAATGCATTAAATTTGAAGTATGCTAAAAAACCGATTATATTATTCTATAAAATTTAACTGATTATGTATGTGTGATGCAGTTATTGATAAGTGAAACATTCCATTAAATATACCGTAAAATCTGACAGATAACGTGCACTTTGAACAGAAAAAGTAAGATTGAAATTCATGGGTGAGCGCTTTACACTGGATATAAAAATGATAGTTTCAAAAATAAAAAAAAAGATGAGCATTAAAAAAAATTAAGACTGTAATACTGTTTATTCAAAAGAAATGACATATCTAATGAACTTAAAGGGTTCTTCAAGAAATATACTAAATTTGTTTCAAAAGTCTAGGATAATACGTTGAATAAATGACTTAAAAATATAAGAACTTTGCATTCAGGTTTCCTTTGTAAAAAAGGGGGTGCGGGTTGTACGCAGGATTTTATGGAACATTGTTTTCAAGGGGTACAAAAAATTGCATTCAAAAACAATTAAACCTTAACATCTAAAAAATTGCAAGAAAGGCAAAGAAAAAAAGAATCTGAAATGAAACAGTTTTTATAATTGTTTATTTGAACATTTTTTAAAAGGAGAAAAAAAGAGCACCACTTTTAATATTGTTACAAACTTTGTGTAAAATAGGGTAAATAATTTGTAATTGGATGTGTAATGCATTTAAATTACTCTATGTTACATTTAATTTTTGTTAAAATTGTAATATTTGCAAGCAACACTGTCCCTTATGTTATAATGGCGATTCAATGGGAACTTGACAAAATCTTGGCGATAGAGCCAAGTTGGCATCCTTTTTGGCAAGTTAGAGATCCTCTGGATTCTTCTAGAAATTAGTGGCAAAATGCACTAATTTCAAGACCTATGACAGAAGTGGATCTTTTTTGAATTATCCAATAGGCATACAAATAAATAGAGAGATGCTCACCAAAAGTCAGTCAGTCTGGTTGTGAACAGCAATAAGTTAGTATTGTTTTGACTAGCAATTAGTAAACTTGCCTTGACCATGATAACTGATTAGCTCGGCTGTGTTTGTGAGTAATTTTTTTACATACGTGTATTTTAAACACTGATAATTGTGTTTGAGTGCTGTTGAAGGTGTGAAGACCTTTCGAGATTTATTCTGCAAATATTGCTGTTGAATCCTGTATTTAAAGGATTGTTTTCTCGACAATAAATTCTCATTGCTCTGAAGAACTGTTTTGTTCATTGCTACTGATTTGCATAAAATCCTCGAACTTGGATCTAAGCAACAGTCTGGTGTCAGAAGTGGGGTTTTATTCCTATAACATGAGCGATGGATAAGCAATTGAAGAAACTGTTGGAAGGCATCAATGCCTTGAAAAGTGGCTAGGAAGAGACTAAGGAGAGAATAGAGAATATGCAAAGAAACCAAAAAGAGACTAGGAAAGGCCAGCAAGGAATGGAGAAAGGTCTGGAGATTGTAACATAAGTAAAAAATAAAGCTTTCACTGTTTCCTTTTTTTTGCATTAGTATCATATTGTAACACTATACAAGGCTATTTATTAATGATGTAATGAACCTCTTAGATGAGAGTCTTGTTAAAAAAACCATATTAATTTGAGTTTCATATCATAGTGTGAGAAGATAATGACAACCAGCTCAATTTAATAGCAACCTCCTTTATTTGGCATGAGTGTCTTTTGAGAACTAAAAACCACAATTGGACTCATACATATTAGCCATGAAGTTGATTTGCAGCATGTTCAGTAATGGACAGTATAAAATCAACATCTCACTTGGTGTCAAAATAACATCACTCAGTTGAGATAAGATGTGTGAATCACCAGAAGTTTTAAGATTTTTTTTTATTTCTAATGGGCTGTGGATTAGTGTTTTACCATTGCAGACCTAGTTCATTCACCGGAAGTTGGTATCTCTTTTTAGTGTGGCAAAATAGAGACATAAAATTTGATGACCCCTTTCTTCCCTAGAAGGAGGCACCTGAGCTCTGATGATGTGAACCTGTACTAGAATTTAATTTTGCCAAGAGCACACAAGCCAAACAGACACTCTGTATAATCATACGACTTGGCTGCTGTCAATTTTCTGCATCATGAAAATCCGCCAACTTGGGCAAGGGTCGAACCTGTAACCTTGGGTGCAGAAAACTAGCAACAAACTAACCACACTGCCAAGGCGGCAGTTTTAACATATTGAGCTCAAATGCTGATAATTCATACAAAAATGACTTACCAATAAATCAAGATCTAAAATTAATTCTAAATTTGAAACATTTGAATGTTTAGTAAAAATTTCAGTGATATATTTAATGTACTATATTGTTGCATAGATCTAGGTTTGTGGATTTTATGCCACCAATACCAAAAAACAAAAGTTCTTCAAAGGCGACACAATTTGTTGTTGAAAACAATCCTTTAAATACAGGATGCAGTAGTAAAATTTGCACAGTAAAGTTAAGAAAGTTTTTACACCTTCCACCTGTGTCTAAAAATACAGGTATGTAAAGTTCAAGTTTATCCGCAAGCTGGCCCAGTAAAACCGGCCCAGTTTCAGCAAGCAAATGCTATTTATAGTCTGCACAGTTACTTTTAAATGCTTTCTAGAAAAATCCACCTATGCCATAATGCTACAAATCTTTCCAGGAATTTCGCAAAGCATCTATATGGTCACCAACTGGCCAAATTTAGTCACATAAAGTGATGACAATGAGGCTGTATCTGCAATATTACATCAAATTCCCATTGAAACGCCATTATAATGTAAGGAACAGTGTTGCTTGCAAATATTACAGCTTTTATAAAATAAATGCAACAGAAAGTAATATTAAAAATTCAGCTAAAAATTTACATTATTTTACAATAAAATTGAGCATTAATTATACTCATAAGGATATTTAAATTTTAGTAATTTATTTTCTCTAGAAAATATTTCTGATACATTTTATACAGAATTAAAAATAATTAAATCTGTATCAAGTCCATATAACTTTTTTTTATAATTTAAATAAGACAAAGCTTTTAAAAAGTCATAATTTTTTTTAATTTAACTAAGAATATGCAACATAACATTAAGTATACATATAAATCACCATACACAAAAGTATAAATAAACTAAGAAACTTACCAAGCCAGGACTATAATAACCAGGTAGGTATTTTTCACATATAGCAACTAAACACCAAAATGCTTGTTCTGCAGGCATGTGCATTAATAAAGCAGCAGCAATAGGTGCTTGGGCTTGACAATATCCAACCGTAGGATTGAACAGTGAATATGCTTTCAATATTCTGAACAGATCAGCTTGTCTGAAACAATCATAATTTTTAACACATATTCTACAGAAATTTATGATTGTACTCAAAACATTTATGTTATAGAAACATAAGCCATTTTAAACTTGTTTTATATTTTTAATTTCATTATGAAATTTAGCTGAATATATTAATGGAAACAAAATGTAATTTTTTAAACTTCCAATTGCCTTAAAGAAAGAGAGCTAGCATTACTATCTTTATAAGACTAATTTTACATTTGAGCATAGTTTTTGATATTCATGATAGTTAATTTTAATAACATGACATATTAAAAAATTTTGACATTAAATAATCAAATCAGTAAATAGTTTTGAATTTGAGAAACTAATTTTATGAAAGAAAATTTATATCAAATAGTTGAAAGCATTTAAGGAAAATTTTTTTGAAAAGATTTACAATCAAGTTTAATCAAATAAGAAAAAATGTGTTAATGAATCAATGCTTTAAGTAGATAAAAATATTGTTATTGTAAATTCAGTAATTTACACAAAATCTCATTTTTACTTTTACAGCTTTTATTTACCTTCAATATTGGGAAATGTTTAAAACGTATTTATCTAAAGAAATAATCATGAAAAAGAATGTAAAATTTTAACTAGTCTCCTTTCTAAATATGTAAGCAAGTTTTTGTGGGCTTTTAAATAATTCACCTTTTTAAAAGAATACACTAATAATTACATAAAATTGTAATAACTATTCTCATTATTATCTGTAGCAGTTCTAATGGGTTTACTTCCCAATATTATAAGTTTTCAGATTGACTGCATTTTTTGAAAAAGTAAATATTTCAGAATTAAATTAATGAATATTTTTTAAAACTGAATAACAGCTGCAATCCTCAAAAACGTCAAATGACACAATTGAACTTTCATTATAAATACAGTTGGGCCTCCATACAATAAAATCAATAGCTCTCAGTAAAATCAATTTTTTTATAAACAAGATTTTAACATACAAAATTATTATAACCAAAGTGTTGGTAATCTGTATTAATGCTTAATTACATTAATACTGAAACACTGTAACTATCACATTTTTTTTATATAAATATATGGTACAAGAATTGCTTTATACACAAATTATGTTTAAAAATTAATAAGAAGTAAATTTTAAGATACAGATTCCTATGCTATACAAATAGATCTATAGTTTTTGATCTGCCATGGAACAATATGCATATAACTTAAAAATCAAAATTTCAATTCAGTAGATTTGTATGGAAATACGTAAGACAATAAGACAGGTTGCATTAAACCTAGATCGTTTATTTATTCCAATGCAGTTGATTCTCAAAATTGCAGGCGCTTCATTTTACAGTAAATACACCAAAATTGAAATCTATGAAATGCAAGACCTACCAATAGAAAATAAATAAAATAAAAGAAAATGCACAGGAAAAAAGTTCCATACATAAACAAGATTTTTTTTCTTCAACTATTTGCAAGTCAAATTTATTACATTATATGTATGTGCTGTAATAGGACTGACAGATCTTGAAAAAATATAGATTTATATTCACATTAACTTTCAAATGTATTGCTCCTTGACAAACATACACGATTTACAATAAAAATGTTCATACCTTCTCTATATACAGTGATGACTAAAATTATAAACACTTTTTGATGTCTCCTTTTTTCAATTTTTGAAGATTATTAAAAATTATCTTTCATGAAATACAAATATTTACACGTTATTTAAAAGTGCATTGAATCTGAATCAGAGGAGCAAAATAAAATTTGGATATTTTTAATATTTAAAAATTCCATTCCATTAACCTACAAAAAGAAATACAAGCTAGAATGAGTTTAGATAGTAATTGGAATATAAAAATTAATTAGCTATTTGGTCATTAATTTAAGAACCAATGAATTATGACCTATAATGTACAAGTTGGTATTTATTCTCAGAGTAACCGCAATACACACTTCATTTTGGTTTTTGAAAAAAGATGTGACGTGCAATACATGTTGAATTGTTGATTGGGAAATTTTCTTTGAGAGCAATTTGTATTTAGATTCAAACAAGTTACAACTACTTGAAGAATGAAAACAAGGAAGAAAATCCAACACCAACAACAAGAACCTGAATTGTTACACTTCACAAAAATGATGAAAAAATTTTGCATACAACCTTCCATAATCCCTTCTTGCAATAAATGCAAAAGTAGGCTAAATACTTTTTTGGAAATCCAGTTTTATACATATGATTACAAAAAAAAAAAAAAAAAATTCAGAAAAAAATAGGTAAAGGTAGGGAAAAAGTGTACTAAAGTAAACAATAGTAACAAAATGACAAAAATATGTCTCAACAGATAGAAGAATCATCTGAATCCAAAAGAATAATAAGAACAGTTAGTATTTGTGAGATCAAGAACAATAAGGTTATCAAGTCTTAAAGTTAGATTAGATTAAGAGATTCCAAGATAAAAGTTCTAGAGAAACAGCAGAAAAGATTTCATTAGGCAAAAGGACATATTCAACATACATATGACCAATGAAAATTATTTGAATGATTGTTAAATTCATGATTATTTGATTAGTTAATAAAATATCCTTATTTGGAAGAGATGGATAAAAATACATGGCAATAAAAAGTAGTTACATCCAGACTGTATTGAGCCAAATGTTGAGCATTCTGATAGTATGAATGAGCATACATATCCATAGAGCAAATTTCAAATAATTATAAATTGAACATAATAAATGCAAGAAACTATATAAATACAAGCCTAGAATCAAAATTACTACTTTCTATTAGTTACATATTTCCTACTAATGTTTCATATATTTTCTAGAAAGATTGCGCTTCCAGCCATACAGCAAAATATATGCAAATAATAACTTACAACAATAAGAATTTAATAACTGGACTGACCCAAAGCACCCCTGATCTGAAGTTCATTAAAAATCTATGGCAAAATTTAAAAAATCGTGAAGGATTAAATCATCCACAAAATAAAATATAGGTTTTAAATGTATATTGGTCCCATGTAATGTTAAAACAAGATTTTCAATTATCTCTCATTTCAATGTGACAATACTGTGATGTTCTGGTCATGAATAATACATACTTGATAAATTGTTGAATGTAATATTTTGATATTACATCTGACAATATAACTTTTAAAAATTACAAAGTTAAATTTTTTAAATATTAAATATTTTTAATAGCTTTTTTTAAATTCAGTTTTGAATTTTAAATGCACTATAAATATTTTAATTACACAAGACAATTATTTTTATATATGTACAAAGTTAAAATATATAAAAATTTTCAAAAAAATAACCTACTGTTGTGTTAATTTCAGAAATAGCAAACTAAAAGTATAAAATATAGCTAATGTTTCTTTTACCAGAGGAATAAAGGTAAAAAAATCATAGCAATCAGCAAAGAGACTAATATTTATTCTTTGAAAAATTCTACATACAGCACATTTTTTCTTGAATACATAGAAATAGTAGAAAAATTCGGAATTTTTTTATAAAAAATACTTTGATAACTTTGATGAAAGAAATTTTGACACTAAGATTCAATTCTGTAAGAAATACTTGCTCCTTACCCATGACCTTGAGATTTCACAAAAATTTCATGAGAAGGAAATTGACGATGAAGATCTTTTTGTATGTCATCAACACATCGTGGATCACCAGCAGAACTATCAAGCTCCTAAATTATTATTAATCAAAATTAGCAAAATAATAAGAATCTATACTGATAAAAAGTTCAATAAATTCACTTATGCATTTAAAACATCTATACTAAGTATAGTTAAAAAGTAAACAATTTGCCAGATTGCATTTTAAATTCTTTCAAATGTTATGAATTTAACATTTTTGAAAACAAATCATGAATACTCATACAATGGTTAATTAGATTTAAATGAGACTTTACTATAATAAAATTTAAAAACTATTAAATAAAGAATTTAATATTCTAGAATTGTCAATTGATGAAATATGTCAATCTATTACAATCCTACATAATATATATATATATATATATATAGTTTCTGAAATGTATAGTTAATTCATAAACATTTTTAAAAGAAATACAAAAAATATGCAATATAAAAAAGGTAAAGTGTCAGAAAGTATGTATTATATATGTGACATGTTTGAAGTTAAAACCAAGCTTATGCAAAAAAGGTTTTTATTCATGGAGCCATCTACATGTTCTTCTAACGCTGAGAGAAAACGACAACGACGCCCAAGTGAAATCTAAGTGTTTGCACAACTTATGCCCAGATGTGAAGTATTCTTAATTATGGTTATACTTGAAAGTTAATGCTAACATATAGGGCTATAAAACATAATGATCTGAGATTAGAAGTGTTTTGTGGTTGGGCCATCTGTTTCAGAGAGATAATTGGGTGTTTAATTTACTACTTAAAGATGAAGTTAATTGCTGTATAGGGAATTTAATTTTAAATCTAATTTAATTATCCTATATTATATATATATGGAGGCATACCTAAAGTTATGAAAATTTAAACAGAAATTTTAAATGTATAAATACAAGTTTAAAACTTTTTGAAAACATTTTGACGCATATATATTTTCTTGAGCTGTTTACTAACAATCTGGTAATCCTTTTATGTTCCTTTCTTGATACTTTTACTTGTCAATATATTTCTGGATTATATTTAAAAAATATATTCATAGCAATATATGCAAATTAGAAATATGAATATCTTAAATGATCAAGGATGGTCTCCTTTTACAAAAATATATAAAATTTTAATTATTTCAACATAGTTGTTCAAATTTTTGGACACATATTTAATGAAGTTAAGGTTATTTGGTTTTAGTATCCAATAAAATTAAAATTCTGTGTGTGAATACTTTATTAATATAAACAAACCAACTTATTGACAGAAATAAACTTAATAAATATATACACAATTCTGGGCCCTTTATAGTAAAATCTTATTAATACAAAAAACAACATTTTTGATTAAGATTCAAAGACATCTGATTGTTCAAAGAAAAGTTGAAAAATACAGTACTTGATTTTTAAGTTTGTGTGCTTTTAAATTTTTATTGAGTCAAATGTTACTTTATTGAGCTAAAATGTTTCATGAATACTAAAAGAACTTGTATATTACCATAATTACCACACATCAACATTGATAAATATCACCAAATTCTTGTAACCTGATTCAATTGTTTCATAGTGAAAATGCATTTGATCTTCCACATTATTTTTTTTTAAATCCTTTTTACCTATATTTAATCTATACAGTAAAATACATTTAACACAAAAACACTAAAGAAAAAATATGCATAAATACGAAATTGTAGTAACAGGCATTGATGGATGAAGGAAGGCAAATGTGAGCTTAGGTATGTTATTTCCTCTTCCAAAGAGAACTTTGTTGGGAGTAGTGTATTTAGTTCTTTTTGTCAGAGAAATAATTTGTCTATATTTTTAAGTTCAAATTAGTAGTTTTTTATTGGTTGTATCTTGCAATGAAAGAATCTAATGATGGATTTAATGAGTTGTCTCAGAACTGTAAAACCAGCAAGTAGAAATGTAATATAATAACGAAGTAAGCAGCGGAATAAAGGTGTTTAATATTTTCACCTTCTGAAATGTATTTAATTAAATTTATAATATATTTAATCATGGTGCAATAATTAACACCATAAAATTATACAATAATCCCGACAAACTACTATGTATTTTCATGCATTTTTTTCTCTTAACACAAAAAGATTTCCCTTATGGGAATAAACAAAATACAAAAAACACCCGCCAATCTGGGGGGTGTGAAATGAAAGGCATGGTGGTTTCATATGTGTCATAGAAAGGAGACTAACTTGGCTTCGAAATATCCTCAGAATAGCCTGTGACATGAGCCAATTTTATTTTAGTTACTTTCACCCTCAACCCCTAAAAATGCTGCACAAAAATATGTCACCTCTTATCAGTTGGCTTTGGAATTTGGTGACAAATACATCACAGTGTGAGTATTTGTTCCCTTTATTATTATTATTATTATTTTGGAAGAATTTTTTTTTTACAAGTAAAATGGCATGGGGCTCAGAGGAAAGCAAACTGCTATCTCGCTTAGAATGAAGATGGAGCTTCATAAGGCTGTTGATCAAAAACAAGACAAAAACGGAAATCTGTCAAGATTTTGGTACTGCAAACTCTACATTATCAACCATAATGTTAAAAATAAAAAAAGCAGATTAATTTCATGTTTGTACAGAGTAAGTTTGAGTCAGAGCAAAAAGGATCAAATAAGCCAAGCACTAGGATTTAGAGACAGCTTTACTTGTTTGGTTCAAACAAGCAAGATCTCAGAATGCTCCCATTGAAAATTTTGTATTAAATGTCATTGTTTTGTGAATGCTTTTGTTTCATTGAGTTTTATTAAATACATTGAAGTATACATATGTTAATAAAACGTATTCTTATTTTTGTTGAATATATGGGGAGGTGTTTTTTTTTTTTGTAATATCCTTTAACACAAAATCCTTTTATCAAGAAAAAATATTTCAGTCCTCGGTTTCGTATTACAGGATTTTCACTGTATTTATGAAAATTAGGTGGTACAAATCATCAATAACATTAACAAATGCAATACAATTACTTCTAGAGTACAACATTTTATCTTGGAAGCAAAAGATCAAATTTGCATCTTATAAAGTTATATTTTGGGAAACAAAAATTTTGCAAGTGCAATGCTGAAAACTAACCAACACATTTACTGAGTATAAAACAATTGGTTTGAAAACTGTTGCTTACTTTTAATCATATTTATCCGATTTAGATATGATATTTAAACTATTATTAAATCAATTGTATTGAAATTTCTACTAAAAAAAACCCACAGAAACCTGCTTGAAAACTTACAATTTTTAAAAAGTAGATTAAAACTTGGCAAAAACTTAAAATATAGCTGTACAAATATGTATGAATGAAATAATTTTTTTTTAAAATAAGTAAATGTTATACAACAAAAAAAAGTCACCAAATTTTACCAATATGGTTTCAATATAATACTAAAAGTACTCCTTGCTTTAACCTTACTTTATCTTTTTAAATCTCTCAAAACCACCAACAGGACAATAAAACAGACAAATTCTAAACAAATAATGAAAACAAAAATTTAATATGGGAAAGTTTATTCCTTGCTTCAAAATTTGTTTGCATACTTTTGAAATCTGAGTCCCTTTCCCCTTAAATTGTGGTTTTAAAAATTATAAGGTACAATGTAACCTATATCACTTCATAGCTTTTTAATTCAATATTAATGCAAATCATCTGCACACACACTTGGGATGAATCTCTAAAAAAATCATTACTACACAAGCATGGAGGTACATAAAGGAAGGAACATATTCTATTCTACTTCTAAAAAAAACTTACGGTAAATTTATGTTTATAATTATCCATGTAAAATTTGGCTCCACAAAGGTATTGCCAAGCTCTTGCTCTTAAAGCTGGTGGAATTCCTTTTCTACAACGTTCTCTTACCTACAATTTAAAAAAAAAAAAATTTTAACCCTTTCAATATAAAATATATCTTTAAATAACAATATGGGCAATATAGTACAAGTATTTTTTGGTTCCACAGACAGATTCCACATAAAAATGTAAAAGCTACTTGATAAATTGATGACAAAGCTACTTGGTTACATTGCAATAAATGGTTTATAGTATTTTTTCATAAATAATAATAAAAAAAAGGCGTTTTATAAGAAAGATGAAAATATAAAAAGAATAGCAGTTGTAAAAGATATATATATGTCTCTGAACTAGTTTCTGATTGGCATATTAGTGCTCTGCCAGCAGCTTGACATTTGCTTTTTTCCCCATCAGACAAATTTAACAGTTTCAGTATAAAAATAGTACTGATCTAGCCCTCTCCTCAACTAAAAAAAGGCGATAGAATATGCATAATATCAAATTAAATGTCCTAAAACTACATGAACTTGATTAATACAATAGGTACTGTACATTTAAATACAAAATTAGATAAGTTATTTTCATGAAAATAAAACGAGGTCTTACTTTTTTGTATTTTTTTGTCATAAAAAGATCCCAATTTTCTAACATCTCCAGCCATTTTAATTCTCGTTGTCTTAAAATTTCCACAGGTAGATCAGTACAACTAAAAAAAAAGACAAAAATTAAGATTCTATTAGATTTATTAAAACATCTTTAACATGAATGATGTTTAGTCACAAAACATAGAAAATTAAAAACAGTATAGATTCAGATAATGAATAAAAAAGGGATAACTTTTAAACCTCATATATATTAAAAAAGTATTTTAGATTTGTTTATTAAAATATAGTACGGAAAAAATACACCAAAGTCATTATATAACAAGCAATGGAGATAATAAAAATAGAAAGAAAATAATTTAAGAAATACAGTCTTAATAAAATACGGCACTAAATAATAATTTACAAGAATTATGTATGTGTGTTACAGTTAAAGTGCATAATTCAATTATTTCATACAATAACTAGGTATTCTATGAAATAACCAAGGATAGACAGTTAAAGTAAAAAATAAACAATTTCAATGATATTTTTTTAATTAATAGATCATAAATAGCTAAAACCTCTAAAAAAATACATTTTATCCCTTTTGCAGATGAATAATTCATAAATAAGGGAAAGCAGATGATATAATTTGTTATTGCTCATATTGCTAACATTAGTTATACAGAAAGGGGAAAAATAAGTAGCAAAAAGAGATTATATTAATATATTACCAACAAAAATACATGCTGGGAAGAAAAACTGTTGCTTCAGAAAAACTATGTGTAAGGTCCGCAAGAGAATATTTAAATTTTATGAGATACCTTTATTTTACTTTTCATTATTTATTAGAGCAAGGATTGGTGTGATGACACTTTGGATTGCACTGCTTATTATTTTTGAAACAAGCACACTTTTTACTATTACAATTTTTTTTTAAAATCCTTGTCCAGTACCTCAACTTTGAACTGTTGCAACAGATCGAAGTGTTGTGTCAATATTTGGAAATTCTTCAATTGAAATTAATTTTCACTGACATATACTGAAATGGTATCTAGAGTACAATTGTTTTATTCAGCTATTTCTTGTTCCTAATTGGGAAAAATCTTTCCTAAAGCAGCTCGATCCCGTTCGAAGAACTTTTTAGTGTTGTATTTCATACTTTAACGATCAAGTGATCGTTATTCTATAGAATACCTAGTTAAATCGTAGAATTCAATAATTTTATATACTTTAACTGACTTGTCTAGTTATTTCATGAAATACCTAGTTATTCTATGAAATAACAGATTTCACACTTTAGCAGTGACATACATATATATATATATATATATATTTAACTATATTGAGATTTCATTACAGAAATCGAGCTTTGTATAGTTTAAACTAAACAAAGTTTATTATCTACTTAAATTTTTTAAAGAAAAGATGCAAATTAATTATCAAAAGATAAAGATTAAAACTGTTCATTTAAGATCATAAATTTCACACGTTTATTATGGTTGCTAATATATGTTATTTATTTAAAAGTAAACATATGTCAGTAAAAATGTACACAAAATAATAAAATAAATACAAATAGCCATTCAAATGTTTTTACTGATTACAAAAGAAATGTTTTATATTTTCCCTCTTTTGAATAAATAATTTTTTGTAGAAGTATATTAAAAATACTTTAATAATAAAAAACACCAACTGAATACAATTTAATCTCAGAATAGATAGTACTGTTTGAATGAATAATATCCAGTTCATTCAATAAGGTAAAGAAAAATGTCATTCTTTTTTCCTATAAATATCTGAAATGATAGGACAGAGAAAAAGAAAGAAATAGTACATAAATTTTATGTAGAATCTAATACATAGTTATAGGTTGATTGACTAATTATTTATTAACATTGCATTTGAAGCTACAGGGATATATATTGATGATGGATCTTAAAATTTTAAATCTCAGTCAAGTCACAGAAACGACACAGGGCATTCCACTCTTAAAACTTCCCTGCCACTCCACTGTCAAGTCTTTTTGTAGGACAAGATAGGTACAGTTCAATTTCATAAGACAACTTACACTCGATTTTAATAATTACATACCTACGCATATATCATTGAACAATTTATTTTTCCCCACTGTGTAATAAGAAGGGGAAAAATGAAATTCCCCCTAAAAGATTTCTTTTTTTTTTAAATAATATCAATCCTTTTGATATACACATTGATTTTCCTATAACAATTTTTATACCTAAACATAATTTTGCAATTAAAACTGCAATACATGATGGAAAGTCTGTAATTAAATTTTATATTTGTAATGAAAAAAAATCCAAGAAAATTACTTCCAACCATTAAAGTCATCAAAACAGCCTCTAGCACTAATACTAGATTTTAGAAAACTGCAATACTTTTCCATTTTGATCTCAAAAATCTTGCTGGGTAAACTTTCTTGACAACAACACAAAGTATACACATAAAAAAATTTTAATAGATGCTAGTTCATGTGCCTTTCTGGATATTACTTTTACTGTGACAAGTTGAAAAGTTGCAGCGCCATTGTATTTCGTTTCCAAAATACAATTTTATTTCGCTTCATGAATATCATAAATAACAATTGGAGGCAAACCCCTGTTTTGTTCGAAAGAAACTGACATATTTTCCCTCTATTCTGGGCCAATCTCAAATTTTCATTGGTTTTTTTTTTTATCCATTTTTGATGTTTTAGGAAAAAATAGTCAATGATAAGAAAAGGTTATGGCTTGTTTTGAAAATGTGGAAGTAAAAGGTTACAAGCAGTAATATTCCATTTGCGTTGGGTGTATCATTTTTGACAACTTTATTGATTGCAAAACCCAGTGGCTAGTGCATTGCGTTTTCACACCAGAGGTCCGAGGTTCAAACCCCAGGCTGGGCAAGGTCGACTCAACCTTTTATTCCTTCAGTGGGTTGATAAATGAGTACCAAGCTTGCTTGGGAACTTAACACTAGGGGTTCTGTGTCAGACTGACCACCACATCTGCTCATGCACCTCAGGACCCAAGGTTCATATACTGAACTGGGTACAAAAGGCCTTGGCCCTCATGGACTGTTGCACCAATGAGTTAAGTTATTGCTTGCATTGGCAAAATGGAAAAGTACAAACATTTCTTATTCAAAGAAATTGGTCAACAGAACAAAAATTTATATACAGAATTAATACAAAATTCACTCAGAAATTAAAAAAAAAACGACTGACTTACATTTAACAATGTAATATACACATTGATTAAATATTATTTTTTTTTTTACAAAGCAGATTTTTAAAAAATTTTACAACAAAATAAAATTTCACTCAGAATAATTCTAAAAATATGTTTTGTTATAAAAAAAAAGTATATACATTTTATTATGTAAATAAAGTGCCAACTTACTAATTTGGATTTTTGCTTCCAATGAAACCAAATCTATCTACAGCTCCATTTAAAGCATCTAAACCATTTTCTTCAGGAACTATACTATTGTATGTAGTATCTCCATCACTTTCATCAATAGAAACATTAGAAGAGCTGGCCATAACACATCTCTTATGTTTTTTCCTCGGTTACAAAGGAAGTAAATGTACTGAGAGTCATTCAATTGGGAAAATATAAGCTGCAATTAAAATATTTAAAAAGTTAATCAAAATTACGTAACATTATATGTAACATACTTGTCAGATTTCAAAACTTTGCATCATGTTTTTTACTTATGTAATCTGATTTTTTTAAAGAACTAATTTGAAATCGATACACAACTTCTTTTTTGCAAGATTTTGAAACTGCTCTTTATAGATCTTTAACGGTCTATCTAATTACTCCATTTGGTAAAATTTTACAATGTAGCTGAAAAAACTGTAGTGTACCAAAGTTAAATTATTATTATACTTAATAACATGATGGAGCCATCTTTTTGTGATACTTAGGTATAAACAAAGATGTATAACCAAAGATATCTTCTCTGATATTTATGAATAAAAAGCTTTTGTAAATGTTAGCTTTTTTAAAGAAATTCACATATAAACATGTAAAAATTTGTAGTACATATTAAAAAATTTAATTGTAAAAACAATATCACAAAAATGCTTTTTCCAAATAAATTATACTAAATAAAAATTATACAAACTATATAAAATGTTTAATAAATTTTAACCTTCAATGTGTTTTACAAACTTTTTTAAAGAAAAATCTTCAATTTCAATGTTAATATTCATGTAATGATATTTTTTTATAACTTGCTTCTTTACAGTATTAAATAAAGCATATGATGATACTTTTTAGTCGGAAGTAAACTCATGGTTGGAGAAGTAAATGTTTGATACAAGTTAAATGGAATAAAAACTTTTTAACTAAAGAATTAACATTAAAAAATCACTATCATTTTAGGACATCAATTTCTGATAACACAGAGGGCACAAAAATTTATTTAGCAAGCAGCCATTTATGCTTATTAAAAATGAAGATTTCATTAATAAGGCATCAGCTTGTAGTTTTAAAGTAAAATTACAATCAGTAGCCTTTTAATAAACAGAAAAATACTCATTCTTGATTAACATACTTTCATGATAAGTTCATGTCAGAAATATATTTACTTATTTTTCATTTATAAATTATTTTATACAATTTAAATAAACTGCTCTCATTTTTTCTCTCGTCTCCCAAATGAATCCCAGATTAATATCTTGAAAACATATGCTTGAAACAAATACAATAATTTTTGTTTAAAATCATCGATTATAGTAACATCTATGAATATTTTTAAATTTTTAAAATCGCATTTCATTTATAAATAGGAAATATTTATTAAAAAATTCTAGATATTTAATTTCACACAAGTATTAATATTGAAGGACAGTTGAAAAATGTATAACTTATCCTTAAATAATGTAATCTTGAGCATGAAAAATAATTTGAGTATGTTATTAAAATGCTCTTAAATAACTATTTCGCAATATTTGTAGTGAGAGAAGAACAAATGGATATGTGGTGCCTGAGTATATTAATAATTTTGACTCAGATTATTTGAATATCGTTCTTAATGTCTGTGCAATATAAATTTGCAAACCACGCTAAAAAAATATTAATATTCGCTTACATGCAACATAACATACGTAGACTACATTTTCATGTATAAATAATCTTTACACAAATAATTTTCAATTAGTAAACAATTCATAAAAACCGTAAAAACTATATATGCGTAACTGCATGGAAAATTATTCCCAAGAAATATAAATTTATATAATTATGAAGTTCACTTTCTAAAATGATAAGTAAGTAAACATAAAAAGCAGAAATTATATACAACTATAATGGCATTTCAACACAATGAAAATTGAAGTCATACTTGATCTTACAATTTTTTACACAGAAAATAATCTGTTTTAAAGGAAGCGAGCTTCTCTATCAAGGACAGACAATTTTCAAAAACAAATTAAGTTCTCATCATGGCTATTTAAAGCATTTACTGCCTCTCATACAATTCAATTGAAACATATTTACCTCAAGACAGCGGTTCGCCGCTAACTGTTATAAATAAACTGTCTGTCAAAAAGGGAAAAAGATGGCAACTAAAGGCCTTACAATTGCAAAAAATACTTGCATCAAAAAAATAGTAGTAGCACTTCCAGTCATAATCTTACTTTTAATGAAGTTCTCAAAAGAATAAATTTAAAAATGAGTACTACTGATTAATAAGTATAAGAAACATTAAAATTGTTCTTTTATTCTTAATTTAATAAATTCCTTTTTAAATGCTTCAGGCAATACATTTTGATTCGGCATAGGGAAAAAAAACTTAACCTTTCACTAACCGTAGCTAACAGAAACCTATAATCATTTCTATTATTTTGCATTGTAACTTATTTTCTTTTGTAATTTTTATTGGTTTCATTTTTTTAAAATATTACTCTATTATAAAATGAAATTAGTTTATCTTCAAGTTTTTATATCTGATGTCTTATTTGACAATAAACTTCCAATCTAATTTACGGAATTGTATGTTTAATATGTAGTGTGTGTGTCATTCCACACATTCCATTGCCGTCTGTGTTTAGTACTATTTCTTGCGGTTTTTTTGTTTTTTATTTACTATGAATGAAGAGCGAGTGTATATAAGAGTCAAGTTTAAATAATGATGCATAAACTGTTTTGTACCTGATGAACAACACACATTTTGTGTTACCTAAATTTAGATTTGTACCGTCCAAAAGGAAATTTAAATTTCTTAATAGCTGGCATTTTTTAAAGTGGAGAAATGAAACGTAATATTGCTGCCTACAACAAATCCACGAATGGAACTACCAAATCAGAGAGATCCAGAGGAAGTAAGTCTTTTTATGTGCTTATTTTTAAATATATTACATTTGTTTTAATTTATACAAAAATTAATATAAACTTTTTGTGGTGCAAGTAACTTTTCTCATTGCATGTTTTTAATTTATTTTCTATTAAAAAAGCTGTTCCTTTTTATTTAGGAAAAAAAAAACTTTACTCAAAATTACTCTGAATGATAGTAGTTAAGTAATACTGTTTTTGCATTAATGTTAAAAATTTTATAATATGTTATGTAGTTTGCATGATTTTTTTGTAATAATATGGACATTTCTGTTGAATCCCATGAATAATTTAAAATAAGAATATGGATTTGTGTGTGTGGATTTTTAGATGTAACTAAAATTTTTATATGTAATATCTAATTAAAAATATATCACTATTTTTCACCCTTCTAGTGCTTCTACTTCTAGCATTTAATTGCCTTATGTTTCTATTTGTGATACAACTACATTTGTTTTAGTGTCATAAAACTATTCTTTCAAGAAATACATCTGCAATTTTCTTATTAGTGTCATTTTAATGCTTGGCAAAGTTAGCAATTTGTTTTTAGAGATAGCCAAGAGTGGTTGTCAAACTATTGATGTATATATTGTTGTACACAGATTTCAAAATAGGCAACTCCATACAAAATACTGTGAAATATATATATATATATATAAATTTAAATGTTTTCAAAGGAGAATTATTCCAATTCAGTGAATTAAAGAAATATTTCAAGATTAAGAAATAAGAATTGTACCATTTTTAAGAAAGAAAGATTTTCTTCTGATAAATTTTAATTCTTCCAAGAAAAACTTCTTTAAGATCACCAAGAACGATACAATATAACTTGTTAAAATGCTGTTTTTGTGCATTCTTTTCCAAATGAAATTAGAAATTTTGAACTGAGCCTTGAAATACTGAGACAGTAATCTCAAAAGTAAAATCACCATTACCTTTTTGAATCCACATATTCATTCTCATTAAAATCTGGATGATACCTAATGCACTTTCCTCAAATATTTTTTCTCTTATATCTCCTAATATAATGCTTATTAATTTCTCTCTTTTGATATTTCCAAATAAACTCAACACATGCCTTTTTTATACAAATTGAACATTCAATAGTTATTAAAATCAAACCTTAAACAATGCTTCATGTTATCAGGGGGTTTTTGGTAAAATCCTAGGAGAGCCCACACCCTTGGCAACAGAACAAGATGGCGCCAAGGGAAACCGACAAAGGCAGCAAGGGAATATAGCGGGATAAGGTGGGTAAACTCCTAGGAGAGCCCCCACCCTTGGCGCCAAACCGGAAAAATCGCCAAGCGAAAACGAAATGGCGCCAAGCAAACCCGACAACGGTGACAAGTAAATATAGCAGTATAAGATGGATGCGCAATGAAAATACATGTAAACAATACAGAAATTTAACATTTAAGATAAAAAATATAACAACAGCACTTACTTTCTTATTGTTGATCCTTCCCAAGTGGAGGGTAAAGTGTAACAACTGCTTTTAAAAAATTCTGGAAAGTCGTCGCTGAGTGAGTGATCGCGAAACGCCATAAATACTCAGCGAGGTAATGGTCAAACATGCCTTCTGCGTGGCTGGTGTGAATACGGAGAAAACGTTTTATTGCCGATTAACTTACTATTGGAAAACCACGAATTCTTTCTTATACTTCTGCAAACATCATGCGTATTCACACCTTTTTTCGACATCTCCATTCAAATCCATCCAAAACAACACTCTTTCGTTCATTTAATCCCATTTGCTCATTACATTTAGGACATTCATAACTTGAAGCAATTAATCCTTCTTTCATACACCATTCAATCAATTCTTTCTTGCTTCTAGCATTCAATAACGTAAAAAATTCTAACATGTATTCACTTACAAGCGCAGCCATACTTTCAACCCGGTGCCCAACAACAAAATGAAATTTGAAATGCGCGCCTACAAATGACGAAAATTCTAGAAAAAGTTAGGGTAAAATCCTAGGAGGACCCACTGCTGTTTTTGGCCCCAAAAATGTTTCGCCATAAAGCGCCAAATTGAAGGTTTTCAAAAAGGCGTCAATGACGAAAAACTCTTGGGAAGCGCATGCGTCAGCGGAGGGGATGAAATGGGCGTTTCGCAAAGATGAAATCGAATAAATACATTAAATTAATCATTATATAAAGAAAAAAACGGAGAAAGCAATGAAATTCATTTTAAAAAAGTATTCTAAAACCAGTGTGTACAATATGATTTACATTTTTAAAAAAGGACGAAAGGGGCGTTTCGCAAAGATAAAATCGAAGAAATACATGAAATCAATTTTAAAAAATGTTAAAAAGCACTTACCTTACGCTTGCATTTCGTCATGATCTGTTGGTGGATACACCCGTTGCGATGGATGCAGCGAATTTATGAAAATTCTCATTCACCAACTTGTGATCGTAAGATCGCCGCCACATGTCTTATTAACTTTGTCATATTCTTATTAACTTTCAAGTCATTCATCACAAACTCATTCATGCTCTTGCCAAACCCATATCGGTTCACTCCTAGGAGAGCCCACACCCTTGTCGTGGATTACTTTGGTTGGCGATAATTGCGCCATCTTGGTAACCGTACTTTTAAATACTATAATATGGCAACCCTAACTATTTTTAGCATTTTCGTATTTTGTGGGCGCACATTTTAAATTTCATTTTGTTGTTGGGCTCTGGGCTGACTGTGTGTGTGAGGGAATAAGCTTTAAAATTTTTTACTTTGTTGAATGCAAAAGGTAAGAAAGAATTGATTGCGCTTCGAGTTATGAATGTCCTAAATGTGATAGGCACGATGTAACATGGTCGGCAATAAAACGCTTTCTTCGAAATCGTACCATCCACATCGAATGTATGTTCAACCATTACCTCGCAGAATAAATATGGCGGCGCTCACATGATCATTCACTTAGCGATGAGACTTTTAAGGCTATTTTAAAATCTGTTGGAACCTCCACTCGGAAAAGATCAGGGGTGAGGAAATATGTGTTGTTTTTATATTTTTTACCTTAAATGTTTAATTTCTGTATTGTTTACATATATTTTCATTACACATCCACCTTATCCCGCTATATTCCCTTGCTGCCTTTGTCGGTTTCCCTTGGCGCTATCTTGTTCTGACTTGGAGCTTTTTTCGGTTTGTCGCCAAGGGTGTGGGCTCTCCTAGGATTTTACCCAGTTGAATCCTACTAACCTCCTTATTTAGTGATATAAAAAAAATCTCGACCTTGATATGATTTTCCCACTAAGTTGATCATTTTGCTAATTATGAGGAAAATGTAAGTCTAACCAAATGAATTTTTGGAAAATGGGCAGTTTTTTTCTGATGATTATTTAAAGAAATTGGTTTGGTTTTCAAGTGGCTCCAGTTTTTGAGTACATTTTTTTACTTTTGAATGAAAACAGTAAGAAAGAAGAAATTGATTGGTGTGTGAATGAAGGATTAATATCATCTAAGTATGAATGTCTGAAATATGACTAAAATATGCATTTATTCGAGACAAAAAGAATGATTGATGGTTATAAATGATGTTATCCTAATCAGAAGAAAGATCATTTTCATGAAGTGTACAAAAGTGTAAAGCTGGGGTGCCCAACCCAAATCGGTTGGCGGACCAAATAAAAATTTACTAAACTGAGGCGGGCCACACATCTCAAAATAAAGCAACAAATTATTTAAAATATTTTATTACCTTACCATTAATGTGACACTTGTTTCTGTATTTTACTTGAGATTTTTTTAATAGCAACAAGTAATTTAGTCGACGAGCATCATAGCTGATTGGTCATGTTTTCATCCAGCAACCTGCTACGATACTTTGTTTTTACCAATTTTAATTGGGAAAAAAGGACTTGCAGCGATAAGTAGTTCCAAATGCTGATATAATATGCATAGCCAATCGTTTTAAATTTGGAAATTTATCTTTGAGGATATATTTTGATAATATTCAATCCTATTCCCTTTGTACAGGCTTTTTAGTTCAATGCTTGATTGTAATTCTACTAGCTCCATTTGTAAATTTGGAAGCGCTGATTCGAAAATGGAGCTAAAAATATTGTAAACATTTTCTTAAACTTTTGTATGTATGAGAATCTGGCATTAAATTCCTCAAATAATTTTCAGATTTTCATAGAATATTTTAAGAAGTTTTTATTGTCATTTTTATAGTGATTTTACAATGCAAAATGAATCAAATTGTTTGACTACGATTGATTTTTATAAAGCTGAAGCTTTGCTACAAAGGCTTTTATATCTTGATAACAATCGACAATCAACTTATTTTCACCTTGTAACTTCTGGTTTAGCTCATCTAGTTTCATTGTTATATCTGTTAGAAAACATAAATTTAGAAGCCATTGATCATCTGAAAGCTCACTTATTATTACCATTATTGTTCATGAAAGTTTCAATTTCTTCACTTAATTTCCAAAATCACAATAAGCGGTTTCCGGGACTGAACCACTGAATTTTGTGTAATAAATAAGATCACCGTTTTCAGATTCCAGTTCCCTAAGATATTCTTGAAATTGACAATGCTTAAATGGATTGTTTTTAATTGAATTAATTACCTTGACAACAACTTTCATCACATAAGACATATTTAATACTTGTGCACATAGATTCTCGAAGTGCAAAAAGCAATGACAAATGAACATTTCAAAATCATTTGAACTGTTTCTTAAAGCTTTTATGTGATAGAAAAGTCATGTAACCGCACCAATACGCTTTCCAACCACTGAAGGGGCTCCATCTGTTGCACTGCCTACAAGATTTTTCTAATCTGTCTGATGACTTTGCGTGCAATTTATGACTGCATCCTTAATATCTCCTCTGGTGGTAGTACCTTTCAATCTGACAAGTTTGATTAGTTCTTCAGTAATATTCAATTGACTATAGCCACCTCGGTTGAGTCCTAGGAGGACCCACTTTTGGTCGCCAAATTTTGAACGATAAAGGTTACAATATGGTAACCCTTCCATTTCATCCAAAAATTTGGATTTTCAAATCACCGAAAAAAATGGCAACCCTAAAAAGAGTGCAACGTTTTTCGCCTTTTCCGAAAAAACGTCTTTTTGACACCTGACTTCGCTTGAAGGTTTGCTCTCCACCGGTTTTTGTTAAGAATGGCTTGTGAAAGGAAATTGCTTGAAAGTGAGGCTACGACAGGTTTCTTTGTGCTCCTGGGCACAAAGGGGAAGAAAGAGACGTTAGAATGGTGTATGAAAGCTAATTTAATTGCTTCTCGTTATGAATGTCCGAGGTGTAAAAAAGAAATGCGTTTGCAAGAGTGAAAGGGAACGGTTGACGGCTACGAATGGCGTTGCCGCAGCCAGTTGAAAGATAATCCCCACGACGTCGTTCGGAGTGTGAGAAAGGGCACTTGGTTTAGCGAAAGCAAACTTGCTATAACTATTATCTTGCGTTTGACCAGATATTGGTTCGGCAAGAGCATGAATGCGTTCGTGGTGAATGACTTGAAAGTTAATAAGAATAGGTCACAAGTTGGTGGATGACAATTTTCATGAATTCCTTGCATCCATCGCAAGGGTGTATCCACCAACGAAACATGACGAAATGCAAGCGTAAGGTAAGTGCCTTTTAAAATTTTTTAAAATGATTGATTTCATGTATTTCTTCGATTTTATATTTGTGAAACGCCCCCTTCGTCCTTTTTTAAAAATGTAAATCATGTTCTACACACTGGTTTTAGAATGCTTTTTTAAAATGAATTTCATTGCTTTCTCCGTTTTTATCTTTTTATAATGATTAATTTAATGTATTTATTCGATTTCATCTTTGCGAAACGCTCATTTCGTCCTTTTTTTAAATAAATCATGTGCTGGTTTTTTAGTGCTTTTTTAAAATGAATCTCATTGATTTCTTCGTTTAAATCTCTTTCAAAATGATTAATTGCATTTTTTTCCTTTTTTTATCTTTGCAAAAGGCATATTTTTTCCCTTTTTTTTAATGTAAAACATTTACTACCAACGGTTTTCAATGGAAGTCATTCATGAATCACCATTCATTTCATGATTTTTTAACTTTTCGTACCCTCCCCCCACTTTCAGAAACCAATCGTTGCTCTTCGACCATTTCATCTCCCCTTCTCTCCCCCGACACATACGCTTCCCAAGAGTTTTTCGTCATTGACGCCTTTTTGAAAACCTTCAATTTGGCGCCAAAAACACCAGTGGGTCCTCCTAGGATTTTACCGCCACCTCTAATAGAAATAGCAAGTTGTGCAGTATTATTTATTTCTGACATTTCATCCAAAGCCAGTGAGAATTATACGAAGCTTGTAATTGTGTTTAGCAATGCACAAATCTCACTTGAAACATTTTCTATTTTTCTTTCTACCGTTTGATGTGTCAGACTAATTTGAGTAAAGAGATTAAGTTTTTCTGGGAAGATTTCTTCGACTGCGGCAGCTAGACACTTTGATATAGTTAACATCTGTAAAAGGCTTCATAATTTTAGCATTAATGTGGGATACTCGAAAGCTAGCACTGACAATACCATTTGATTGGGCAGTTTGCTAATGAAATATGTATTGTTGAGATCAAGTTGTTCTTCAAAGATTGCAACGTAGCTTTCCATTCGCCAACAGTAAGTTTATCAATTTCTCCATGTTTTTGTTCATAGTGTTTTTTTAGGTTGAATGATTTTAAAATTGAATGACGACAAATCAAACATGAAACATTGTCTTTTACATGAATAAAAAAGTACACATTTTCCCATTCACTCTAAAACTGTCAATTTTCATCCTCAAGTTTTTTTTTCTTTTCAATTTTTCTTTCAGCCATGACGAATAAATATCTAATTGAATTAAATCTGATAATTATTGATAAGATAAAAAAAAAAAAAAAAAACCCAGTAAATTTACCTTTTATCTGGATCACAATCACAGATTATAATCACAACAAACTTGAAAGTCGACCAAATTGCACTTGTTGGCAGAAGAATATCTCCTAGCCTATACAAGGGTTCTTATCTGCTGTGAATTTGTGCTACCATCTGCTGTTATATAGTATAACTATCTGCGCAACATCTTCACATTTTATACTTGTGTTACAGTATGTCCGCATAAAATTGATTTAGATTTAGGTTTCCAAAATTTTCATTTCAAATGCAATAAGGCAATTAAGCAAAGAAGAACAGTAGTGTAATTATTACACTGTTTGAAAAAAAAATTCTTTCTTCCCAATAGCGAAATGTTTATTTTCTTATTGTTTGGAAGTCGAATGAAGGGCAAACAATTGCACAGAGAAAGGTGAGGGTGAATCTAAGCACTATTTTTTCAATTCAACCATTTGTGGTCCAAATGTGTAAAATAATATAGACAGAAACTTCATTTAGGCCACATACAGCCCATGGGTTGTGGGTTGGGCATGCCTGGTATAGACATATTTTAACTGAAGTAAAAGCATTTCTAAATCAAATTTCTTTGATAGTGTGTATTATTCTTTATAATTGTAGTTTGAAATATTTTTTAAATTATTATTTTTTTTTTTAGGTTGAGGTAAATTTTGAGTCTGAGCCTTCAAATAAATCATTATTTTTGGAAAAAGTTCGCCAGTCCAATGCTGCCTGTCAGAGTGGAGATTTTTCAACAGCCATTAGGCTCTATACTGATGCTATTGTTCTCGATCCTGGTAATCATGTGTTGTACAGTAATCGCTCAGCAGCATACATTAAAGTTGGCAAATATGGTCGTGCTCTACAAGATGCGATCAAAGCTCGAGAACTGCACTCTAAATGGCCAAAGGTTTTTACTTTTCTTTATATTTCTATAATAATAATATAATCATTAGCAAATAATTATATTTTCTACTATAAAAACTGAGCTTCCTCCTGATACCCCAAACTAACTTCATGTTTCCAGGATTAAAATAAGAAATTTTTTTAAATATATGTGTTTGCTGTATTTTTCTATACTTTTTTAACCCTTTTGGAATGAAGGACGCAAATGTGTACGTACCGCTAGAGCCGGAAGGTTTTGTGAAGTTAAGCCTAAATCCATAAAAATACCGAAATATAAACTTGTTCAATATTTTTTTGTATATTATACAAACAGCATATGCTTTATATATTTTGTATTAATATGCTTTATTTACATCAGCCACTTTCTGTTTAAGTACAAGTTTTTAAACATTTTATTGTCAGCATTTGTAAAAGTCGACCTTGTAAAAGAGTAAAGAAAAAAAAAGACAAATTTTGTCTACCAGATCTAATTATCCATTGAATAGACTGCAAACTTAAATCAAATGCTTTAGCGAAAATACATCTCATCTTCACTATAACCAAAAACCACTTGTTCATTTCAAGAGCAGTCATAAAGCACTGAATTCGAAAACATTCCCTATCCCTTATGTTTATTAAACAAAAACCATGTGTATGTGAGTAATATTTCTCTCATTTCAAGTAGAAGGTCAGATCTCCATGTATCTCAAATCTTATGAACATTGAATGCCATCTATTGCCAAAATACTGTGCTTACAAAATGTTCCAAGTGCCTGGTTCAGGAGTGAGTCATTCGGCCTCTGACGGTGTTTCGTGCTGGCTCATATTTGGGACGTTCGTCCCAAAGGGGTTAAGGTTGACATTGGGGTTTAGTATTAAGACATAAATGAGCTTAATAGTTACTAAGATAATTTTAAAATATTAATAAATTTCCTTATTTGTTAATTTAGATTTTAAAAAAAATTTAATCATAAAAATTTATCATATTTACAATACATAAATTTTCTTCCCCTCCCTACCCATCCTCATTGTATTAAAGAATTTTTCTTGATCCTCATATTTATTTATTAATTAATTTTAAAATCCTTGAAAGAAAAAAATGCTTTATTTTTAGCTATGTGTAGAAAGAATATAAAACATTTGTTTATAATTTAATTAATGTTCAGATGTAAAATATTTATAATGTAAGAAATTATATATTTGGTATTAGTAAGTTAATCATGTTCATGAACAACAATAATTAAAACAATTGTAAAAATGTATTTGATTTTATGAAGAATTTTCGGTATTAAATTAAGAGAATAGGTTGTGTATTCCTATCACTATAATTTGACTATCAAGTATTAACAAATATCTGTAAATTTATTTTTAGGCGTATTATCGACAAGGTGTGGCACTTCAATGCTTGGGACGTCATGCGGATTCCTTGGCAGCTTTTGCCTCCGGGTTAGCACAAGACTCTAAAAATGTACATTTACTAGCTGGTCTTGTTGAAGCAGCTATGAAATCTCCCCTTCGAGGTAAGGGAATTCTGTTCAATCATGCTATACAAGAATTATTTGGAGAGTAAATTTCATTTCTGTGTTAAAAAAAATGGAAACAGATTTAGACAAAGATACATGTTTAATATTCTAATAAACAATACACTATTCAATATAGTAACTCACAACGTTAAGGTTTTCATCATACTATTACACAAAAAATTTTTATGCCAACATCATAGAAGGTGTCTACTTGTGAGGTTAGAAAAGATGTTGCAGCATTTTCAAACGTCATCTTCATCAAAATGCTGGCTACTTAATAGTTGTTTCAAGTACAAAAGCAAATTAAAATTATTTTATGTCAGATCACAGTTATGTAGGGGAATATTAATTTATTCCTAACCAAACAACTCGAGATCTTAAACCATATGAGTGATGTGACTTACGACATAAGTACTTATTGTGACATTATTGTATGACAAAATGGCTCCATCACAAAGCAAGCAGCATCTCTTATTTTATATGGATATCAAAGCTGTTTTGATGTTACACCATAAGCAACAGCATTTGTGTTTTTGTCTCAATTTGAATTCCTCCTATATGACACCGTTTCTGTCTTTAAAAAGGGTGCACATTATTTTGTGTTTGGAAATTGTTTAAAATTTCACCACTTAAGTGAGGTACATTCCTTTCTTGTTTCATTGAATGTTGCCACTTGGAAAAATCCAGGTTTCTTTGTAAATCACAATGTAATTCAACTATTTGTTCCCTTAGCTTTTGCATCAGCCCAGAAAGGCCAAAGCAGCTAAACATTTGCTTTTATTCTTTTTTTTTCAATATTTACAGTACCCACTGAGGGTATATTTTTTCGTAATCCAAGTATTCTGGTATAATTTCATACAGAATGATAGGCAAAACTTAAGGAAATATGAATATGTCTACGTATTATTCTGTAGTGTAATGGCAGATTAGCTCCATCTGTTTGGTGTGGGAATGGCTAGATTATGAAATTTTTTTTTTCTGAATTATTCTCAGATGAAGTTAATAAAAGATCTTTTTATAAATTAAATATACATATTGAGCTATATGACCAATTACACATATTTCTTAACACTTAATGTACTTGATTAATATTCATTATTTGTTATAAAATGTTTTTATACATAGCATTTACATGTAGTTCCCTTCTAAATTCAGACTTGTCCATTTTCTTAGATTTTTTAAAAATGTATCTCAATTGTAAACTAATGCACATACATAAATATATTAATGTCAGTACTAGATAATATAGAAAAAAGTTTTAGATTACTTTGAGGCTTCCAATACACTTTAATTTTAAAAAATTAGAACCTTCGAAAATTTATATATGTATCAGGAGCTGAACTAAGATAATATATTTTGTCAAAGTACTGATGGATTAAAAAAAATCTATTGTATATTTCAGAATTTTAAGTATTTAAAATACTTTGTAATGCTATGCATTTGTATATCATATTAGTTACACTTAAGTAAATAACTAATATGTGTTTAGATTTTTTTTTAATTTATTATAAGAACTGAGTTTTGATTGTCTATTGTTTTTGTTCATATGGTTTTATTTTTAACTATTTGTTTCCTGCTCTTTCTCGTTAATGTAAATTTTAGCTGTTTTACTGGAAAAATTGTAATGTTTGTAAGCCATTGTTTTGTTTTTTAAATTGTTAAAGATTTAATACAATCAAACGCTCAGTTAAGAAATTTTGTAAGCTGATTTAAATTCTCTTTCCATCAGCAACATTAGAACCAACATACAGACAACTTCAAGCAATGCGTTTGGACAAATCACCATTTGTTATTACTTCTGTGGTGGGTCAAGAACTTTTAGCAACAGGTCATCATGCTGCTGCTGTAGTAGTTTTAGAATCTGCTCTACGTATTGGTACCTGTAGCCTCAAGTTAAGAGGCTCTGTATTTTCTGCTTTAAGTAGTGCATATTGGGCCCTTAACACATTAGATCGAGCCATTGCTTATATGCAACAAGATTTAGCTGTAGCCAAATCTTTAGGTATGATATAGATTGTTTTTATAAATAAGTATTTTTTACTATTTTTATATTCATTACTTTTAAGGTGTTGTAAATACCGCAATATTCTGTTGTATTTAAATTGTCAAAGTAATATGTCTGGACTTTTTTTTTTCCAAATATGTTAAATTTCTTTCATTTGAAGAAAATTTTTTTTATTATTATTAAACAGATAAATGAAGTTATTTTCCTTATAAAATTAAAATTCCTCTTTAACGATTTAATGAGAATGAGAACTCAAAATGAATTTTACTATCAAGTTTTTCATGATTTTTTTTCCACAGGGGATCAAGCTGGTGAATGTCGTGCACATGGAAATTTAGGATCAGCTTATTTTTCTAAAGGAAATTATAAAGAAGCTTTAACCAGTCACAGATATCAATTAGTGCTGGCAATGAAATGTAAAGATACATATGCTGCTGCCTCTGCACTTACTAGTCTTGGTTTGTTATTTTAGCTTGTTTCTATTTCATTCTTTATTACCAAATTAAGATACGTACAAATAAAATGTGTATTTTCACATTTTTAACTGCTTGTAACTATTTTTAAATAATTAGACATTTCTTTTTTTTTTTTAATTTTATCTCAAACTACAGTATTGAGAAACAAATCATTTTCAAATGTTTTTCCACTTCAGGTCATGTCTATACTGCTGTAGGTGACTATCCAAATGCTCTAGCTAGCCATAAGCAGTGTGTGCAGTTGGTTCGGCAAGTTGGGGATGGATTGCAAGAAGCGCGTGAAATTGGAAATGTGGGAGCTGTCTATTTAGCTATGGGAGATTTTGATCAAGCTGTTGAATGCCATTTAGAGCATCTTCGTTTAGCTAAGCAGCTGGGCAACAAAGTCGAAGAAGCAAGAGCTTATAGCAACCTAGGGTCTTCTCATCATTATAGACGGAACTTTGAACAAGCTATAACTTTCCATAATCATGTATTGAGACTTGCTCAAGAATTGGGAGATAAAACAATTGAAGCTCGAGCATATGCTGGCTTAGGTCATGCTGCAAGATGTATTGGTGATTATCCACAAGCTAAAAAGTGGCATGAAAAGCAACTTGATATGGCCTTAAGCACCAAGGTAAGTTACATTTTTCTACTGTAAGCAGCTCTATGCATCAATTGATTTATAGAGTTTGATAAAATAAACATAATTCAGTACTAATATATGGTTTTAAAAATAATCTTTGCAGGGAAATGAAGAGTTTGGAAAACTGAACAGTTTGATAAAAACTAACTATGTTTATTGATAAATTTCCAGTACTACTTCTGTTAATAAATTATTTTCTGTAAAACCTATTTTGTTTGATTCTGAATTTTTTAAATTTTTACTGAATAATAGTGACTGAGGAATATATTATATAATTTATAAACTAAAACAAATTTCTGTGTTTGCTAATGCATACCTGCCAGCTTTTATGCTTTTTTGTGTTAAAATTTACACTTTTCATGTTTTCGTTAAGCTTTTACAATCAAATTGTTCATTTTTTGCATGCATTTTTGCAAAATTTCAATCACCGCTGACTATTTTCTCCCTTACAGCTCCTATTTATGGTTAAATTCATAATGACTGTAAAATAGGTGGGTGAAAACCTTAGAACTCTGGTGGCTATCAACTTTTTAAAAAATTCATGAAGCTTGTTCTCCCTGCATACTATATGCAGGAAGAACAAGCTTCATGAATTTCATTAGCTGTTGGTTCTTAATTTATTCTTGTGTGCATTTTTTCTTTCTTTGTAGCAACTTTCTGAAACTCTACTCATTTTGTGCTTTGCATATGTTTGTATTTTATACTCTTCATTAATTATTATCATGTCTAACAAAGACCAAACAATATCATTTCAAATGTATAGAGAATGTTATAGAAAGAAATTCGATTTTATTAACGCATCCCCAAAGAAGGGGAAAAATGCATTTTTTGACTCAAGTAGCAGTTGCTCAAAATTGTATCATTTTTTCAGTTTCGGCCAATAATTATTGAACAACCTGATAAAATTATATATGTGATAAAAATTTGCTTTATACGTATGCTGTTCAATAAGTAATAAGACTAATTTTACTGCTGCAAAACTACTCATTAGAATGTTAATTTCTGGAGCTTAAGAAAAGTTTGTTGTCTGTATTAACAAAAGCTACATGTTTTTGAGTATCACGGGATCGAACTGAAGCGTGTTTACGAGCGCCTACAAGTCGCGGCCAGTTGAAGAAATGGAAGCAAAAATCAGCATCAGAGACCTTTGATATGAAATGATATGATTAAAGACTGAAACATAAAGACAACAATATCTAAAAATGCTTCATCATAGCAGACAAAGCTTGGTTGTATCACCATAAAATAACAAAGCAGTGAATGGAAACATACATCTTCACCTACGCCCAAGAAAACAAAAACTGTGAAATCGGCCGGTAAAGTTATGACCCTATTTTTAAAACTAACTTTTTTTTATTATGAAGAAATTGTGTATCTGGTTCAAACACCGTATAAAAAAAGTACGGTATGGTTTCTGGTATAAAATTTCAACACGCTGTCAAACCCAGTACTACCTTAAACGACTCGTACTGCATGAATGTCCTGCAAACAATGGTACAGCATGTTGAAAGGAAATGTCTATTGTTCCAAAATGGCTTCTGATTGCACCATGACAATGCCCGACCACATATTGCTCATTGCATACTGGATGTTTCCCAGCAGAACACAACGTAGAAATTTTACCACACCCTCCAAACAGTCCTCATCTCACTCATGCGATTTCTGGCTGTTTCCTCAATTTAAGAAACCATTACGAGGCAAATATTTTGCAAGCAACAAAGCATGTGTAAAGGCTACAGAGGCAGTTTTTAAGAAGTGGACAGAATGTTGGGGAAAATGCATTATGTGCCGCGGAAGTTATTTTGAAAAATACCATGTATATAAATGATGATGATTAAAAGTATTCTTTTTTTTTATGATTTTAGTCTTATTACTTATTGAACAGCTCTCGTAATTATATATTTAGAAATGAATTATGTTTAAAAAATGGAATTTTTTGTTATGTATTTTCAGTTGACTCTTTATTAATTCTTTATTCCTGTCTCCAAAGATTTATAATTTTGCTTTCTTTTATAGGATAAAGTATCTGAAGGACGAGCTTGTTCTAACCTAGGTATTGTGTACCAACTTCTTGGTGATTTTGATGCTGCACATAAACTGCATCAAGCTCATTTGAACATTGCTCGTGCATTAGGAGACAAAGCTGGAATGGGACGTGCTTATGGTAATATAGGAAATGCTTACAGTGCCATGGGTCGGTATGAACAAGCCATAAAATTCCATAAACAAGAACTTACAATTTCAAAGGAAGTGAATGATAGAAGTGCTGAAGCTTCCACTCATGGTAATTTGGCAGTAGCTTACCAGGCTCTAGGTATGCATGAAATGGCCCTATTACATTATCATAGTCATTTGAATATTGCACAAGAATTAAAAGATACTGCTGGAGAAGCATGTGCTTTGTGCAATTTAGGTAATTGTCATAGTTCAAGAGGTGAATTTTCTCAGGCTGTACCATATTATGAAAGCTTTTTGCGACTCTGTCAAGAAATAAGTGATGTGGAGGGTGAAGCCAAAGCCTGTCATTTTTTAGGCTATGCTCATTATTGTCTTGGAAATTACAAGGTAATTGTACATTTCTATAAGTTTTTTTTTTATTTTATATGGCTTTGATATTTAAAATTATGTATTTGAGTTTTGAATCTCATTATCTGTAAATGTTTATTGAAATAAAAAATTAAGAGATTGGTGTGTTATAAAATAGTTAAAGGACAAGTCTTTGAATTTATTGTCTATTGGGACTAAAAAATTGCATATTTACGTTTTTATAAAGCTATCTAATTAACTTCATGAGAAGCATTATTCATTTATGTCAGTTCAAAGGGGGTGAAAATCTGCTTGTAGTTTTCTTCTGTTGTGTTTGTTACATAATTCACTTTGTGCATACTAAAATTCCATTGCTGGAACATAGAATTTAAAATTATGAAAAATATGCAATTTTATTTGTATTCTACAAAAACTTAGTTGAAAAACAATATAGATTATTTTTCAGCATTGAAGTAATGTTACTAAAATAAAAAATGACTTGATAAAAAAAAATTATAAAATTATTTTTTTTTAATTTTTTGCCAAGCAAAATTGAAAAATGTACATGAAATTCAAAACTCAACAGGTTTTTATCTTTTAATAATATAATTAAAAAAATGTTCATTTTTTTCATAAATTATAAGTTATAAAAGTTTTGGGTAAGAAAATCGTTCCCAAAATGAAATATTATTGTTTAATGGGTTAATTCTTTTAATTTGGTAAAGTAACTTTGTTTACGGAACATAAAAGAATGGCGGAAAATTTTCGAACGCTAGTACTTTTAGTAAGTGTAGATCAGTGATTCCCAAGGGGGTCTATGACGACCTGCATGGGATCTACGACAGCAAGAAAATAATTTGGAAGTCTATGAGGTGTAAATGAGAATCTATGACGGTGTTCTCATTAAACCAGATCATGTTTTTAATTTTAAAAGAAAATTTAATCAAAGGGAAACCAGATTTCACCTACTTTAAATGATTTATTTAGTAAATTTAATGAAGCTAATTTGCAGTTATGTTACAGCATAAATTTTATTAAAACAAGACCATCATTTCTGCATTTCTTTACATAATTAAGCTAAAAGAGTATAATATTGGAGGTTGCGAATTTCCCTAGTTTCTCAATTGGCCACAGAAAATCTGCCTGTTAAATGACATTTCAGCCTACTTTCAACATTTAAATGCCCTTTATTTAGATTTTAAAACTAGGTTTGAGAATGCTTTGACTATGGTAATTACTACAATAGGCAATGAATTCATATGGCTATCTGGGGGGATATCATATTACAAAAGGAACTGATCGGAAAAGGAGGTAACAGATCTTAAAATAAAGTTTAGAAACGGATGTCAGCAAATTTGGCTTTGAAGAGACATACCTGTTATGTATCTCAAATTATGGAGTATTGTGAGAAAGTTTTTAATTGATTTTCCTAGTGAGGAGGCGTTTCAGTGCGGTTGTCAGCTGGACACTACTAATTGAGGAAATTTAGGGTTAAACCTGACAAGATGATGACATATGTCGAAATTTGTTATTGAAGCGGCAGATTTACCCCTATCATTATAAACATTTGTTTGTTAATCAGTTACTTTATGTATCACTTAAATTTTAAATTAATTAACATGTGTTTCTTAAGTCTTAAATTCTATACTTCACTCCATTATGAAATTTAAATCATTTAAAGTAAGAATCTCTGTACCAGCTGTCATAAACACATTTAAGTTGATAAATTTGCAACAATTAACAATTCAATATTCTGTAAGTAGGGATCTTCCCCAAACTGAAAAACATGGCAAGGGGGGTATAGGAGACAAACAAGTTTGGGATCCTCTGGGGTAGATGAAAGATGTTTATGACCCTTCCCTCTCTAATAAATCTTCAAAATAGGAGAGAGGAAATTTTGATAACCAAAGTGAACAAACTCTTTAGAAAGACAATGTTGTAGTAACTGTAGCATCCAATTATTCAGCGCATGAGCTTGTCACTAAGACCAAAAATTTTTTCTGAGGATAAAGAAAAAATGAGGTCTTTCAGTCAATTCTTATAAGGATGTGTTTGCAAGAAAATAAAAGAAATCTATTTGTTAAGATTCCTCAGATTATATCAAAGTATCTTTGGAATTAGTGGTTCTTCAAAGCAACGCAGGAGCTATTAGCAAAGACCTCAAAATTATGAACTTCAGTCAAATGATGGGGAGCACACCTGAGCTGCCTTTCCTCCCTTTAAACTTCTATACAATGCAAAATATGGACTTATAGTATGAGGGGGCTTTTCAGCTTAATCTGTGTTATTCCTGAATAAAATTTAGAAATTCACTTACTACTTAAAATTGTGTACAAAAGTCTAGTTTTGAATTTAAATTTTGTTGATCATATATTTTTTTTTAAAAAAAACTGTGTGAAGAAACTGAAGTGATACCTATCGATATATATATATATATATATATAACTAAAACTCAGTGGCGCAATAGCCCATGAGGGCCAGGGTCTACTGTGCCCATCCCAATATACATGACCATTGGGCACTAAGGTGCATGAGCAGATGTCCTGATCAGGTGGTCAATCTGAAGTGTATATATATAACAGTACGTTATTATTTATAACATACTCTTATACGATGTTATAAATCATGTATAAAAAAATTTTCTTAGTTCTTATATATGAATTTTAATCTGGTTTTTATTGATAACTGGTTTATGTTATCTTTCAATCTTGGTTCAGCATTTGAAAGCTTAATCATTATTGAAAGCACAGCCTATTGTGTATTTTGTTTTTACAATGTTATCTATTTCTTTGAGACACTAAACAATAAATGTTCAAAAAGTAATACTGATATCTTCAAAAAAAATTCAATTTATAGAAAATTCAAAAAATCCCAATTTAAAAGGTTTTAAGAAAGTTTTTCTTGAAACATTTTGTATCAATTTTCAACCAATTCTTTTAAATTCCTTTTGAAACACCATGCTAATGTAATTAACATATTGATCTATTAGGAAGTTATACTAAATGTTATGCAACTTCTTTTAAAAGTTATTGATTATTATATTGCATACTTTTCTGTGTACATGTGTGTTAAGGATCAAAAAGGAATATATTTTTCTTTGATTATATCAGGATGCTATACATTATTATGAACAAGATTTGGAGTTGGCTAAAGGTTTGCAAGATCGTTTAAGTATGGGTAGAGCATATTGCAATCTTGGATTATCTCACCTAGCATTGGGAGATTTTCAGGCTGCATTAGAGTGCCAAAGATATTTCCTTGCTGTTGCACAAATGATGAAACATTTACAAGTAAGTCTTCATCTCCATTATCTGTAGGATAATGTTTTGATAAATATTTAACAACTTTACAACAAATATTTTACTTAACATTTATATTACAACAAATATTTTACTTCATTGGGAAAACATTGTTTTTCCCAATGAAGGATATTTTGAATCACGTTCTGTTTTAAAATTCTTTCAGTGTTAGATTTAGTATTCAGTTCATTCATTGAATAGTCTTGTATAAAAGTCTTGTAATTTGGGTTGATTGACTTTAAGTATGTATAAATTATACTTTATAGGGAAAATTTCGTGCTCTTGGAAATTTAGGAGATGTTTTGATGAAAATGAAAGATCCTAATCAAGCAGTGAAAGTATATCAAAAACAATTAATATTAGCAAAACAGAGTGGAGATAGATCTTTAGAAGCTGTTGCTTATGGAGCCCTTGGCCTTTGTCATAGACAAATGCAATGTTTTGATAAAGCACTTGGTTATCATACTCAAGTAAGTTTTAATACTATGTATGACTTATTTAATTTGCAAATGTCTCAAAAATTGGTTTAATTTCTGAACAGAATTTTTTTGCTTTGTAAAATTATTTCATTTAAACCTTAAAATATAAATATTTTCTTCCATTTTTCATGTAAGATTACAAAAAAAAATTTTTTAGGAATTGACTTTAAGACAGGAATTGAGTGACGTGAGAGGAGAATGCAAAGCCCATGGACATTTGGGTGCTGTACATATATCTTTAGGGAACTATACTAATGCTATGAAATGTTATGAAGAACAATTAGAACGTGCCAAAGAACTGCGTGATTGTGCTCTCGAAACCCAAGCTCTGGGCAATTTAGGCATATCTCGATTGAATATGGGTCACTTTGAAGATGCAATAGGTTATTTTGAACAACAACTTGCTCTTTTAGAACAGGTATTTTTTTTACATTTTTTTAAGATTACTTTATAAATTATATGTATTCATATCTTTATACTTTCACATGTTTATGAATTCAATTACCAATATGATCTTTTTTAAAGGATTGCAATTTTTTTAAAATGTAATTTGTCACTTACTCGTGAATTCAATACAAATTAATGTCACATTTTAAAGATGCCTTTTAACATATTTACTAGTGTAATTATGTTAGTGGTTTGCTTGTATTATTCATTCTTAAAAGTAAGATGGCATATGTAACAATATACAAAATTTGTGTAAAAAGTAAAAAGGTTTATTTTTTTCTGATTCAATTGTAAATCATAATTTGCTGGCTCCAAGCAGTGTCAATGAAGAAGAAAGTTGACTTTAAACCCACTTGACATCAGTAACGAGCTTCTGAGAAGTTTGTATCATCGTTTTAATAGACCCCTGTCTATAAAATGATAATACAAGTTTGGTTAAGTTTGAAAATGCAACATTATCAAACAGTCTACACCATTAAACTCAGTGAGAGACTTGTAAAATCAGCTATGGAGACATTAGCTATGATCCAGCAGATGTTCAGAAGTAGAAGTAAATCAAAAACTTCTGTTTTCAGATGGCACATGGACTTCGAATATGGTCGAGAGAGTGAGAAAGATGAATCCTATACAGGATCTCCATCTACAGGCAGAAAAACAATATGTAATGTGTGCCATTTGTTTTGAACTTGTTAAATACTTAACTGATTGCAGACCATGTAAGAATTGATTAAATGACTATGAACATCATTATAACCGAAAATTTTCAAATGAGAAAATTCTCTGTGCCAAGCTCATCCTGAAAATTTTGGCAAATAGCCAAAGGTAAGACTTCTTATTAGTAAGGATCTTTTGCAGCACTTTCAAATAGATCTTCATTTTTTAAACAACGTAAAAACCATTGAGTAAACTTAGGTTTTTTTAATACAATAAGACAAAAAGATTGAGTGCTGAACTCTCCAAAAAAAAAAAAATGCTTGAACAAATGGGTCAGAGTTAAAAATATGCTCATTGCCTTCTTTGAACCCAAGGGTTTGGTTCACCACAAGTTTGTACTTCTGAAACAGATCATCATGAGTGTTTTCATGTGTAAGTAATAAAAGAATGATGAGAGAAGGGACAATCAAATAAGACTGAGTTATTACTGCTAATCTGAAGCTTCATCACGTAACAGTGCACCATGACACACCTGCGTTTGAGTTAGCTACTAAATGACCTTGAACAACTGTCCAAAGATACTACTAAGGGACCGTAAAAGTCGAGGTGATTTTGATGTGCTGCTTTGTTGAACATTCCAGCCTTCGAAACATGGAAAACTCTGGCAGAAGTGTGTTGATGTCTAAGGGTCATACTTGTATTTTGAAGAATTTTAATTTTTTGTATTGATATCTTCAATGGATTTTTTTTTTCCAAATTTGATTTCATTACTCATACAAACTCTGTACTATTATTTAAGAATTATTTGCATTTGTACAGGTGTATTTATTTTTTCAATTATATAAAAGCTATTTAATAAATTGTATTTAAGTAAATATATTACTTGTTTTAATTTAAACATGGTTTTAACTAAGAAATTGAAATTTTTAAAGATATCACTGAATCATAAATTGTTACTCTCTTTCAGTTGGGAAATAATAATGCTTTGATTGATAAAGGAAGAGCTTATGGAAATCTAGGAGACTGTTATGATGCTCTTGGAGATTTTGAAGAAGCTGTCAAATGTCATGAGCAATATTTAGCTATTGCATTGAAAGGACAATCTTTAAGAGACCAAGAACGAGCATATAGAGGCTTAGGAAATTCACATAGATGCATTGGAAATTTACAACAGGCTTTAGTAATTAGTTATTTTAAATATATTTTATACAAATATGAAAGGGTTTATTTACTTAACACTTTGATCCTGCTAATATCTTTTAAGCTTTTATAAAGATTTCATTTGTGATGTTTATGAGATGCTTAAAAATTGCAAGTTGTATTTTTAATTTTCTTTTCTTTATATCAAGTATTTATTAAGCCATATTATGCTAAATAACAAATAAATTAATAATTTTTTTCTTTTATATCATAGGTTTGCTTTGAAAAGCGCTTAGTTGTGTCTCATGAACTTGGTAATACTAGTGCAAAGGCTGCAGCTTATGGTGAATTAGGTGGCATTCATAGCAATCTGGGAAACTTTGAACAAGCTATTGCATGTCTTGAACATCAATTGAATTTAGCTAGGGAAATGTCTGACAGAGCAGCAGAAGCTGATGCTGCTTGTGGATTAGGAACTGTGTATCAGCAAATGGGGGATCAACAAAGAGCATTGAAATATCATCAGATGGATCTAGATATTGCAGAAGAGACAAGTAATATGGCTGCTCAAGGTCGAGCATATGGTAATCTTGGAGTAGCACATGAATCCCTTGGAAGTTTTGAACAGGCTATTATGTATCAAGAACAGCATTTAAGCATTGCAGCACAAATAAATGATAAAGTTGCAAAAACTCTTGCCTACAGTAGTTTAGGTGAGTGATATTTAATTCTATTTCTCCATAAATACTTTTATATATAAAAAAACAAATACTTGCTTTCCCCTGATGCTAATTTCATTTTGTAAGAATCTTATATTTTTTATTAAATAATTTACTTAATCATGGTAGTTGCTGTTCAGTCTTTCATATTAGAACAGTTTGGTTCTTATTTGGTAATTACCTAATTATATAATAAGCATACTTTTAAAATTGTTTTCATCTATTAATCTATTTTAAAATTATTAAGCATTTGCTCTTTCAAGTAAATCTATGGATTAGGAAGGTAGAAATGCTACTATAACTATAAATAATCTTATGTGTACTGTTTTAGTGTAGTTTGTTAATAGTGAATTAATCTTTTAGTGCTCTTTTATTAATTTTATTAGTATGTTAACAATCTTTGAAATAAATTGATATTAAAGAATTTTGCTTCCTATATACTGTACATATTCCTTCATCCCCTTTAAAAATTCATTTTTTTCACCAGTTGTGCATGAATGGATATTTATTGTTACTGAATGTTTTTATTTAACATTTTTAGTTTTATTGTGAGAATAATGTCTAGTCACATTACTTAAATAATTTAATGAAAGTATTTCTACTATTTGGTTAATCTTTAAAATAATAAATTTTGGAGGTTCTTTATCTTTTATATGTGATTTTTAAAATATTTATAAATCACATATAAAAAAAGAGTAAATGTGTGTGTTATTGTAGCAAAAATAAAAGGTAATTTGTATCTTAATCAACTTCAAAGAAAATTAGGAGGGTAAAGTAAGAGATTTATATTATAAACCTGAATAAATATGTATGTAATTCTTTTTAGTTAAATATATTTTTTTTTGTATTGTAGGAAGAGTTCATCATGCCTTAGGAAACACTCCTCAAGCAGTTGCATATTTACAACAAGGGCTTCTAATTGCTGAGCAATTAGGAAGAAGAGAGGACGAAGCCAGAATTCGACATAGGTTAGGACTTGCATTGTGGGGTAATGATGATTTAGAGGGGGCTCAACAACAACTATACAGAGCTACTGATTTATTTGAAAACATCAGAAGAGAAGCTAGAGGAACAAGTGATTATAAACTATCTCTCTTTGATTTACAGACTGCTTCATATCAAGCCCTACAGGTAAGTGTTTGCATTTGTATTAGATTGAATTATTTTACATTTTAATGTATTTGAATTTGAAAATAAAATCTCATTATTTCTTTGTAGCGAGTTCTTGTAGGATTAGGTAGATATCAAGAAGCCTTAGTTGTTGCAGAAAGAGGTCGTACTAGAGCTTTTGTTGATCTTCTTCTTGAACGACAGACTAGTAGTTCTCAGAGTGTATTAAATTTCAATCCAGCTAATGTGGATCAAATCTATGATATTGTTAGTAGGCAAAAGGCTACTGTGTTGTACTACAGCATAGCTGCAGGGTATCTCTACACTTGGTTGGTTGCGCCAAACAAAGGTATGTGTGAAATGTGTTACTTAATCAATTTAGGTAGATTTTCGATAAAATTATAAGATATGTCATGCCAGAAAAAAATCAAGTGTAATAAAATTTCTTGAATTTGATTATTTTAATTTCTTTTCCCCAAACTAGGAATAGTAAAATTTCATGAAAATAATATTTCTGACATGGAAAATGATGGTAATGGAGATGTTAATGTTGCAGTACCATCAGCTAGTTCTCTTTTAGAACAATATATTGTGCATGTGAGGGAAGCTCTTGGTGTTGATATACCAACATCTCAAAATGGTACTCTTAGTGAAACTGAAAGTGAAGCGGGAGACCTATGGAATCAACAACTTGAAGAATTAGGAGATCGTTTAAATCAGGCAAGTTATTTAAATTCCTAATTATTTCTATTATGGTATTCCTTAAAGTTATTAATTTTAATATACTTTGATCAATTAAATTCCATTTCAGTATTTTGGAAAATCTTGGAAGCCTTATTTATATTCTCATTATTATATAAAAATTTTAAACTGATCAATCAATTTAGAATAAAATCTTACCAATTAAGGAGTGCAACCGGTCCAAAAGTTCACTATAATTTATTAATTTTAATGAATAATGTGTCTTACTCTGTAAAATATTTATTCAACTTTGTCAAATTTATTTCAATTATATTTTTATTCATTTTAACACTTTTTTATTAATTAAAAAAAGGATAAAGGAGATTGATTAGCATAAAAATATATATATTAAATAAGGGTTTAATTAAGACTGTATATTTATATATATATATAGTTTTAATATATAAACTAAATGTTTTATACATTTTAATAATTTAATGCTGATGTGCAAAATAATAATTTACATTTAATACGTTTGGCTTGTCACTTTTTATATTCTAAATTATGTTTTCTTTACTTTAGGAGAATGACAGGACAGGATTTTTGAGAATGGTCAATAGAAATCACCTTTTCAACAGTAGCAATTACAGCTTAAGCAGTCTTTTTAGTGTTGGCAGCCTTGGTGGAAGTATTGCTAGTGGACTCACAAGTCGACCAGGTAGCATAAGATCTCGTCGTTCACAGTGGCAAGGTCCAGCACCTTTGCATGCATTGTATGATCTTCTAATAGCACCAGTTGAAGAATATTTACCTAGAGATCCTGACTTGCAAGAATTGTTACTTGTCCTCGATGGTGATCTCTACTTAGTTCCTTTTGCAATTCTGAAAAACAGTAGCTGTGATGAGTACTTGTGTGAGCGATTCAGTCTTACAGTTTTACCTTCTATAAGTGCCTTAAAAGCAAGTCAGAGATCAAAAATAATAAGACAAAATAACAGCAAAGACATAGCATCTGCCTTGGTTGTTGGCAACCCCAAAATTCCAGCTATTGTTTCAGAACAATGGGGTTGGAATGATATTCCACAAGCTGAACAGGAAGCAATTTTAGTTGGTGAAATTCTATCTACAAAAGCAGTTTGTGGAAGTGCTGCTACAAAAGAAAACATTTTAAGTCAACTGTCACAAGCAGAATGTATTCACTTTGCTACACACATATCATGGAAACTGTCTGCTGTGGTTTTATCACCTGGAGAATTTATGGAATCATCTCGCCATTATGCACATAGTTCACAATCAGAAACAGGTCACGAAAATAATGATTATTCTGAAGAACCAACATCAGAACTATCATCTACAGATTTGCCACCACTATCAGAGTTTCTATTAACAGCTGCTGATATTTTAAATCTTAGATTATCTGCTCGTCTAGTTGTGATAAGTTCATGCCATACTAGGAATCATCATGGTCGAGCACATTCTGATGGAGTTGTAGGTCTTACTCGTGCTCTTTTAGCAGCTGGAGCTCAGTGTGTTTTAGTATCACTTTGGCCTGTACCTGATGCAGCTGTTAAAATATTACTGAGAACATTTTATTCAGCTCTTTTGCAGGTATGGATTATTAAAATTTGAGTATTTTGTAATGTAATCTTACAGCTAGTTGCTTTTGAAAATAGCTTTTTCATACAATATAGTAACTTATTGATTTTTAAAGTAATTTATCTTTTTAGTTATTTGATGGGAAAATCATTAAAAAATACAATATTTAATATAATTTTTTTCTAAGTAGTTTGCATTTATGTATCTGTCCTTAAATAGTAATCATCTATAGATTAAATGAATTTTTTAATGATATATTTTGTTTCATATTTATGTATAGTTTAAAATACAGTTAGACCTCTATTAAACGAAATTGCTAAATTCTGAAAAATGTTCGTTATGTGAAAAATTTGTTTTAAATAGAGATTCGTAAAATGGAAGTCCAACTGTGTTTTGAATGATTTAAGAAGTAGTGTTTTACAAATACATATCCTCTTGTATAAATTTATTACATTAAAACTAATCAAAGTACACTGTTACAAATATTCATTTTGGGGGGTACTCTTATAATTAATCTGTATAAAATAATTAATTATAACCAATTTGATAGAATAATTTGGTAAAATCCTAGGAGAGCCCACACCCTTGGCGACAAACTGAAAAAAGCGCCAAGCCAGAACAAGATGGCGCCAAGCAAAGCCGACAATGGAGGCAAAGGAATATAGCGGGAAAAGGTGGATGCGTAATGAAAATATATGTAAACAATACAGAAATTAAACATTTAAGATAAAAAATATAAAAACAGCACTTACTTTCTTACTGCTGATCTTTTCCAAGGGGAGGGTACAGCGTAACAGATTTTAAAAAGCTTTAAAGGTCTCATCGCTAAGCGAATGATCGTGTGAGTGCCGCCATATTTATTCTGCGAGGTAATGGTCAAACATACATTCGGCGTGGCTGGTACAATTTCGAAGAAAGCGTTTTATTGCCGACCATGTTACATCATGCCGATCATTACATCTAGGACATTCATAACTTGAAGCAATCAATCCTTCCTTCATACACCATTCAATCAATTCTTTCTTACCTTTCGCATTCAATAAAGTAAAAAATTCTAAAGTATATTCCCACACACACATGCAGCCAGTCCGGAGCCCAACAACAAAATGAAATTCGAAATGCGCGCCCACAATATACGAAAATGCTAGAAATAGTTAGGGTTGCCACATGCAGTGTTTTAAAAAAGTAGGGTTACCAAGATGGCACAATTATCGCCAACCAAAGTAATTCCCGCCAAGGGTGTGGGCTCTCCTAGGAGTGAACCAATAATTTTATTATTACTTAATTAAATTTGATTTTTTATTGAATTTGACGCCCTTTAATCTTACACATAAGTAACATTTTCAAAAAATTCATAATTTGTCATTAATTTTTAAAATTTTGAATGTTTTAAAAAGTATGTATTTTTACACACACAAATAGGCCTCAAATAGAGTTAGTGAAAAATGTCTCATTTTAATGTACTGTTTTCTAATCCTTTTAGGGTAGTAAAGTAAGCTTAGCTTTGGCTGAAGCTATGAGAACTATTCAAACAACAAAGCATTTTGCACATCCTGCCAATTGGGCTAGTTTTGTACTAGTTGGAAGTGATGTACATCTCAGTAATCAAGTAGCATTAATGGGACAGGCATTATCAGATTTATTAAAGACGCCTGAAAAATGTAGTGCAGCTTTGAGGGTTGTTTTGCATTTGGTAAGTTGATTAATTTAGATGTTTTTCTGCATTGCCTTTTGAAGCAAGCAACTGCAATTTAAGATATTATAAATATATTACAAAATCCTTTCTCTTGTGTTTCATGACAGGTTGAGAAATCATTGCAAAGAATTCACCGTGGTCATAAGAACGCTATGTATACTACACAGAAAAGTATTGAGAATAAAGTTGGTCCTGTAAATGGTTGGAAAGAGCTGTTGATATCAGTTGGTTTTCGTTTTGAACCTGCTTCAAATGGTTTACCAGCATCTGTGTTTTTTCCACAATCAGATCCTGGTGAAAGATTAACCCAGTGTAGTGCAAGTTTGCAAGCCCTTCTTGGTAAATATGTATTAAAGTTATATTTATTAGCATGTGAAATGAAAGTTTTCAAGTTATTGAGTTATGAGATTTAATTTCAAATAACTATATGGTAAAATTTTTAATATTTGAACTGCACTATGCCTACTGTAATATCAATTTTGAATTCTTTGTTTGGTCATAGGTTAGTAATTGCTTTACAAAGTATTAATTTTTATAAGATTTTTTTTAATTATAATACTTGAAACTTTTCTAGTTTTTATCTTTACTACAGAAAGGAATTATATTTGCTGTTTTTTTGGAATCTACTATTTTTGTGTAATTAAATTATTTTTTGTTTTTAAGGTTTATCTCCAGTTTCACTTAGTGCAATCACCAAGCTACTGTGTAGCCCTGAATATGCTGATGATATCATTCAATTGGTATGTATTTAAAATGCAAGCATGTTTTTTCTTATTAAATTTTATAAGTCAAGAATTATATTTTATAAAATATTAGGAATTATCTTTTGCATATTTATTAAATTCCATCCAGTTTGAAATTCTCCATATTATGCTAAAGAAAACTTTCATGATAAATAATATATCATGGTGTTCATATTGTCACATAGAAAGAAAGATAGATACGCGTATTGATTTTATCCCAAGTATTTATTGATGTAGCATTCTAGGTTACGAAACCAAGAACTGACTATCTTGTCGAGCTCTTGTCTCTTATAGCATAATGGAATATTCTGGAATGCCGTTCCAGCAAAGTAAAGAAACATCTAGAAGGTATTAGAAATTAAAGTAATAATTAAAGAAATTAAATAATAATTCATTGTCCTGCAACGCTTGTGCCCTGGTTCGAACTGGGAGCCTTTCAGGTATCTGCTGAACGCTCTAGCCGATTGCACCACAGAGTCGTTCTTTTAGATAGGTTTTAAGCTTCAATATCTTTATCATGGAATAGATTTACTACTTACTAAACATTTTAAGGAAGCATCTATTTTTAAAAAACCTTCATTGGGGTGCTTTTGTTCCTGTTTTTTAAAATTATTTCTTTGAAGTGAAGCTCTTAAAATTAAATATCCAATGTATAAAGTTAATCATTGATGCCATTTTAGATAAAGGAATTGTAATATTAAGAATCTATAGATTAAGATAATTGTTTGTAATATCTTGCTTTGTGATCACCCTTAGTTCAATATTACTATCTTCAAACCACATATGTTATCAAAATTGTATCACCTATGCAGTTTATGACTTGGGTGCTCTCAGCAAAATTAATTTCTAGTATAATTTTGCATTGTCAGAGCTCAGGTGCCTCACTCTGGGGAAGAAACTGAGCAACAAAATTTACATTGGGACAATTGGTATCCAGCTATATGGTGTCACACTAAAAAGTGATACCAACTTCGGGGAATGTACTAAGTCTGCAATGGTAATTACTAATCTGCAGACACCATAAAAGGGGAGGGGAGCTTATGACACTATGTAGATATTATGTTGTTATGCAATCTTTAAAATTGATTAATTTTAAACATTTATTGAAGACTTAATTCATATTTGAATTTGGTTTAAATCACAGATTCGTCAGGTGATGTCACAGTTCCTTCACAAAGATCAAGATGCTGATAATATTGAATGTTCTGTTAGTGTTAGATTGTGGAGTATACCTGGATGCCATGAACTTCTTGCTTCATTAGGTAATGTTATTGTTTACTCTGCATCATTTAATAGTGGAATCAGCAACCTCTTAAAGAAAAGTTAAAAATTTTAAAATCAATCTAACATACAAAGTTTATTATTATTTTTATAAAGAAATCATACTACTAAATTAATTTCATAACTATATCTCTATAACTATTTTCTGGAGTATGTAACCATTAATATGCTTTTAAACTAATTTTGCTTTCATAACAAACATATCAACAGTATTCTTGAACTTGTATAGAACTTGAACAATAACTATCAAAAAAATTTTAAAATGGGAACTTATGAAAATATGGACCTTGTAATGTACATTTTTAGCATGCTACATTGGTAAAATCGTGTTCAAATGTAGTACATTAAAACATTTTCCTATCTACTTTTTATTGAATTTTCCATCAATTCCTACATATATTATAGGTTTCGATCTCATGGAAGTTGGAAGGGATGAAGTTATGCTGCGAATGGGAAAACAGGCTAATAGAAGAACGATACAATTTGCTTTGCAGGCACTTCTTGCAGTTTTTGGTAATGTTACTTTGTATTTGTAAATAATACTGTGTTAAAGTAAATAATACTATTTGTAAAAAAGAAATTGTAACTTACTACTAAACTACTTTTTCATAAATATATTGCTTAATTATGTTAAATTATGACTAAAAAGGTGATTTCTAAATGTTCAGGTCTGTTAGAAAGACTTTCTTTTCATTACAAAACTTAACATTAAAGGTACTTCAGCAGAAAATTGTTTTAAGTATATAAATTGAAATATGCATATGTATTTGTTTCCATTGTATTATGTAATTTAAAGATATGTAAAGCAGATTAATTTTAAAAGAATGGGTTGATTTGTACAAAAATGTAACATGGTTATTTATGGAGGTTTCAATATTTCATTAAAATTAAAGCACATCAGGGGTGTTTGTGCTCAGGGGAAACCCCGGGATTCTGGGGATTTTGAACTTCGATACCTGGTAATTCCGGGGATCATCGTTCAAAAGGAAGTAGGAATAATAATGAATTATTTATTTTGATCTGGGTAATTTTGTTTGCTGGGTAAATATTTACATAAAATGTAGTAGTTTATATGTTTGAAAATTTATGGTTATTAATTTTTCAAAAAAAGTAATTCATTGAACTTTTAGAATTAGGTCATTCAATACTTCATAATTGTGTGTAATTTTTCGTTTCTCCCCCCCCTTCTCGAAACTCCAAAATGTCGGTAGTAAGTCTGTAAAAGTTTCAGGGGATTTTTTGGGGTCCCACAAACACCCCTGGCACATAAACTGTATGTAAATAAATTTCAATTAAATTCTTATTATGAAAAAATGATATATTTGAGGAATGCTCTAAAATAAACTTCAATTTTTTTTTAAATAAGTTTAAAAAAATTATTGTAGTTAAAAAGTTTTAAAACTCTTTCAATTTCTAGCACTTAATAAGGTAAAAGTAAAGTAGTTTCTTTGTTTTTAAAAAGTATTGAATTATTTCATTTATTTATTTGTTCCCTGTTTTCATTTAGATACTCAAGAAGCTGCAAAAAGTCTAACTCTGGAAAATTCTAGCTCATTAGAGAGCCTTGAAAGTGAGCCCAGTGATACGAGAACAGTTTCTCCTCCTCCAACTACTACACCTACATTAGCTTATCCAACCTGGCGACCAGTTATTGGAAATCAAATTCTTGGCAGAAGTAGCACCGGTGCTTTCAGTACCTATGCACGAACCCGAGGTGAACCTGATGGTCGTACAGCCACCATGGGAAGTGATCAAAAAGGTAGAGAAAGTGATACATTTACCCCAAGTCCAGTGGATACAATGAAACCTATTATGACAAATAAAATTCAGAAACAATCTCCTCAACCTAGCCCACATCTTGCAATTAATTTATCTCACCAAAGTAAAATCAGATGTATGTATAATGACAGCCCACCAAGTGATAATAATGGTGCTCGTCCTGATAGTTCCTCTTCTGCTAGCTCTGCCACAGATTGGGATTCTGGACAGTCAACTGTTAGGAGACAAACTATTACGAGAGACATGGAACCATTAAATGATCAAATGAATTCTTCCAGTACTTTACATCCTTATGTAGGTCTTAAAAAGGGTATGTATGGCTTATCTCTTCGTGAAAATCATCCAAAGCAGTCATCTATAGGTTCTTTAATAGATAACAATGATATATCTCAAAGTAATTCAGAATTTGACTTTTCTGGAAGCAATTCTGATTTGGGAAACTTTTCTTCCCAAATGTCCAATTTTAATCTGTCCACATTAAATATCAAGAGTGACATGAAGAAGAAATCTTGTTTGTTTTCATCAGTTGTAAATAAAACAATGGGTAAAGAATTCTGCAGGAAAGGTATGTCCAAAATTGATCAAGAAAGGAGTTATTACAAAAGGGCATCCACACTTGGTCATATGGTTGAAACCAAAGCTCAGGTACACCAAGTGGATATCAATAAACATTATCCTTCAAGTGAAACTGGTATTTATGCACCCTGTCTTGAAGGTAAGACTCAAGAAAATATTGACATTCATGAAATTAGAGTGCCATCTACAATTGGTTGTAACCCTCGTGAAAAATCATTGTATGTGCCTCAAGCCTTTCATAATAGCTTAACAGGGAAGAAAGACCATATTGGAAAACACACACTTAATACCCAACTCAGGCACTTAAGTCAAGAATTGCCAGATGTATATCATGACAGAAATGTAGGCTTAGGTTTGGCTCCATCTTTATCAACAATTTTAGCTGCTGATAATATCACGGGTTTAACAGAAGATCAACATTCTCCAGACAATAATCTCCATTCAAGATCCTCAAATTTTAATAATAGTCAGAAACATCTTCCATCATCTCGCCAAAAACCTCCATTGCCACCTAAACGCATTCCAATACCATATAATCATTCTCATAGTGATCACAGAACTTCTAATGATGATTCTCCGAAAGGTGAATCAATGAATTGTAGCACTGTTGAGAATTCCATGAGCTCAGTGAACTGTGATATTAGAGACCAAGGCGATGGTGGTTCATTCACAGATTTGACTTGTCCCAGTCAAAATCAGGACTTATTCCCTCCATCCTTAAAAGTATTTTCTTCTTTTTTGAACAATATTGATAATCAAGGATCAAATAGCCATAGTAAGGAAATTGCAAAGAAATCCAAATCGGATTGTTTGGTTACAGATACCGTGGGAACTTCATTTAAGTCTAATGTGATAAATTCTCATGATTCCTCGCCAACTATGGAGCCTATCCATAAATTGGACTGCAGCAAAACATTTTCATATTACAACAGTGACTTTGAAAATAGAGAATCTAGTTCCCAAGTTTTATCTGCTGACCATATTGGTAAGCAAAAAGATGGCTGGACTTTAGATACGAATAGAAATCTTTGTACAAGTTCCACAACCTCTGATACTGAAGGCAGTGATATGGATAATTCTCCTAAAAATATATCCACTGTTAAAAGGAACCCAAAACATATTTTATCATCTCGTAGTAAAGTTCCTGAAAATACTTCTTGCAAGCCTTCAACTTGTTAGCATTGTATCACAATCTGTGATCCTACTGTTTATTTGTTAAATAACTGTATACATTTATAAATATATGTATATTATGTGAATGTTTTTAATCAAGCTCTTTTACAAGCATTTGTTTTATCATGTATTAATTTTTTAAGCATTTACTATACTTATATACAAAAACAAATGTATTTTTGTAATTGTTTATTGCCATTGTGACTGAAGAAAAATGATTCCATCCATTTTAATATCAAGGCTAAATTTTTTTGTAAAATGAATTTTTATATTTATTAAACTTGTTATTTTTATTTGTCTTTATTTCTTTTCAAATCATATTTGTTATCAAATACTTTCTGTTTTATTTTGCTTAAATATCTGTTAATGAAAACGAATTTTTTTTAATCCCTTTCTGTATATATTAATGTACTATTTACCTTCACATTTTAATATATTTAAGAAACAATATTAGTATTGGCATTAATTGAAATTTCAGTAATCAAATGGTCAATTTTCGATAGACCATTACAAGAAAATCCGAAAAAAAATTTATTACCAAAAATTATCTACAAACATAACTACTTATCAATATAATTGCTATGAAGGTTCAGACATTTTTCATATTGGTGGACAATTTTTCATTGTCCTATTCGAAGAATATTGCCACCAGTAATGTCCTGAGTGTTTTAAGATTTTTTTTAAAGGGAATTGAAACTCAAGCTTTGTGAAAAAAATTTCTTGGCCAGTTGTACCATAAGTGCTTTATTCTGGAACTTCTTGCTAATGCTAATAGTTAAAAATGACTTGGGTTGTTCTTATATGCTAAAAAAATGTATCTGTAACAACCTTTAAGCATATCATATAATATGGAATGTATTTTGGGGAGGGGTCAAGTGTATCTTGTGTACATTCATAAGTACACCTAAAATCGTATACGCAAACAAATAAACGTTACTACAAATCGCTTTGGGATCTTCCCATGGCGGAATTTTTATTAATAAATAGAGTTTGAACTGCTTTAGAATTCTAATATTTTTGATGATTCTTAATAAACTTCAGATGATTATAATAATAATCATCTGAAAAATAATTAATAATACAGAAGTAATTGTCTTATGCCGGCTTAATGTTTAAATATATATGTAAATATTCGCAATTTTTTCAATAAATAATTGTAAAGGGATACAATTTAGTAGACATAATTGTTTTTTAATACATTAATGCAGAAGTCTGAAGAGCCGCATGCGAGTCGCAGTCTGCCAACTCTGAACTAGATGGTGAAACATGTGCCATTTAAATTATGTCAGAAGCTGTTGGGTTACAACAGCATTACTGAGAAAAAGCATTATCAGGAATGAGAAGATCTTCAGTAGAGTTAACACTTACTTGTTTTGAATGACTCATTTGTACTGTAATCCTTGCAGTTTGAAGAAAGCGAATAATCCATACAAGTGGCATTTGGCAAGAGCATCAGTTGTACAAGTTGTTAATGTGTCAACAGCCTAATACAAGTTGCCTTTGGTTAGAAGCCAACATAGTTTTACATATCAATAAACAATTTCGGTAAAAACTGCAAAAAAATTATGAACTATGATTTTAAAAGTTTAGTCTGGAAGATTATATACATTAAATCCATATGATCATATTTTTCTAAGAGAGTAGCAAAAACATTCATTCTTATGTAGATAGCTCTGTTATAAGAGAGATTCAGCAGAATTATGCAAGTTAATTTTGTGATAAAAAATACACTAGGATTCCTCTGTTGCGCTTTCAGAATTTTATCATTACTTAATCCAATCGTTGTAGGTGAAACTTTACATTTGAAAAGGGTCAGCTATACTATAGTGCAGTGATTCTCAACCACTGTGCCGCTGCACTTTTGTGTGCCGCCAAATTTTGCAAATTTATAATGTTAATATTATTAAATTATATCATTTAAAAAGAAAAATATTTTTAACATGAATATATATTTAAATCCACAAAAAAATAAATTATTTTATTATTTGCTTTGCAACGCGTTTTTTCTTAGTGCCAAATTATGATGAAACGGCGTGCATAGCAATAGGAATGTGTCTCAAGTCGCGGCGCACACTTGCCAATTCTGCGTACAAAACGTGTTGTTTTAGTGATAGTTGGGATTCACAAGGTGTTGCATAGTAGTTACTGCACCTTTTCTTTTGTTAAAATTGGCAAATGTATGTGATTCAGTTTAATATTAATTTATTTGCATGTAGTAATATTTTTGCATTAATTTATTTGCAGATCCTTCTGAAAATGGATAAATGGTTAAAAAAAGAAGAAAAGTTTAATGATGATAATAGTGATAATGATAACGTTAGGGACCAAGTTAATGAGCCAACCCCGGCACAAGTAAAAATACTTCTTGCTCAAAAAATACTTTGTCCATCGGAAATATAATGATGATTTTTTGAAATTTGATTTACCTCTATGATGGAGCATATTTTTAGCATTAGCCAACATTAAAACTAAAAATATATCAAGATTGTTAAATGTAGAAGATATATGAGAGTAGCATTGTCATTTTTACGATCAAATATAAATGAAATTATCAAAAACATCAAGCTCAAATTTCGTGATTAAAAATATTTTTATTATTAGCTTGTAATTAATCCCTTAATAAACGTTTAGTTATTATTGTAGTATATTTGAGTTTATTTCGTATATTTAAAATTTTTGTCATAAACTATTTATGCAGTGTGTTGTAGTAAGTAAATAATTTTTATCTTTTTCTTTGTGTGCCGCCAAATTTTGAAATCGTTAAATATGTGCCGCAACAAAAAAAAGGTTGAGAATCACTGCTATAGTGTGTTGCGAAATCTTCCCACAATTAAAGGAATGAAGAATGGTACCATATTGAGTTCTGGAATAGTGAAGCTTGTCAAATGGTTCGAAAAAATTGGCTTTTTGGAGGATCAGCTACAAAAGGCCGACCAGTGGCGCACACATGGGGGGGGCGTCCAGGCCCCTCCCATAGCCGTTGATTTTTTTTTTTTTGAATTGGTTATAATCCTATGTATATAGTACGTAACATTTAATTGTTTGTTTTTAATAATTAATGTTAATTATTTATTCAATAATTAATTTGTTACTGTTTATTGTTCCCGAAAACCGACTAAATCAAAAGAATGTTGGAGCATGATACGTGGATGGTGCACTTTCCACCCTGGACCCACCCTCCTTTTGAAAAATTCCTGTGTGCGTCACAGGACCGACCGAATTACTGCAGTGGCAACCACTAACGATTGAGTTAGTAGCGGAATCGTCCCGTTGGTGTGGTGTGGTAGTTAGGAGAGGGGGGTGCCAGCTCAGGTGTCGTCCACGTCACTTGACCATGGTTCAAAATTACGTGGTCCGTCGCCAAAAGCCCTCGTGTCGCTGAACAGCGCGACGTTAATATTCAATCAATCAGTAGCGGAATCGTCCCTGAGGAGTAGCAACGCTCACAAAGCTGGAAGGATATTGAATGTGCTTCGTCATTTATTCGACATGTCCTTCGCAGGATATTGCTATTCCTACCATTTGCAGTAACTACATGAATTACAAACTGGAGAAAACTATAACATCTGCCGAGTAGACTTGGACAAGAATTAAAAGCGACTCTCAGTGGTTATTCTACATTTTCTGGACAAATGAGGCGCATTTCACTCTACTTGGGGATGTCAACACTCATACACAAGCGACGTCGGTCCTCGTGCATACATGACGAAGTCTTTGCATCCCGCCAAGAGGCTTCACCTAATCTTTCACTATTAGACCATTCTGCAAAGAACCATGGCCCTAATTCGGCTGGAAAATGAGCAAAATAACCGCTAAAGGTTATTTCATTCTTTTGCATGACAAATTCGTGCCTGCGTTAATACAAAGAGGTATTTGTAATAAGCTTTATGCAAGATGGCGCATCACGACACTATGCCAATCCAATAAAACGATTTCTATTGTGTCCATTTGGGGAATACAGTATGATCGGTCTAGATTGCAAGATTTCATGAACGATCACCCGACTCACTCTGGTTGTGTGACTATTAGAAAGGGAACGCATGCCGCGTCCATCCCTTTCAACATTGGTCTAACTCAAAAATTCTATCTGTCGTGAGGTTTCAGCAATTCATTCCGATGTGTATTCAGCTGTAAAAGTCTTTGTGAGTTATATAAGTTTGTTATTGCAAGAACAAATTAATGGAGAGTGCTGTTGTCTTGTTCATTGAGTTTCAGGCAGTCAGCTCTTTTTACCGGTGAAACTTTTTTTACTACAAAAAAATCGATAATCTTAAGAGCCCTTTCTTACAAATCGCACTTTGAATCATTATTTCTTCCTTTCTTATAAATTTTTGAAGTTTTGACGAGTTTCTGGCTCACCTGGGATATAAAATCTATGAATATTTATGTGTAAATTACTTATGTAGACTATATTTGTATAATGTATATGTTAACAGGGTACTTACGTACTATCGCAGTAATTCCAACGTTCAAGATAACTCGCCAAGTTGGCAATCCTGACTTCCCCTGTGTCGTACTTTATGAATTGACAACCATGTGCTTCCTTTCATATAATGTCGCCAATACCGTTGCGATAATACGTAAATACCGTTTACATTACTTGTATTATGCTGTACACTATGTAAGGTTAGGAAGTCTTATATGTGTGTCCTGAGAGCTGCTGTTTACTTTTCTTAAAATTCTCTAAGCAAACAAAAGAAGAGGGTTCGTACTTTTCCCCAACTAATGCTTTTATTTTCTCCCCCGTAATCCCTTAGTTGTCATCACTAATATAAACAAAAAGTTTGACAACTTTCACAACAATTAACTTCATTAAAATTTAGGATTTTCTTTTGGCACTGCTTATAAATGTTCTTTCTGCTGAATCAAAAAAATATAGATTTCGTTTTTCTTATCTTTGATTTCCTATAAAAGAATAATCTTTCTTTTCCAATTAATTTTCGCTTACACTTCTCTTCTCTCGTTCACTCAGTTGAGTTGGGTTAAAGTGAACTGCATGACAGAAATATTTAAATAAAGAAAATCCAATTTCATGGGGGAAAGTATGCATGAAATTTTTACTTAAAAAAAAACGCGCGCCTAAGAAGTTTTCAATTCAAAACTAAGCTCACATTGTGACGAATCTATACGGAACTTTATCACTAACCTTCTGAACCGACCTTTTTAGGGAAATTTAATTCCCTACCTATTTCCAATCAACTCCAAAAAGCGGACAGGATTACTTGTTATGTAGATTAGATTCAGTATTTAAGTCAAACGAAATAGTAAAGTTAGAGCAGTAGGAGATAGACATTGAAAACATAGAGTTATAGTGATTTTGAATCGAAATATTGTTGTTGAAGATAAATTAAACCTATGAAGAATTGAGATTCCGAGAGGTAAATATATTTTTGAAGTTAAAGTCTCACTCAAGTTTTAAGAGTCGGATTAAAGTTAAATGTTCATTAAAAACATTATTGAATATAATTCTGGGATCTCTTATCGTGGTAATTTCTGCGTGATCGTTATTTAATGAATTAATTAATTGGATTATTAATTAATTGAGTTAATTTAAAGAATAATAATTAAAACCTCATAGTATTCACATTGTTGTTGTTAATAAGTCTTTGATTCTATTTGAGAAAGATAATCAAATAAAGAAAGTTAATTATAATAATGGCTACTGGTTCTTTTATATCTCATAATTATTCTAGTTCTCAAAGTGAGGTCCCCAGGGACCATTACAATGGCGCCCAACGTATAAATCCCGAGAATAGAGTCGGATCCAGTTTTAGAATCATTCCGGAACAATATTTTTCGGGAATTGAGAACATAGATGATTTTTGAGAATATTGATCATAATCTCGCGTATTATGAGATACCTGCACAACTGGCATGTGCTTACTTGAAAGGTCATCTCAAAGGACGGGCACTCGACTGGTTCGAAGTTCTAGGTTATAGAGTCATTGAAGATAAGACAACAGACTACGCGCACTTAAAACAGGCATTGTCGGAACAATTTCCCGTGGTCAGAAACAGGTCAGAACTAGAAACGCGATTTTATTCCTCATCACAAAGACGAGATCAACAACCTTCGGACTTTATTTATGAATTGTTGAAAATTCATAAAATACTTAAACTAGAAATGTCGGAGGAAAAAATAATAGATCACGTCGTCAGTCGATTGGAACCCCAAATTTTGGATTATGTCGAAGTTAGACATCCACGAAATACTGCCAATCTCCTACAAATCGTTGATAAATACGAAGAACGTTTTATGCATAGACAAATCAGAGGTTCGAGTGAGGGATTTAGAAGTTCAGGCCCTCATGAAAACAATCGTTTTAATACCCGGCATAGACAGGAAAATTGGAGGGAAAACAGAAATAATGAGAGATACGCCAATAATAGCCGACCACAAAGGGAATTTAATCGATTCGAAAACCAAGGTTTCGCAAATCGCAGATTCGAAGGTAGACGCCAAGGTAGACAATCGGATCAACCATTCCACAGTCAAGGCGGTCGACAAAGCGGGTCGAGAAATAGTTCATTTCGAGGTCAAAATGAACGAAGTAGAAATTTAAACTTTTAAGCGATCGATGTGAATATGGGGGTAATCGATCGCGAGGTACGGAAAATCCTCCAGTTTGGGATCATCGGCCTATCAAAGTATCCTCTATAAGAATGACCCCAGTCGAATTACCGTATGTCCCTATTCTATTAAATGAAACCTTTATTACCGCACTATGGGACACGGGAGCAGAGAAATCTTTTATTTCGGAGGAGGTATACCGCAATTATTTTTCATACCGACCTCGTCAAAAGACGAAAGACAGAGTCGTGACAGCACAAGGAGCCCCGTGCAATCATTTAGGTAGAGTCGAATTACAAATTAGAATCAGGGAATTTCAGAAACCCTGGGAATTCCATATACTTGATAACATGCAGTATCAGTGCATTTTAGGGATTGATTTTATGAAGGCGTCGCGATTAACATTAGATTTTGATCAGAAATCCTTAATCATTCCCGATCATCTGATCAAACAAACGCCTAAAGAGGAGAAACTCGTTGATATTGATCTCACAGAATCGAAACTTAATGACGAGCAACAGAGGCAATTAAAAGCCTTATTTAATAATTTTAAAGGGTTATTTTCCGATCAACCGGGATTAACGCATGTTGTATATCATGAGATAGATACTGGAGATAAAGGACCGGTAGTGTCGAGACCATACAAGTACGACAGGGTCAAACAAGGCATTATTGATTATCACATAGATAAGATGTTACGGATGGTACAATTTGCCCTATTAATTCGCCCTATGCATCTCCAGTCGTATTAACTCGAAAAGAACAATGACCTTCCTCCAGATTCTCCCGAGGCGTATCGTTTCGCGATCGATTATCGGAAACTAAATGCAATTACCAAATATCCTCGATATCCATTACCGGTTATTGATGACTTACTCACCAATATCCCTCACACCAACGTTATGTCCACTCTAGATCTCAGAAGTGGCTATTTTCAGTTGGCGATTAGTCCAAAGGACATAGAAAAAACAGCGTTTATCACTCGCAATGGCACTTTTGCATTCCTACGCATGCCTTTTGGTCTTTCTGGGGCGGCACCTAATTTCCAAAGGGCTATCGATATAATCCTCCAACCTGTTATTGGGCGTTTCGTGTCCGTTTATATGGATGATGTTATTATTACATCACCATCGTTTAAAGACCATCTAGATCATTTAACTCAGGTTTTTACCTTATTACGAGACGCAGGGCTAACATTAAATAAAGAAAAATGTCACTTCGCTCGTGACAAACTCAAATATTTAGGCCTGATTATTAGTAAAGAAGGAATCGAAACTGACAATAAGAAAATTCGGGCAATTACGGAAATGAAACCTCCCAAAAATAATAGAGAAGTGTCAAAATTTTTAGGGATGACGGGTTGGTACCAAAAATTTATTCCGCGATACGCAGATATATGCGAACCATTGTACCAATTAAAGAAAAAGGGGGCGAAGTTTAACTGGTCGGGAGAAACACAGGATTCTTTTGATCAGATCAAACGCACACTAACGGAGGCACCGATTTTGCAATTACCAAATTTTTCTGAACAGTTCAATTTATTCACTGATGCAAGTGGGGTCGGAATTGGTGCTGTGCTTCAGCAAAATCAAAAACCTATTGCTTTCGCGTCTAGAACCCTTAATAAAGCAGAACGTAATTATACGGTTACCGAAAGAGAATGTTTGGCGGTAATTTGGGCTCTAAATAAGTTTAAAACTTATTTTGGACCCCTACCTGTGAAAGTGATTACAGATCACGCAGCGTTAACGAAGTTAACCAATGGTAAGAATTTATCAAGTAGGATGATCCGATGGGCATTGAAATTGTCAGAGTTTAACATAGAATGGGAGCACAGACCTGGGTGTTCAAAAACGTGGTCGCAGACCTTTTATCAAGAAATCCAGTAGACAGTGTCGAGGGATCGCAAATTTCGTGCGCAGCTCTTAGAGCCCTCGCAATAAATTCCCGTGAACAATTCATTAAGGAACAGAGGGAAGATCCTGAATTAGGACATATTTATCGATACTTAGAAAACCCTGATGACGGTTCTGTTAATGCGACGGTATGCGAGAGTTGGTCCCAGGACTTCAAGTTAATAAATGGTCTCCTCTTTTACGCGAAGTATTTTTCTAATCTAGGAGAGCTAAGAGTTTATATTCCTGGTTCTCTTCGAAAAGATATAATGAAAGAATTTCATGATCTGCCATTGGCAGGACATCTCGGAAAGAGGAAGACATATCTTAAACTTCGTGACACGTGCTATTTTCCATTTATGAGAAAATATATATTTGAATATGTTTCAACCTGTGACCGGTGTCAAAAGTTTAATTATAAAACGCGCTACCAGCTGGTCGTTTAATGCCTATAGTTTCGAAATATCCAAATGAAATTGTAACGCTAGACTTAGTAGGTCCCTACCCCCGCATCCCGACCCGAGAGATATAAATTCATATTAGTTATAACTGACCACTTCACTAAGTGGTGTGAGCTGATTCCTCTTCGTAAAGCTTCAGCCCAGACAATAGCTAATGCCTTTTTAATAACTATATAGCGCGTTACGGAGCTCCGATTTCTTTGATAAGTGATAACGGCCCCAATTTATTTCTGACGTGTTTGAACATCTCAGTCACAGGTTGGACATCAAACATATGAAAACGGTAACGTACAGACCACAGTCTAATCTCACGGAGAGAGTGAATAGGAATTTAGTTCAAATGATAGCTTCTTTTGTTGAAGAAAATCATGAAAACTGGGACCAATTTCTACACGAGTTCGCTTTCGCATTGCGCACGGCAGTAAATGAGACGACAAATAAAACTCCGGCTGAGTTGTTTTTGTAGGAAGGAAAATCATAACTCCGTTTTAGCAAGCTCATAAATGTTACGGAGGATGCGAAATATGTTGGTAATAACATCGAAAGATTATTCGATGAGGCAAGACGAAATATGCAAAAAACAGCATAGGTCTTGGGAAAAACATTACAATCTCAGAAGGAGGGATGTTCACATCAAAGTGAACGATTTGGTTTTACTTCAAACACATTTCTTAAGTGCTGCGGGTAGGAAACAGGTGGGAAAATTTATGCCCAAGTTTGAAGGTCCCTATAAGGTTTTAGAAATAAAAGGAAATAATTTAGTTATTTGGAAAAACGGAAGAAATATAACTGTTAATATTGATCAGGTTCGAGTATACCGACCTCGTCAGTCAGACACAATTAGTTCGGATAGTCCGATAGAAACTCTATATGACGAACAAGAAGTTAGTCATGGGTCAAATAGATCACATCAAGGACAGTTTAAAGAGCATAGGAAAACCTCTAGTCAGGAAAGTGAGAGGTGTAGATCACGGCAGAATAACACCACACGAGAGATCCCCAGAAATAAACGTAAAATTAATAGTACTGCGTCAAAGGACCCAGCTATAAAAGATCCAAGATATAAGAAAAGATCCCGACAAGGATCTGATCATCAGGACCGGAAAAGACACGCTCCTGAGCAAAGGCAGGGAATCAAGAGGTCGATCCCTTCCCTCGATCTCGTCCAGGACTTACAAAATTAAGAGACCTAATACCTCTTCACCAGAGTACAGTCCATTGCAGGTCCATCAAAGTTGCCTGATCGCAGGACAGCTACGACTACAGGTGAATCCCGAATGGAAGTTAGTGGACGTGATAACCAGACCCGTCAGACCAGAGCGACAACGAGAAGACACAACGAACAAGCGAAGAAAACAGTCCGGTCGAATCAAACCAATACAAAGGGGAGACCTTGCCCATACTATCTACGGAGCCGTATACAAGAAAAGACAGAATCCATGAGGACCTCAACAACATCGAAATCAACGGCATACCTGGCAGCATATTCCGCTGAAGAAGCCTCAGTATGGAAGCGATGAATGGAGATCCAGTGCATAGGATTTAACAGACAAAAATCCAGGTTGTATTGTTTCATTATCTTCGCGGTACGAACAAATGAAGAATTTTTGCAATTAAAGCAAGTCACGGGCGGACTCTAAAATTAAGAAGACTAACAAAAGTGGACACTGCATTGTGTGTGTTTTTTCTATAACAGAAAAAAACGACTTTTGTGTTACTTTTTGTATTTTGGAGAAAACATCTGTAAATTTTGCATTTGTTTTTACTTCGATGTATGACTTCGCTAAGATGCGACAATTCATTTGGTTGTTTGTGTTATTTGTTTATTACAAAATGATTATTATTATATGCTATGTATGTTTCTATGTATGTTTTGTTTCACATCTGGTGCCTTATAGCGCGGCGAAGTTAGATAGGATTAACCATTAACACTAACTAGCGCATCAAGTTTTTCGAATGAGAAGGCAAAGGAACCAGATATTTATTGTATGACATTCATGTAACAAATGTATAACTTCATGTCTACTTTTACCTACTTCTCAAATGGATATCAATCTTTCAGGGTAGCTGACCCTGAAGTCTTCGATGTTCCAGTGCCACAGAAGATTGTATTGTATTTTTTTGTATAATATATAAGTCATACTCTATGGGGCTGGTTTTTGCCACCACTAGGGTGGTTTTTCCCACGCCCCTTGCCGAATGGATAGAGTGCAGAGATTAATTTAAACTTGTAGAATATTATGAGGTTTGTCAATTAATTCTAAATCGTAATTTTATCCTTTTTCATTACGGAAGATGTTTCAATAATATACAGTTAGAAATTAATATCGTCGGTACTGTAAGACAAAAAGATAGGATTTACGTAATTTATTTTCAGGACATTTGAGTCCTTCGAATAAATCCGTTTTCTTTTTTGAGGGGGTTGTGACGAATCTATACGGAACTTTATCACTAACCTTCTGAACCGACCTTTTAGGGAAATTTAATTCCCTACCTATTTCCAATCAACTCCAAAAAGCGGACAGGATTACTTGTTGTTATGTAGATTAGATTCAGTATTTAAGTCAAACGAAATAGTAAAGTTAGAGCAGTAGGAGATAGACATTGAAAACATAGAGTTATAGTGATTTTGAATCGAAATATTGTTGTTGAAGATAAATTAAACCTATGAAGAATTGAGATTCCGAGAGGTAAATATATTTTTTGAAGTTAAAGTCTCACTCAAGTTTTAAGAGTCGGATTAAAGTTAAATGTTCATTAAAAACATTATTGAATATAATTCTGGGATCTCTTATCGTGGTAATTTCTGCGTGATCGTTATTTAATGAATTAATTAATTGGATTATTAATTAATTGAGTTAATTTAAAGAATAATAATTAAAACCTCATAGTATTCACATTGTTGTTGTTAATAAGTCTTTGATTCTATTTGAGAAAGATAATCAAATAAAGAAAGTTAATTATAATAATGGCTACTGGTTCTTTTATATCTCATAATTATTCTAGTTCTCAAAGTGAGGTCCCCAGGGACCATTACAACATCCCCGACCCGAGCACGATTGCCAAGTGAAGCCGAAAAAAACCCGAATAAACGTAACACACCCGAACCTGACGCTTCATTTAAATTCACTCTTCCGCAAAAGGCACCTAAGGAAATTATCACTTTAAAAAAACAGATAGTTTCAAAACTCTCCTCGCACATTTTACTATAAATACAGAATTCATATATATATAATTTCTCTTATTAAAGTGCTATGCCACGATGCTGCTGCTACAAAAGAGATCTAATAGTTATGTTTTAATCAAAACGCTTGATAAAAATCAGAATTTTACAAAAGTGTTTTAATTTATTCCATCCAGAATAAATGCAAATTTTAATATGGCAATTAAATATTTATCATTTTAATTGGAGTAACTCATGTCCATAAATTAAGGATAATGCAAGTTCAGGCAAAGAAAGAGTCAGAAGCAAAACAAATGTGACTTATTTGTAAAGCCTTTTTATTAAACAAAAGGTAAAAAGATGCTACATGTTTGATTTCATTCATAAAAGTTGCAATTATTGCTTCCTGTATCAAATTATGAAATATATATATATATATAATACATGTTTGGTAGGATGGTTAATACATAGTATGCCTCCCGACAGTTCGTACAACGCCTAGGCATGCTGAGTATCAAATTGTCGATCTGATCTTGAGAAATATTACATCACTCATCAAGCAATGCTGTCCGAAGTTCCGGTAGACTTGTAGGAGGTGGTTGACGGGCTGCAACGCGTCGACCATGTATGTCCCACAGCTCTACTGAATTCAATTTCGGTTAGAATGTTGGCCAGTTTATACGGGTGATATCCACCGATTGAATGCTTTCGTTCACGATGTTTGCTCGGTGAGGAGGGACATTATCATCCATAAACACAAATTTTGCTCCCATCGCGTCCCGAAACAAACGCACATGTTATTCCACAATGACATCCCGATGGATTTGGCCTGTCATTGTTCCAATTTGAACGTGCAGGTCAGTTCTGGAACCCAAAATAATCCCCCCTCAAACGAGCAGTCCTCTACCACCGAAACGGTGTCGTTCAATGATATTCTCTTGATGGTAACTGGTACCTGGCACTCTGCATATGAAAGTCCAACGAGAATCAGGCTGCAAGCTAAACCTGGACTCGTTGGAAAACATCACACGAGCCCACTGTTGCGGTGTCCACAATGCATGCTCTCTACTCCAGGATAACCGCAGACGACAGTGAATTGCAATAAGTGGAACAGATCTGACAGGTCTACGAGCATATAGACCAGTCTGCCCTAAGCGTCTGTACACGGTCTGCCTTCAAACTGTCGTATCAGAGGCTGACGAGACATGTCTGATTCTGTGCTCCGTCTATTTCTTTTGACAGTAACTGCCAAATACCGGCCCTCATTCGGCGTTGTAACTCAAGGACAACCTGTGCTATAACATCTACTCATATTACCATCATCTTGGAACCGCTGCCAAAACCCGAAGATGACACTCTGAGTGATTCCAAGTTCCTCGGATACTTCCAGCAGCGTACACCCACGTTCCAGACGACCAATAATTTTAAAACTTAGGACTTAAAAACACCCAGAGGAAAACATAAGGAATGTGCATTTGAGATTTTTTTTCTAAAATGTCTAGTTTAAGTGGTATTTCCCCGAATCGAATACCAAAAATTAAACACTAGCATTATTAAGAATCAGTTTGAATATTATCGAAATTCAGAGAGATCTACAATAATAATGTTTACGATAAAAGATACTTTTCATCATACTTATAATGACAGGAATATTGTCAAGTTTTCATATTCAATACTTTAATTTGTGATCATGTTGAGGTCCCCTCAATCTCAGGGTCCCGGTGCATAGCATTCGCTGCACCCCCAAGATGGCCTAGAGGGCTATCGGGAGATGTGAGAATTTCAGATCCAAAATCATTTTTCAAAATCAGTGTGTGTAATTTCTGTTCAGATGTATTCTGTCAGATGCAGTAACTCAAACCCGACAAAGATTTCAGTCTCCATGTGATCTTCGTAATAGTTTCGAAATCCTACAACCAGATAAATCATGTCATCGAAAAAATAAAAAAGCAGGCTACAAAACCAGATAGTGAACGTGATAAGGACTTAACACACATTATCTTTTAACAACTAATTGCGTAGAAAACTGTTTAAAATCTGAAATTCAGAAAATCAATTCATGTAGGAGCTCGTTGAATTATTGTTATTTAATTTCAGTAATCTCATATCCAGTTTTTCGGATGTTTTTTCTGTATGCCTGCTACTTTTGACCCTTCCGGTTACCACTACAACAGCTGAAATAAATTTTTCTTAGCTAAAAATGATTTTAAAACATCCATAGGACAAGATCGGATTTAGCAATACTATCGAAAGAAATAGATGAATTAAAAAAGCTGGAATATCATCTTCCGCTTTGCCGGGGGGAATTGATAACAAGCATCGATTAAACAACAAGGCTAACAGTTAAGTAATAAAGTATTTCAATATGTAAGTCTATGTATACTCTTATTTTAACATTTTCAAATAAGTTTATTAATACGACCATTTCCATTTATCTTCCAAAAAGGTGCCCTAAGGAATTTCGATTCAGGGCACACTCAGGACTGGCTACGCCAGTGTCTACAATTAAAGTCAAGCACATAATTTAAATATATCGATGGAAAACTTAGAATAGGATTTACATACATGCAGAATGGACACATTCAAAAAGTTCATGTGTTCCTTAAAAAATAATTTTCAAAAGTTCGTAAAAGTTTAAAAATTGTATGTATTAAAAAATCAGAATATGATTTTAAAAGTATTTTATTACTATATATATTAAAGACTGTATATACTAGATCAAAAGGGAAATTTTAGAATGGGAAATTGTTCAAAAAGAAATGTTTAAGAAATCCCTTTTCTCCTTATAAAACAAAAATGAACGTTTTAATCAACACCATATTTCGATTTGTTCATAGATCATAGCAAATTTTTAAAAATGATAGCATTAAATTCAGATTTGTTTGTAAATCATCAACAATAAAAACATTATTGACAGAATGTGATTATAATTTCCCCATTTTCTGTTCTCCATCTTCTTATTAAGCAAGATTTCTAAAATGCTACGATTGTGTAAGAAAAAACCAATTTTTAAATGCAACAAATTGGAAGTAAGAAATTAGTTGAAAAGGATGATTTGAGGAAGTCTTAAAGCATATAAAATTTTAAACTAATTCAAACCGTTTTGCATTACAAAGTTTTTACACATTAACTTCTATAACGGCTTTGCTCCCCTGTGTTTCATCTAAGAAGTAAAATAATCAAAAAGGACAGCAAAAAAAAAGAGCTGATAAAGAATTTAAAATATAAAAACTCATCTCTCGAGATTATTGATTTATAAATTTAAAACAATAAATTGAAATTTTCTCCAAGAAAAAGATTTATCTTGTAAAAAATAATTAGCAAAAATGAACAATAAAAGTTTATGAAGCAATTTTTCTCCTACAGACAAAAACACAATGTATAGAGCAGGGGTGTCCAACCCGCGGCCCGGGTGCCGCATGTGGCCCACTTTGAATAATTTTGCGGCCCGCCCGCGAGATTCTTTACAACTTTACAAAATTCGACTATTTTGTACAATATTTTTTCGTTTAAAAATAGTTTTTTTATTTTTTGTAAAAAATAAATCCCACAACTGTTATTATTTTATTATATTGCTTCTGTTACTGCGAATATCTTTTTTTTTTGGGTTGATTTGTCGAATCGGGCGCCTCTCGCGCCAAGTGTTTTCTCGCCAAATCGATAAATGCGCCAAATCTGGTAACCCTTCTGAATTTGTTTTCTAGTGAAGGAGAGTCGTTTTTAGGCGAAAGTTTGAGCATGCGTAGATTTCTTTCATTTTAACAGTTTTAACGATATCGCGGCAAGTTAGTGCACTCGTAATTCGTTTTTTTTTTTTTTCATTTTAACAGTTTAATTCTTCAACGGTCTTTCTCACGCATAAGCAGAAAGCTTTTATTACTTTAAAAATTCCGTTAATGAGGAAACGGTTATTTCTTTTGCTCCGGTTGGGAGAGCTGTGTTCGGCTTCGTTTTGGGAATTACTTTTTACAGGTAATATTTTTATTTCTTTCTCCACATAAATTTCAAAAGATTGCCATGATGTCCAGCGATGCTCTTAGGATTAATTTGAATGAATGCATGAAAAATTACGATTACAATTGTTAAAGGTTTTTTTGCCAAGTTGCCTGTGCTTGGAAAGAAAGCTGTTTTAGAATGGTGCATGAAAGAAGGTTTGATTGGATCATCGTATGTATGTCCGAAATGTGGAAAAAGTATGGAATTGAGAGAAAGAACGGGTAAGAAAGTGAATGATCGTTTTTGAATGGTACTGCCAAATTCAGTCGAGTGTGAAAGAGGATACCTATCATGTGTTTAGGAGTGTAAAGAAATTGTTTTGGTTTGAATTGAGTAATATGGATTTGTGCACCATTTTGTTAGTGATTCAAAAATAAAAATGTTTTGGAAGATGCTCTCAGAAATATGCAGTAGCACACTGGTATAATTTCAGTAGGCAACTCATCGTCATAAATGTCGGAAATAGCAGCATTTTTTAAAGGTAAGTGAAATTATTTCCATTTTAAAATGCTTTATTTTTGCAGCGATTTTCAGTTTCAAAACTTTAAAATGCTACTTTTTTAATGATTTTCCTTCCTCCATCTTGAATTTCGCGCTCCGGCATTGCGTGTTGTGGTAGGGTTGCAACTCCGAAACACAACACGCAAAAACGCGCCAAATTGGCGATTTCTCAAAATTTGGCGGAAAGGCGCCCGATTCGACAATTTCACCTTTTTTTTCTAAATTGAAATTTATCAAACATAAATCGTGCTCAAACTTAACGCACGAAAATCTACTACATCAATTACGATACGCAAATACACATGCATTGAGAACGACTTGCAAGAACTAAGTGAAAGAGTCGAGAAACAGATATCTCACTAATTAAATAAATTAAGCATTATTTGATCATTGCATTATTATTATTAGGGTTGTATCTATGTTTGTATACATGAAAAGCAATAAAAGCAAAAAAAATATATCCGTCTGTTTTAAATTTTCACTCCAACAAATGTTTGTAATGGATCCACAAATCTAATATAAAGATATATATTTTTATATGCGCCCGCAGGATTGTAAAGTTTTTCCGAAGTGGCCCGTGAGGTCATTTGGGTTGGCCACCCCTAGTATAGAGTATAAAAAAAAGAATATAATTTTAAATTTGTGATTTCAGTTACAAAAATTTATTCTAGATCAATGTATTTCACTGCAGAACAATTATTAAAAATGAACAACAAAAAAGAATTCTAACTGAAAAAGAATGCGAAATACGAAAAATCATCTCTTCAGACAATCTGTTAATTTATTACAATAAGGCAAACTTTTTTCCGTTGTTACCAGCTTTACTTTAAGAAAAAATTATTAGCAAAAATAACAATAAAATTTAAATAAGCAATTTTTTTTCAAACTCAGAAAGTAAATTCAAGCAAGAGCAAAATAAAAAAAAAGGAAAAAATCAATTTAAATTCGTAATTCTAGTTCTAAAAATTGAATTACGAAAACGAAAAAAAAAAAACATTTAGGGCACACTTGATGGCAAAAAGCAAAAATAAGTTATGTGGTATAATATGTAATATTATAATCTCTTGTAATATTATAGTCGTAAAGTTAAGGAATCCGAATAACTAGAAAATAAGAATATGTAATTTTACATTTAAAAAATAAAAATCAGTAGTTATTAAGTTATAACATTTAAGTATAAAATATTTATACTTTATAAAAATTAATAGTTTTTAATCATTTTTTATTTATTACTAAAATTTAGTTAAACACTAGTTTGACTTTTTTAAAATTTTTATTGAGGAAGAAAACATTCATATCATATGCACTTTTATCTGTGTGTGTATTCATTGAAATTCTTTTTATAATTTTTTTAAATTCTTTTTATATCTTTTTATACTTATTCCTATTTATTATTTCTTTTCTTATATTTAATCCGATTTTTAAATTCGTTAGTACATTATTAAATCTGCCGACAATCTGTGTATTCAATAATAATCTTTTTTATTATTACATACGCTATAAGACTAGGAATATAAACTAAAGAAATATTTTAAGTGTTCCTTTTAATTATAAAACTTGTTTAAAATTTGTTTTCTGTTCTTCAAAGAGAGATTTTTTTTCATCAAACGATTTCGAAATAAAGTTATTAGTTTTCTTATTCTTTGTTTTGAAATTAGTAATTTGTCATTGTAACAGTAGGTAAGATTATTAATTAAAAGGAATTGTCAATGAAAGGTAATAAATTTTTATAAATTTAAATGAAAATTTATTCGATAAATTTCATTAAAAGATTTTACAGCAAATCCATCTCTCTCATTTAGGGTTTTTTCTTTTTTTGCACTAATTATAAATATTCAAAAAGTCCTCTAGTATGTAAATCTACGTACTATATTTTCGTGCGGAAGCCAAAAGTTTTTGAACTTTTTTTACTGTTAGGTATACATGCAGAACCCGCTAATCTTGGAAGAAACGTAGTTTAAAAAAAAAACAGATTTTTTAACATTTTTCGTTATCCTTCCACAAGCTATTTTAACCACTTAACTTTCTGTGTGTTTTGAATGAAACTTTTATTAAAAATAATGTCATATGAAACCTCAAAGTCAGTTTCCAAATTCGAATTTTCGAATAGTTCTTAAATCATAGTTTTGATTTATAACATTTTAAATCCTGTTTCCATTGTTTGATATTTTTTATATATATCAGTTGTTCTTCGAAGAAAAGTATAAACAGTTTGATGTTGCCACTTAGTTATTTTTTATAGAGTTTTACTAAAAAAAAAATTGCTTTATCTAGTATGGTTATGCATAGACAAAGCTGGTCTTCTCCGCAAAGGGGCTTGGGTGCAAAAAAATATTTGGGTCTTCTTTTTTTTCCCCCCGTAAAATTAAAAAATTACTAATTTGAACATATATAGCTAATAGATGTTTATTTAATGCATGATTTTGTCTTTGCTAATACATTAATTACTTCAGAAAAATTACAATTTTTTGCAATTTGTTTCGATGCTTAATACACTCAGGAACATTGAAAATAGCGACCCAAGAAGAAAGCATCGGATTGAAATGAAATTTAATACACATAAAATGACACAGATGAGAGATTCACTTGATCTAAAGTACAAGACAATTAAACGAATACAGGGTGTGCAACGACACAAATACTGGGCAACTTCAATAGCGCGTTGGACCACTTCCAGCTGCAATATATGCCGCCACACGGTCCGGCATTGAGTTGATTAGACACCTTATGTTGTCCTGAGGCAGATGGGCCCACAAATCTTGAACAGCCAACTCTAAATCATGTACAGAGTGACACGATGGCATCTACCATTTTAGCTGATCCCACACGTGTTCTACAGGGGACAAATTGGGGGAGCGGGCCGGCCATGGAAGAGTCTTAAAATGACGTAGGTAGTCTTGAGCAACTCTTGCTGTATGCGCACGAGCATTAACTTGCAGAAAAATTGCCCCTGGGAGATCATTTAGGAAAGGTCCTACATGGGGTCGAAGAATATCATCAACGTAACGTTGGCCCGTTAAGGTTCCACGCATTACAATTAAAGTGGACCGGCTATCATAGGCTATGGCCCCCCAGACCATTACACCAGCTGTGCGGGCAGTATGACGCAGAACAGCGTGGGGGGAATTGTACCGCTCACCAGGGCGCCTCCACACCCGAACACGGTTATCATCTGTCCCAAAAACAAACCGGGATTCATCGCTAAACACAACCTTTTGCCAATCTGTGACATTCCACATTGATCTGGCTTAGCACCACTGTAGACGTAGTTGCCCATGTTCCGGTGTTAAAGAGAGTGCACGGAAAGGGCGCTTGGATTTAAGATTTGCTTCTGCAAGGTGTCTGGAAATTGTTTGTGGAACAATTGCTACGCCTACGTCTGCTCGTATCGTTGAACGAGTCACTGTGGGGCCCACAAGTGCTTGCCACACGATCCTTCGATCCTCTCTCCTCGTGGTCTTCCTGGTTGCTCCAGACCCGGTTTTCCGCGTGTGGGTACCTTCTCGTGTCCACTGCTCCCAACAATTTCTAACGGCACACTCCGAACGATCCACCTGGCCAGCAACACGGCGCTGCAGTTTTCATCCCGATGATCAGGCCTCTCTCAAACTCGTTTAACTGTGAGAAATGTCTTCTAGCACGTTTACCTGGCATGTTTCGCTTACCAAATTCTTCCTACAATCGGCGGGTAATCGTCACGTTTATGAATCTTCGAATTTGCGCTGGCTTATATAGCACCCTCTTCTTGATTGTAGCGCCACCTCGGCGTGTATGAGCATGCGTATTGGCACAAAACTTGGATCATTTGCATTTCACATTACGCTGTACTTATTTGCAAAGTTTCGCGATTGTACTTAGCTTCCTTCTTGGGTCGCTATTTTCAATGTTCCTGAGTGTATATCAAGTGCATTTTAAGTGTTCTGAACACATGCTTGGCCGAAGATAATTCTTTATTAATTTTAATTTGCTGGAAATGGACTCAGCACTTGCTATAGTAACTCTGGCAATATAAAAAGTCTTAACATAGCTAACGCATTTAGAAATAGCTCATTATAATTAGCATTTAAAATTTTTTGCAATGTCTTAAGTGTACTTTTTTGTATCCCTTTCATTCAAAATCCAAACCCTTAGCAAACCAATTTTCTGAATTAGGTTTTCACACCAACATTTTTGTAATAAAACTTAAAATTTAGGAACATTTTTCTAATTCATGTTTTTCTAAGGTTTTTATATCAGAAATTCATTTGAAATCAGAAATAAAATATTTGGAGTAGTTTTAAATCTATTTTCTATTTGTGCAATAACAATATCAGTAAATGTGAACGAGCACACAAGAGCCGCAAAAGCCAGCATTACTAAACACAACAACAGCATGAATTACAAGTTTAAAAAGTAGTATCTAAATTCTCACTTACCGGGTTTTCTATAGCTTCATCTTCTGCTATTTCGGAATGCAGTAAAGTCCCCAAAACTCTGCCTAATGTGGACTGAAGAGTGTGAAAATGCCAGGTTACTGAGAATGGGATTAAAAAAGAATAAACACACACACAAGTGTTTCCTCAGAAAATATTGTACTGCACTTGTATGTATTGTTTGTTTGGGAATACAATAGAAAATATGCTGTCCAAATACACTTAAACAAAAGAAAAATACATTTTCATGAAGACATGGAGCATCTCTACTACATGAACATTTGGAAATGTACAAAGCACCGGTTCGCATGGGGGGAAGGTTCGGCCTGCAAGGGTGGCCGGGTTACCGAGTTAAGAGTTTACGGAACGCTACTGTTTTGTCTTTTTCTTTTTCAAATTTATTGTAAGGAAAATAATCTTAAATATTTCAATGACGGGCTTGCTTTTCGCTTCGTCTAAAAATATGTTAAATTTTCTTCTTAAATTTTGGATTTTAGTGATGAAATTAAAAGAATAGCTGTTTTTACTTGAAATAACTTATTAATAATGCTAATCTTGGGCAATATGTAAACCATGCCATTAAACATAAAGTAAATGATGTTTCTTGAATTGAATCCAAAAGACGTTTAGATTGGGATACTCCGTTGTATTTTCTCGTTACTTGCACAAATAAATTCTTCTAGGGCAATACAAGTTTGTTAAAACTGCGTAAGCACTGCTTTAACTGAATCTATTCTGGTTTCCCAACGAATGCCGCACAATGGTTTAAAGGCAGTGGCGCACACAAGGGGGGGGGTCCTGGGGGTCTGGACCCCCCCAAAGTCCTTGATTTTTTCGGATTGATTATAATTCTAAGTATATAGTACGTAAAATTTAATTAAGTATTTGTTATTAATGATTAATTTTATTAATTAATGCTAATTATTTATTCAATAATTAGTTTTTTACTGTGTTTGGTTCCCGAAAATCGACAAAATCAAAAGGAGCATGATACAAGAATGGTGAACTTTCGACCCCGGACTTCCCCCTCCTTGAAAAATTCCTGTGCGCGCTACTGTTTAAAGGTAATATTTAAACGCTTTTGTACAACTTCTCATTTTTTTTTTGTAGATGCAAAAATAAGCACAATATTCCATCCCACTTTTTTATTATAAATACTTCTGGAAGCAACATCACAAATTAAAAAAATTAAGAGCGCGATAGACAAGGCATAAATTGCATGAGGGTTTAGAGCAGTTGTTATATAGGGTGTTTTTTCCAGGTATAGAAGTTTAAGTTGGCATTATTTTCCAAGATGGCGACCGATTTACAGCTGTCAAGTGATTTATTCTCAGTATGGTTTGGCAATTCATCAAAACGATCATCAAGCAAAGCGTAGATTCGTCGAATGGGCCCAAAACGAGATTGCTGTTGTTCCCGATTTTCATAAGCGAATTTTGTTTAGCGATGAAGCGCACTTCTGGTTGAATGGCTACGTCAACAAACAAAACTGCCGCATTTGGAGTGAAGCTAATCCACAAGTGTATGTCGAAACACCGTTACATCCAGAAAAACTGACTGTTTGGTGCGCTTTATGGGCTGGTGGAATCATTGGTCCGTACTTCTTCAAAAACGATGAAGGCCACAATGTTACAGTCAATGGTGATCGGTATAGAGCCATGATTACTAACTTTTTCATTCCTGAATTGAACAATCATGATGTCCAGGAGCTGTGGTTCCAACAAGACGGCGCAACATGTCACACAGCTCGTGCCACAATCGATTTATTGAAAGACACGTTTGGTGACCGCCTAATTTCACGTTTTGGACCTGTGAATTGGCCTCCAATATCTTGTGATTTAACACCGCTAGACTATTTTTTGTGGGGCTATGTAAAGTCATTGGTCTATGCCAGTGCTTCTCAAACTTTCAATACTGGCGCCCCCCTTTTCAATCACAATTTTTATCGCCCCCTTATACATAATAATTTACTGAATGCAATAATAATGCACTTTTACGATAAAGCAACAATAATTATTATAAACCGTACAAATTCATGACATAAGTATTAAATTTTGTATATGTTACTTTTAAGCAAAAAAAAGTTAAGTAATAGGATAATTACTAAGTTATTTTTCCTTTCTCTGATTTTTAAATTGGAACATATTACAAAATGCGGTGGTTGCTTAGAAGACAAAATATAGATATCAGCTAAATATAGAAAATGAACTCAGAGGGTCAATTTCTTATCTTAAAACTCCTTTCAACTCCTGTAAGACAAGCCCATGGAAGTAGCTAATAATTATTAAACTTGTTGTTAATTTAGTATTAATTAATTAGTCATAAAATACTCTGTGCACCACTCATACATTAAAAGCAGTGTTTCTCAAACTTTCAATACTGGCGACCCAATTTTCAATCATAATTTTTGTCTCGCCCCCCTGTACAACAATAATGTATTTACTGCAATAAAAATGCACTTTGAGAGAGAGACGCTAAAGTTACAATACGATCTTAATTATAAACCGTACAAATTAATACGATAAGTATATTAAATTTTGTGTATATGTAACTTTTAGTAATATATATTTTAAGAAAATTACTTAAAATATATATTACTTAGAAATATGTTATTTTTCTTTCTCTAATTTTTAAATTGGAACAGATCGCAAAAATGATGTATTTAATTAAAGATTTATTTCCTTCAGCATTCATTTCTCAAAGTACAAATGTCATTAGAAAAATAGTCTAGTCAATGTCGCTCTCTATCATATCCATCACATCTGGCATTATAGGGTACGTTTACGTGAGTCTGGGCAACCTATCGAACGTCTGCGCAAAACATGTAAAAATGCTTTTCCTCGTGGCAAGTGGCAAGTGGCATGGAATTTACGGAGTTCCTGTCCCGGAAACGGGACGTACCTCCTCATCAGAATTAATAAAAAATAGAGCTGAATTTAAATGAAAGTGACATAAGAGTAAATTAAATAGAAACAAAAGATGGGCAGGACAAATCCTGCTGGAAAAAACAGTAGCGGACGGAGTCCGCTCACTGATGAAAGAATTGCCCTGCAAGCTGCAAAATGATTGGTCGAGACCGATCAACGCAGAAAGTGGGCGTGGAAATAGATTGGGTCGATCCGGAAATAAACGACCCGGAACAAGGAGATCTTGAGATTAAAATAAAATCCAGATTCCATAAAAATAAAAGGGAACTAACAAATTTTGAAAAATTTAAATGAACCTACTTGCACATTGCCATAAAATGAATAAAAGGGGGGAACGGACCAAAAATAAGAGAATATAGGACTAGACGCGGTATAAGGATTTATAAAACGCAATGAAGTCATATATGTGATATAATCATGATAAATAATTGATAGCATAGATGTGAAATGTCCAGTTCTCAAAATATTAGCGGTCGTTCGAAGGAACGATTTAATTAATGATTGCTGGACGTGAAGCAAATTTTAAAAGAGTTCTAGATAGCATAGAATCGTGCCTCCATCTGGTGGCCGAAAAGGAAAGCTGAAGCGCGACACCGCACAATTGAATCCAAGGAGGTCACCCTCCCGGATTCTGACCGCGGTGATCGCTGCTTCGGAAAAGACATTAAGTCCGCGACTCTCGGCGCGGAGCTAGGAATTACTAGTTAATTTGAGAGTAATAAACTTTAAAATAGGAAGCTTAAGTTTAAAATAAAAATAATTTTAATTTAAAATAAGTTCCCAATGAACAAAAGTTAAATTTGAACCCTAAGCCTTTTGGCTTGGGGGAAGTTAATAAATTCGTGCTCGAGAAGCGCTCTGGGGCGCTTTTGAGACGATGGCACTGCGGGATCATATGCAGGCTGGTTGGTAATTAGTTCATTGGGAACGGAAGGAAGTTTATCGAAGAACCTTTTAGAAAGGTCCTTTATGTGAGGTAAAAACGGCTTAATTTTTAAATCACGATAGATGACTTCATTGCGTATGAACCAGGGAGCATTAACAATTTGTCTCAAAATGAGTTAGTCAGCGTGTGTAATTTCTTAAGATGACACATGCCGGCGGATCCAAAAATTTGTGATCCGTAGCACATGACCGGTCGAATGATGGATTTGTAGAGCAAAACTTTTTGTGCCGGATCGCAAGTTTGCTCCTTCTGGAGATAAGCCTTTAAGCATGGCATGAACAGCGAGCGCTTTTTGCGCGTCTGTTCGATATGATACGCAAATGTTAATTTAGCGTCTAAAAACAACCCTAGGTATTTTGCAACATTTACCCAGGGGACGGGCTGGCCAAAAATAGTTACGGGGGTGAGTCCGACGGGAAGTCGGGATCTCCTCGTAAACATGAGGCAGGCACTTTTAGATGCGTTTACTTTTATTTTCCAGTCGTTTAACCAGAGCTCTAGCGAAGAAACGTAGTGTTGCAGATTAGAGATTACCACGGAAAATCTCTTATTCTGCGAAATAACGGCAGTATCATCAGCAAACATTGCTAAATGCGATGAATCAGTTTGCGGGATGTCATTTACGTACAGAGTGAAAAGCAGAGGCGAACTTAAACTTCCTTGCGGAAGGCCGCTTCTGATTGGTCGAGGGGAGGAGAGAATCCTGTCAACTCTCACTCTAAATGATCGATGTGAAAGAAAGCTGTGAATGGACTTGATCAGGGGAGCTTTTCCTCGTACAATTCCAGTCAGTTTTGGTCGACTCGATACTCCTATAGCTACCGAATCTAGCTTGAATGTACATTTTTTTTTAATTTCCACGTTAATTGTAAGTCACGGTAATTAAGTATTTACGGCAGTAGATTAAAACAATATCATACATACATTTTTAAGTCCTAAGCAAACATTCGACCATAATAAAGAATCAACAAGTACACAGACGAACGAGCATGGTTCCGAAAATTAAATCAAGGCGATCTTGTCAAAAATACTTAAATTTTGGATTTACCACTACTGAAGTAAATGATGGAAAAAAGCCCCAGCTCGATATGTGTTAAAACTTACAAATCTGTAAAACAACATGTGAAAGTTGTTTTTAAAACATGTAAAAATCATTTAGCTATGTTGGCAAAGAATTTTAAAAAGTATTTTCTGATGAGGACAGCTTGGTAGCAAGTTACGAGTGGATTAGGGATCTATTTCAAGATACTCCAGAAGGGCTCTCAACTTCCGAAGAAGAAATCTTCATAGATTTCACATCCAGTGAAAATTAAAAGGCAATTTTGTAATAAATCGCTCTTTGAATTTGGGGTAGAGGTGGATGAGGAATTATCTGTACTGAAAAACAAAAGCACTTCGTATACTATTACCATTTTCAACATCCTACCTTTTTCAAACCGGATTTTCTGCAGTGGATGCCTTGAAGACAAAATATAGATCTCAGCTAAATATAGAAAAACAACTCTTTAAGTGTCAATTTCTGATATTAAACCTTCCTTTTTGAAAAACTTTCCTCTACAAGACAAGCCCGTGGAAGTCCCTAATAATTATTAAACTTGTTCTTAATTTAGTAATAAGATTGATTGATTGAATATTAACGTCGCACTGTTCAGCTGCACGAGGGCTTTTGACGACGGACCATGTAATTTTGAACCATGGTCTAGTGACGTGGATGACACCTGAGTTGGCACCCCTCTCTCCTAACTACCACACCACACCAACGGGAAAACGTTTCAACTCTCAACAGATTTAACGTGCATCGCTGCCCTACACGGCGGGTCTTTAGTGGTACTAGGCTCGAACTCGTGACAAGGCAAGCCACGATCCGATACCTATACCACTCGGCTACCGCGGCCAAATTCAGTAATAAGAAATTATTTATAAAATACCTTCTTCAGTACTGATACATTAAACGTAAACTGGCTGAAACACCGACTCTTCGCACGAGTTCATTTTTTAAAAAAATAAAACATTATTCTTGATATAATAGCTGAATTGTAAGGAGAGTAAAACTGTGTGCACGACATTGTATACAAAAATGTAAAATGATTTTTTTTAGATAAATGCTATAATTGTAAATAACTGTTTAGAAGAACTGTAATTTTAAACCTCACACAGAATTAGCATTTAGAATTAATGTTAAATAATGAAAAAGAATATAAAATTCCGATGAAGAATAATTGTGTTACTTTTTAACATTTAAAGCGAGAAGACTTCAAAATGTTTTAACCCGGGAGCAGGCGCGTACTCGATACTAACATTAATGGTAGTGCGGGGGGACTCAGTCACCCCAATCATTTGTTTAGAATTATTTTTACTGTATACGATACAAATCGGAATTCTAGTGAATAATTTAACTAAGAGAAAGTATACTTACCTTCTTTCAAGGACTATTCAATTCGTTGATGATTTGAGAAAAAATCCAATAAAACTGAACTAAAATGATTCAAAAGTACAAGACCATAATAAAGGACGCAAATCAGACACTTTTGAATTATCCTACAGAAATGTTAAACCAATCAATTCTTTTCCAAATATCGCAAAACTCAATTATTTACAATTTCCCTAAGCGAAAAGCAAACGCATAAAAGCTGGGAGGAACTAATATTGATAATAACCATACCATAAGATTGAAGGTCAATCAAATGGTTAGCAAACGTACTATGCAGCCTGGCTGAAAAGTGAATTATGACTTCCTTTTCTTTTTCTACAACTAATGTACAGTATTTCAATAATTACAGTGGTGAATTGTTTATCTTATAATTTTTCTCAGGGTCTGGGTTTCGTTTTTTCTTTTAACGAGTAATATTTTATGTTAAAACGTAATAAAAAAATCTCTCATTGAGGAAATACAGCAAATAAAACAAAATGTTTTTTTTTCTTTAATTTGGTTTTGGGATCAACGATTGCAATTTGATGACGGAAAAAAGCCAGATAATAAACATAAATTATTTCAGTGTTGTTGTGTGTATTTTTTTTTATTATGGAAGAAAGCATTTTGTTTTACTTCTCTTTCCAGTTATTTTTTTTAAAAAAAATCTTTAAATTTTCGATACGCTCGCGCCCCCCCAGGGGGGCGCGCCCCACACTTTGAGAAACACTGGTCTATGCGGATAAGCCACAAACGCTTGACCATTTGGAAGACAACATTCACCGTGTTATTGCCGATATACGGCCACAAAGGTTGGAAAAAGTCATCGAAAATTGGACGTCCAGATTGGACTACATCCGAGACAGCCGTGGCAGTGATATGCCAGAAATCATATTTAAAATGTAATGCCACAAGATTATCTTTCGAATAAAAAAAAATTCATGTCAATCGAATAATACATCGTTGTTTTATTGCAATTTAAAGTTCTATACCTCTAAAAAAACACCCTTTAGATTGCACACCTTTATATTTCTTTTTTTACGTTGCTACCGTTGTTGTATACCTGCTCCCCTACAATTCGTAACATCTGAATCAAGCTCACATAATCTTTTCATTATCTTTTCTCTATTATTTTTCCAGTCACATCAGGTGGCCGCAGTAGCCGAGTGGTATAGGCATCGGATCGTGGCTGGCTTTGTCACGAGTTCGAGCCCAGTACCACTAAAGACCCGCCGTGTAGGGCAACGATGCACGCTAAATCTGTCGAGAGCTGAAACGTCCTCCCGTTGGTGTGGTGTGGTAGTTAGGAGAGGGGGTGCCAGCTCAGGTGTCGTCCACGTCACTTGACCATGGTTCAAAATTACGTGGTCCGTCGCCAAAAGCCCTCGTGTAGCTGAACAGTGCGACGTTAATCTTCACTCACTCACCCACCGTGTAGGAGAGCGATGTATGTTAAATCTGTCGAGAGCTCAAACGTCCCCCCGTTGGTGTGGTATGGTAGTAAGGAGAGGGGGTGCTAACTCAGGTATCGTCCTCGTCACTTGATCATGGTTCAAAATTACGAGATCCGTTGCCAAAAGCCCTCGTGTAGCTGAACACAATGCGTTGTTAATATTTATTCACTCACTCTGTTTTTCGAATTTGTTTTACTCTGCTTATATGATCCATTAGCATAGAGTCATATTTACTTAATAATTCGATTGAACTTATGAAAAAAAAATTCCTTTATTAAGCATTTTTATTATTTCATGGGTTCTTCGAAACGCAAGATAAATACATACTAGAAATAAAATCACATCTACATTTCTTTGAAATAATAATTCAGGTCGTTCAGTTTACTTATTTATGTTAACATAATTCGTTTTATCAATAGTCGGACATACATTTATTGTAATCGTGTAGATTTTTCCTTTCCTCTGCTTCTGGAAAGTTGTATACAAAAATAAAATACAGAATCTTGCTTTTTTTTTTTGAAAAATTAACCAGTTGTGAAGCTGGGTTTCATCATTTGGTACTTTTTTTAGAGTAGCACATAGTCGAAAATGTGTGTACAAGTCCGGGTTTAACACAAAACAATCTAAAATCAGTTATAATACAATTTATCTCGTTTTCCAGAAATTCCTTTTAAGATTTAAAATTAATTTTTGGCAATCCTTTAACCTATAACCTAGTGCAAACTATATAGAACGAATGAAATCCACCATGAAAGGAGATTAAGATCTCATCAGAGATTGTTTGCTTCATCAAGTTGTCAACACCGATCAGTGACTTCCAACCCTTAACGATGCAAAACCAAGATGTGTTCTCTTCCACAAATTCTGTATTGTGTTTTCTACTGATCTGCTTTTTCTACTCCTTTTTGCATGAGGGGATTTCACAAAATTCCACTTCTGTATATGACCCTTTTCCCACAATTCAACTTGTGCTGCACAGTTGAGAGTTAATTTTGAATGGAAATCGCTTGGGTACTTTCACATGTGGTCAACTGATATTCCCTGCTGTACCACTCAAGTTCTCGAAAATCGGGTTCTCCACCCCACTAGTTTACTTAACTGAAACGATATTGTAAAAGGTATGCGCTTCATACGCGGATATTTATATATTGAAAATGCAGAGAAGGCTTTTTATTTCTTCTTCTCCAGGGCCGTTTTTAACCTCTCCAGGGTCCTAGGCACTTCAAATTGTTACGCCCCACCACTATTTCCAGAGCGCTCTCTCCTTCAATTCTTACCTTGCCGGTTTTAGTTCGGGAGGGATTTTCACTAAACTGTGGTTAATTTCTTACTCTTTTCCGTTTCTTTGTTGCTCTTTGGCGAGAGTTTTTCCATTATCCACCACTTATAGATCCACAGTGTCCTGGACAAGCAGCCATAAGGAAAGGATAAGCACATGGTTTGCCCCCTTTGATTATTTTTTTACTTTACGGCATCACGAATCACCCACCCACCCTTTTGTAAATTTGTACAATAAATTGTAACATCGCTTGAAACTACAGTATAGAGTATGCATCTCCTTGGTCCCCTTGTATCACATGTGATGCAAAAGTTTCATAATTTTTTGTGAAGGCTGAATTGCAAAAACAAATTTGAAACCGGTTGTATCACCTGAGATACAAAGTGAATACCTCATATAATTTCCTCGTTTAGTCAACAAATGGCAGTGTGTTTGTCTATGATAGCGAATTCTAGTAGCATCTCAGAATCAAAACAAGATGTTTGCACGTCGTCTAAGTAAATATTTTTTTCTTATTTATATACAAAAATTAAATTATTTTTAAAATATACGTATTCTTTTTGTATATGTACTTTTTACTATTTAGCAGCAAAAAAAAAAAGAAGAAATTTTTACTAAAATATTAAAGCATAATGACTTATTAAATTTGTTTGTATCACATGTGATACATCCCCCTAGCTTCTATAAATTAAAAATAAATTTTTTATTGCACTTTTCTACATCATAGGGATCAAAACAACTATTTAAGTACCTTTTACAAAATATCAAGCTTTTATTTTGGTCTCGGGTCTGAGGAGGTTATTGTATGAACTGTTTTCAACTTGTTAATTATATCATCTTTTTCCATCCCGTATCACTTAACTATCTTTTTCTTTTAAACATCCTGTTCTTTGTTGAGTCATTATCATTGTACTGGTACATCAAAGATTCTCTTCGATCTCTTTTATCATTTCAAAATCATTAATGACATCCTTATAATCAATTTACATGGTAATTTAATTTTGAGTGTAGAGCAATATCTAATTGTTAAGCTTCTCTTTTTCTTTTCAGTCGGCTTAACCCTTCATATCCTCCAAACAAGAGTAATAATTTAGCTTTAGTTCGGTCATTAATTTCTGTGCAGAGCCAGCTAGTTTTTAATCCTGTCATAAGCTCAAAAAAGGACTTGACAGTTAGCACTTAGACACTGACATATTTACCTTTTATTTAAACTTTTTTAATAAAAGGTAAATCTGACAGGCCCAATTATATATATTTTAAAATTTGGGGAGAGGTTACAAACTTGGCAATTACTAAATATTAGCACTTAAAAATATCTAGAGAAAAACACTGGAAATATGCATTATTTTAATATTCTTATCACGGGCTATATGGTAGTGAGATTTTTTCCTAAAGCGTCCAGTTTAGGTGAGGATCCTTCGGAGTTACCTGAATCAAAAATAACAAAAAAGCTTAACACTCCCATAATCAAGAATTAGTTTGAAGATTGTTGAAAAACTCAGAGATCTAAAATAATAAAGTGTACGATAAATTGTACTTTTCATCATATTGACAACGATAGGAATATTATCAAGTTTTCATGTGCAAGAGTACATAATTTTATCTCTTGATCATGTTGGGGCCCCTCTATCGCGGAGCCCAGGTGCATAGCATTCGTCGCACCCCTAGATGGCCGACCCTGATCGTCTTTTAGAAATTTTCGCTGCATCTAAATTGGTTAGGCTTGCCCCGCCCATTCTCCTGATCGATCCGTTTCTGCTATCCCTTTCTCCATTTCAAATCTTTAAATTTTATATAATGTAATTTTTATTTAATAAACTAAGTCCTTCCCAAGTGTTTAAAAGCTGAAAATTTTTATTTTACTGCTTTTAACTAGCACTAGGTAATTGGAGAATTTTTCCACAACCATTTTAAATATAAAGGGAAATTAGAGCCCGATAGGACTGTGCTCTAAGAAAATGTCTCCTCCGACTTTATTTCTTTGTTCTTTTTTGAGAAAAATTTCTTACCGGTTTTCGATTTGTAGGTTTTCATATACTTTTTATATATATATTTTTTAATTTTGCCTTCTTTCTTGCTTTTGCGTTGGTTCCTTTGAATAATTCTGAAAACAGTATGTACGAGAGAATTACGATTTTTTTTCCATTTGAAACGAAAGAGAAAATGTCTATGATACAGTGATGTATGGACAAAAGATTGGTAGCTACAAATGTCGAATGTACGATCTGCAAGAATATTAAAAATATTTAGTTAAAATAAAGGTATTGAGTGATGGACATATCTAGGAATACCGAAAGACAGGAATGAATGCGCATCGTATTAGAAGGTTTGTATAAAAGAATAGCTGGTCTGAGGAAAGCAGGATAAGTATGCTTGAGATTTTGATGCTGGATAAGCGTTACTTAATTTTCAAAATTGATGTTTCGAAGAAAACAGTCACGGATTGAATGAGTTTCTGTAGAGGTATGCATAGAAATGCATGTTAGAAAATTATATGCTTAGAGGTCCTGATGTGATTGTAGAAATATACGAAAGTATGTTTGGTAAGAAGTATAATAGAGGTAAAAGAGTTAATGGAACCTGGGTGTTCAAGGGATTGAAAGAGGTCCTGACAAAGGGACGTAGTTACCATCATATCATATGATACAGGACCTCCAAGCTACAGGAACGCCAACATGTGGAAGCAAAAAATCATGAAATTTTAAAAGCCTCCCCCTTAGAAATATTTTTGGCACAGGGCCTACTTGGCATATACATCCAACAAGCCTCCTGACAAGCTTTTTTTTTCTAGTGGTTCAGGAGAGTTTAAAGGTAACTCTCCTCGAAACCGTCAAGGCGAATATAAAAGGAAGGTCTGACCATTATATCGGATTGCCGGAAAGCTTATGATTGTCTGGAAGAGATGAAGGGTTCATTCATCTTTCAATCACTCAAATTTTAAAAATCCCGAAACTGGGGCCAATACAAATTCTACTGATAATACGTGGAGCTCATAAAAATCGTGAAGGGGAACTCATAAGTGTGGGAATCAATTTGACTCTTATCTTGCAAAGTTTACGTGGAGAAAAATTTTAAAAACCATAATTCGAACGAATTGTTTTTGTCTTTCCTCGAGGCCACCAAGAGAATTTACCCTCCTTCCCAGGAAATTATCTTCTAAGCAAAGGTAAGCCTTTTTCTTTAACACTAGTAGCGCCGTTGGGGTCATTTTAACCCTTTTCTCAATTTCCGTGCTTTGTTTCAATATACAAGCGAGTACCACAGTTAATATTTTTTGATTTTTCTAATATACTTCCATGCGTTCTGTGACAATTTTTCGTATGTCTATGTTAGTTATTTAAATAAACATTGGTAGAATTACCTAAAACAGCTGACAAGGGTCATTTTGAACTTCATAAGAAAAATGACCGCTTTGTAAGTGAAAATCTGTTTTTGACTCCCCAAAATCTCGTTTTTTTTGTGCCTGGGGAAACAAGTCACTCCTATCGTGAAAATTAAGAGGAGTAAAGTTAATTCCAGTTTGCCTTAGTTTCGATGATGCGTAGTGATGAGGAAGACTAATCTTCTCTCCATTGCGTGCACCTTTAGTTAGCAGTTAAAATAGTCCTGTTAGAGCTGAACACGATGAAGATGTTCGTTTTGATGACATAAGTTCACAGAGTGCGTCATCTTTTGATAAAAATGACAATGATGCAATAGAATGTCCTGGCAATGTAATTTTCCCTGTTGGCAAATCAGGACATTTACGTGAACTTGAATGTACGCAAGGACGAGACATCACATATCAAACCTTTCTGCTAGTACACATCCAATTGCAAGTGCCTTTTACTTTTCATAATATTGTGAGAAATCCTGTTTTGGCTTAGCGTTTGATAGTGAATGAAGCAAAACATTTTCAACCATGTGCCATTGCGGAAACACGATATCGTTTTGGAGATGACAACTGGTAAGTCACATTTTCGCCCTATTACATGACTGAAAAGCACTAGGTCAATCAAAACTATATGCAATAACAAATATTGGGATAATCTGTGTTCAAAAAGATGATGACACGCAATCTTTTCCGTGAAAGTATGACATATCTCGCATTTGATGTGTGAAGTAGCTGAGCAGAGCACCTGGTCACGAATGAATTTGCGCTAGCTTCTGAAACTTGGTACAAGATGATTAAAAATTTGTTATTTGGGCTTTAATTCTGAATAAGAAGTAACCATTGCTGAACAACTGTTGTCATTCAAATCAAGATGCAAATTCATCACTGGCGTAGCTAGTTCTGAGTGGGCCTTGTATCAAATTCCTTCGGGGCCCCTTTTAGATATGACAGCCCTGTTAGCGGGACTGTAGTTACAGATGTTGGGGCCCCTGTAGCTTGGAGGCCCCGTATCATTGATACCGGGTACCTACGCCCCTGAAATTCATCGAGTAGAAGGCAAATAAACAGAACGAATTCAAAATCAAATTTTGGCTAGCAACTGATGTGTGAAATCTAAACATTTTTAAATGATTTTCTTATTTAGGCAATGATGAAAAGCAGGTAATTGATTTACAACTTGGGTAATCCAATTGTTCATCCTTTTTCCAACGCGTCTCCCTGACATTTCTGTACTGAATTCTTACATAATTTTCAAGCAATCCTCAATTTCAAGTCGAGAATTAGTTCTTGTGTGATCACGGAAGAACTATGAATTGGTGTTCTGCACAACAGATGCCCTCCTCCTCCAAATCAATCGAGTACATGTCCCAAAATGAGACAAGTGTAGCTTTCAATGTTGCAAGGGACAAAATATAAAAGTTCAATAAGCTGCGAGAGATTCTAGAAACCAATTTGTGGTCAATGTGTTGTCACTGTCAAGTGTGCGTATTGTTATGCATATTACTAGCCGTGCACATTGTGCATATGACTAGCCGTTACCCACCCGCTTCGCTGGGTATTTCATGATGTTGTATAAATACTATATACTGTTTATATATATATAAATTATTGATATCCAAGTCCTTGCATTAAGAATTCGATTGTATTGAAACATATACTTAACCTGTAACTCTAGCCTCTTGATATAAAAAATATATATACAGAGGACCACATAAGTGTTCGTATACTTGCAAATTCCTATAAAATTTAATGTTTTCTTCTAATAAAAATTAATATTTCGGAATTGTAATTTTTTCCGCTGCTTGTTCTCAATGAAATGACGTAATCAATTTTTATATAATAATATAACTATTTTTAAAAATTAATCAAAAAGCTACCAAAAAAATTACGCCACAAAAGTCTTCGTACATTTAAAAAAATCTCAAAACAGCTTTAAATATTGTATTTCTTTCTTAATTTAGTATTTAATAGGATATCTGTTAATGTCCACAACAACTTTTAAATGCTTTGGTAGATTTAATAATTTTTTTGTAATTTCTGCATCGATTTTCCTCCATGCTTCTGTGATTATTTTTTTTACTTCACATTATGTGTTTATATATACAGTTACTCCCAAAATTGAGGGTACACCTACTTTTAAAACGGGAATCAATGTTTAGAATGAAAAAATTATATTAAACGAGGGAAATAATTAAAACCTTTAAGCATAGATGCGTTTATTAGATCATAATTCCTTATTTTGAATAATAAAACAAAATATTTCTTAGTTTAAACATACATACAATAACTTATAAAGAAAATAAACAGAAATTAATAGCCACAAAATTGAGAGTACATGCATCTATTTTCCTGCATAAATCATGAATAATAAAGAGTTAATGAGTGAGTGAGTGAAGATTAACGTCGCACTGTTCAGCTGCACGAGGGCTTTTGGCGACGGACCACGTAATTTTGAACCATGGTCAAGTGACGTGGACGACACCTGAGCTGGCACCCCCCTCTCCTAACTACCACACCACACCAACGGGAGGACGTTTCAGCTCTCGACAGATTTAGCGTGCATCGCTGCCCTACACGGTGGGTCTTTAGTGGTACTGGGCTCGAACTCGTGACAAAGCCAGCCACGATCCGATGCCTATACCACTCGGCTACCGCGGCCACATAAAGAGTTAATATTTAGTAGCATAACCTTTTGCTGATATGACAGCTTCCAATCGCCGAGGCATCGATTCCACAAGATGTCTAGTGGTCTCGGGAGCAATATTCAGCCATTCTTCTTGCAATACCGATTTCAATTGTTCCTTGCTTGTAATTTGATGTTTTTGCACAGCTCTCTCAAGGTGGGACCACAGATGATCGATAACATTTAAGTCGGGAGACTGTGGAAGTGTATTAAGTTGATTCCGACAATAGTAAAGCAGCCATTCTTCTACAACAAACGCAGTGTGCTTGGGGTCATTGTCTTGCTGGAATATGAAATTCGACCCCAGTGTCCCAATTTATCAGCACTTTCTTTCAAATTATTTTGCAGAATATTAAGATAAGCCATCTTGTGCATGATTCCATCAATGAATACTAGCTTTCCCACCCCCTACGCAGCCATACACCCCAAACCATCACCGACCCACCTCCGTGCTTCACAGTAGGAATTGTGTGTTTTGGGTGGTGTGAGGTATTTGGTTTACGCGACACCATACGACGATCATCACTGCCGAAGATGTTGAACTTACTCTCATCACTGAAAATGACATCGTTCCAAAACTGTTGAGGCTTTAAAATGTGTTCTTTAGCGAATTTCAATCGCTTGACTCTATTCCTCTTACCAATTAAGGGCTTTTTTCGAGCTACTCTACCATTATAACCAGCCTTTCTTCGTACAGTTTCTGCAGAAGCCGATCGACCTAAGGTATTAGAGGTACTGGCTGCAATTTTAGGAGCACTAATTTTAGGATCAATCTTCACTTGATGTATAACTCTTCGCTCGGTTATGGAGTTCATAATTTTCTTTCTCCCTCTTCCTTCGTTATTTGCCAGCATACCAGTCTTAAATTTTTGCAGGATTTTTTGGAGGCAGTTAACACTTCGTCCAACTACTTTAGCAATATTCAGCTGGAATTTACCTTCATTTGACAGTTTAATAACAAGTTTTCTCTCTTCGATCGTTGTTTCCTTCCGATTCTCCATTTTAATCAAGACATCAAATCACAAACATAAATTTGTTATCAGATAGCCTTTGTGTGAGAAAGCCTTCCTTTATTATAGATCTATTATCAAATTTATATTTAAAAAATTACTGGTAGTTTTGCATAGTGATTAAAGAAGTGTACCCTCAATTTTGTGACATTAAAATGGTGTAGTTTTTCTTTCAAACCTTCATATTTTTGTTTCTCTCTCAACCAATTTCCATGTCTTACATTTAATGTTATTTGGAAGAGTAATGTATGCATTTTGAATGTACAAAAGTGCGTTAACATAGCGTATTAATTTCTACACCTGGTGATCCGATGGTGAATTCGGAATTAAGTGTACTCTCAATTTTGGGAGTCACTGTATATGTCATGCTTCCTTTTTTTTTAAATCAAATTCTCACCAAATACGTTCTACAGGGTGATTGAGGTCTAAAATAAGGTGTTTACACCCCCACGCGTGGAAGTGTAAATCAGCTTCAGGATTAGGTAATTCGGTATTTTTTGACAATATTGTGAATCATGAGCTCTCTATTTAAATGTTTTAAAAATAAATTTTAAATTATACGCTCAAAATTTGAATATTGGAGACGACTTCTTTTTTTAAAAGGATAATGACGCCAAGCGTTCAGAATTAGATAATTTGGTATTTTTTCATGGTATTATGAATCATGAACTCTATTTAATTATTTTAAAAAGAAATTTTAAATTATCCGCCCGAAATTTGGATATTGGAAACGACTTCATTTTTAACAGGGTAATGACGCTAAGTGCACTGCTTTCAATGTATGCCACTCGTGTCTCTATAGCTGTCCCCAAATTCTGAAAACTTCCTCATCCCTTTATTTAGCCTTGTAGAACATATTTGGTGAGAATTTGATTTAAGAAAAAAAGAAAACATGACATATAAACGCATGTGAAATAAAAACAATCACAGATGCATAGTGAAAAATCGATGCAGAAATTATAAAAAACTGATTAAATCTATACCAAGACGTTTAAAAGTTGTTTTGGACAGCAAAAAATATCCTATTTAGTACTAAGTTAAGAAATAAATACAATATGTAAAGCTATGTTGAGATTTTTGTTAAGTGTACGAAGACTTTTGTGGCATAATTTTTAAGCAGCTTTTTGATTAATTTTTAAAAATAATAGTTATGCTATTTTTAAAAAATTGATTATGTCATTCCATTAAGAACAAGTTGCGGATATAATGAAAAAAATTACAATTCCTATTTATTAATTTTTATTAGTCGAAAACATTAAATTTTATAAAAAATTGCAAGTGTACGAACACTTTTGTGGTCCACTGTATATACAGAACTTCCAATAAAAAATTTCTAACAATCTCTAAAATTGAAGCAGTGATTTTTTGCGCTTTCGAAACCCAATAATCAAGTAGATTTCAGCAAAACCAATTTTCAGTGGATCTCTGCTCCTTGAAATAAACATGCGGGCCAAATTTCAAGTCTAAATCTAATAGACTGAAATGGAATTTTTATTATCAATACACTACGTCACCCCTTTGAGAGTCGATTTCATAAACAACCGCGTTCTTAGCGGATTTCAATTCAACAAATGAAACATGCAAACCAAATTCATTATAATAGTCCGAGTAGTTCGAAAACAGAATATTTTTTCGTCAATCCTGGAGGAGTCGATTTCCATAAAATCCATTCTTAGTGGATCTCTTGCTTAACAAATTTCACGTATGTAGGCCTAACAATTCAAAAACGGGGATTATTTTCTATACCCCCCTCGCAACAACCCTTGGTGACTTATTTTCGAAGTAATTCTTCGTTACAGGAACTCTATTTCATGAAAGGAACATACCTACCAATTTTGAAGCAGGTAGGTCTAATAGTTTAAAAATGGAAATAATGTTTAACGCCCCTTAAGCCTCCACAACGCCACTTGGGGGTCGATTTTCGCAAAACCCATTTTTGTAGTGTATCTCTACTAAATGAAAGGAATATGCTTACCAAATTTCAAGACTGTACCTCCGAAAGTTTAAAAATGGAAATGCTTATCTTTAACGTTCCTTGGGATTCGATTTTCGCAAAATCCGTTCTTAGCGGATCTCTACTACATGAAAGGAACCTGTGCCTACCAAATTTCAAGTCTGCAGGTTTAATAGTTCCGGAGATATCGTGATGAGTCAGAGAGTGAGTCGCTTTTCTCCTTTATATATATAGATTTGCACTGATGTCTAACTGTGGTATATACTGTCTACAAGTTTCTATTTTATTTGTATTTGTAATTTTGTTTTCTTATCACATGTATTTCTGCTAAAGAATGTTGCACAATAAAATTACATTGCATTGTATATTATCATTTATATACTGACATTTTCAAAACTAAACTCTTAAGGTATGGGGAAAGTGGACTTTAAAAACTAAAAATAAAAATTGATAATTTTTAAAAAACTCTTAATGTTGTAATTTTAATACAATTTGTCAACAAAAAATAGTTTTTGATTGGGCTTGAATTTCTAATAAGGGTCAAATTGACCTCCAATGGCAGTATTAGGCAAGTCCAAAATTTGGCTGTTCTAGTGTTAATTTGCTAATTTTTCTTCAATGCTTAAGAAATAACAGATTAGAACTTTATTTTAATCTAAGATCGGTGACTTTAAAAGCATTGTAAATTGTATTTCTCCTAGATTTATTTTTTTCAGAAAATGCTATTTTGCAATCTCTGAACTACTAGATGCATATTGATAGTTTAGTGACCACTTTTATTTAACTGACACCTTTATCTATATGTTGATCATTCAAATAATCATGAGTGGTTTTTAATACAGGCAAGTCAAAATAAAAGGAATTTTTTTTACAAAACACGTTGAAGATATATAAAAAATACTAGAAGAATACATAAGCAAAACATTATGATCATAAAAGAAAACAGATAAACTTATCTTGATATTGTTTATTATGTACAAAAAATAAATACAACAAAACAGTAATAAGACTTTAGATGTACATTAAGTGACTTACAAAAAGAAATATCTTTTAAAAGTTCCTATAAAACTACAAATTAATTATCTTTCAAGAAGATCTTACACAGTACAATTTTGTATCACATAATGCTTCAGAAGGTACAAATAATACTATACAAGATCAAATATTTATGACTAAGAACAAGGGGGAAAAAATGTAAAATCATTTTCAGAATATAATAACATAATGACAATTCACTTTTTTCTCTTTAACTATAGAGAAGAAATATGAAAATAAAACCAATCGAATTTTCCATAAAATCTTTAGTAATTAAAATTGAAATTTATATCATGTAGCAATGACACACACATGGGTATTCAAATACATTTAAGTACTACCACAATACACAGTTATTCATGGGATACATAATGTCATATCTTCTAAAATTAAATGCTCTATAAATTACACAATTAAAACACTTTATTAAAAAGGAATAAGTTGTTCAATAAAAATATGAAATTAAACTTAGAAAGTAGTAAGTACTTTAAGAAATATTTTCAAACTTTTGTTCTATACATTTGGCAATTTATTATTAAATGGTGTAGTAGAAATTGGAGCCCCTCATTTATAAATTTATAAGATTCTACTAAATTAGATTTCAGTTCTCCTTAATAATTTTTACATTTCTATGCATATGTAAGGGAAAAAAAAACCCCTGAAAAAAGACATTTATACAGTATTAACACATATGGCAATCACATATACAAGACACAATTATTTATCTCATTATCCATATAGTTGGTATATTTATCACAAGTTTATACAGGTATTGCACAATATTCTTGACTTTAAGTAATTGAGAACATTTTCTTACAAGTGAAAATTTAATTAGAAAATGAAGTACTGAATAAATTTTCTTTGATATTTTCAAATTTTTTTACAAATTGTGCATTACTTTCAATGAGTCATTTTAATACACAGCTATAAGAAACAATGTTTTATTTTGATAATATGTTAAGAGAATATATGTAATTTATCGAAATTTTATACAAAAAAATTTAAATATAAGAGAATTATTAGAAAAATATCTAGTTATACAATTCTACACATTCAAAACTGTTCTAATGAATTCAAATTATACATATATATACTGAATATTAGACAATTACTTTAGTTAACTACACTTAAAGGAGTTTTACAAAAATGTGCATATATTTAAAAAATGATTACATATTATACACTAAAATAATCATTAAATACAAAAATCAGAAAAAGACAAAATTTCTATTTAGCACAGAAATAAATGCATAAAATTTAAAAAAAATCAAAAATATAAAAATGCAAATAAAGTTATTCATCTTTTTATTTTATTTTATGGAAAGTGCTATTGCTAAAGGAGATGTTAATACAGCAAAAATAGTATTTAAATATAAGCAATTGCTGTCTTACGTAAATATGTTCCTTAATAACCAAAGCTTTCACAAAAAATAAATGGACATTAATATCAAAATATTACTGCCTAAACTCAGCAAAAAATGTATGAGGTATTGTACAAAATCTGTATTAGAGGTTGTTTTGAAGCATTTATTTTGAAATTCAAAGTCAATTTTGACAAAACAGTACTAAAATGTGGTTAAGCAAATTCAAAAGTTGATCAATAATACTTCATCGTGAATATAAATAACATTAACAAAAAGAATAAGTGTTAGAATGAAAATTATACAAATGAAGTGAAAAATAAACTATTCAGATATTTAAAACAAAATTACTGAAATATATAAAAATAAATATTATATTATTCCTCATATTAAATCAGATTAACTATCTATGTTTTTTTTTTATATAACAAAATTGTTCAAAAAACCTTTTAAGTAAAAGAAAAAGTCTTTAATACTTTATTTATATGGCAATGTAATTTTCATTTATAACAACTAACATACAATTACCAGATTACATAGTTTAACATGAGACTTTTTTTAAAAAATACTTTAAGAATAAATTTCATACATATTTAATGCTTTTTAAAATGGAAACATATAATTCTATATTCTAATTTTTTTCAATCAGTGAGAATTTTTTTTTTTGCATTATTTCATTTTAATAATGAATCAAAACAGATATCAATATAAATAACAAAACATAGTTTTGTTCTGTAAATTACAAAAGTATAGAACGCTGAATTTTAACTTCATAGGCTAAATAACAACTATTTTTCAAACTTTTCTAAAATGCAGTGAAAACTAACAAAAATATAAATGAATAATTATAATAAAGGCCCTTAAAAAATTCAGATATAAGTTATATTTACAAAATTTTTTAAAAGACTTTTGAATTTGAAAAGGTCAGTCAATATTATGCCCCTATCACAATTAAATGAAAAGAAAATGTAATGTATTTAACCAACCAAATATTATGTACAAGTGTTGGGAGTCATTTTTACACTTTACAACAACAATATTTTTGTTCAAAGCCACTCAAAATTCTTGAGTAAATGTTTTAACATTTTGTTTAAATTACTGAAAAGCTCTATGACAAGAAAAGTAAGATCAGATCTTTTTATCGGATCTTTTCATAGAACAACATGTAAGCAGAAGCACGAGCAACTTCTGAATATGGCACCTCTTTCACTTCTAGGTCAGAAGTATAGAACCATCTTTCATTTTGTTTGTTGGAACCAACACGTCTGTAAGTAATGAAATGCCCTGAAGAAACACCTCCTAAGTGTACAATCACAGCCTTTAACAAGTACATGTATTTAAAATTGCCCATACTGAAAAAGAAAATAAAAGTATTAGGTTAATATAAATTGTTTTTAATACAATCAACTTGTTACAGAATTATAATTCAATTGGTTTATACAATAAAATAAAATATGGATTCTTGTACAAATCATTAAATTTTTGTTTTAAGATATGAAAAGGAGTTTGTATGATAATTTGCCAGAAGGCTTCAACTTTTTGTTAAAATATCCAGTTATTTGTGAACATATCTTATTTCTATTTAATGCATTAGAAAAGCATTCATTTTTAAAAAATCAGCAGAATTTATAATAAAATTCTGACAATGCTCCTTTTCTACAACAGGAAATGTTTTCAGAATATAGAAGACAAACTTGATAAAAGAATTTTTAAAGACTTTCTATAACAGTGATACGCAACCCCCGGTCCATTGATCAAATAGTGCCAGGCTGCATAAAGAACATTAAACTATTGCCAATTTATTTAAACTGGCGCATTTCTCTCAGATTCGCGCAACATTCCACGGAAATCACTTTATATTCCATGTTAAATCACCTTTGTTCATTTTGGATGAAAATTTTATTCTGAAGGCATATTTAAATGTAACTAAATTAAAATTGTTAAATCAAAACAATTTAAAATATAAACAATCAACGTGTCCCACCCTCAGCGGACTGTGGTAAAATTATCAAACGTTGACCGGTCTGCAGCGATAAAAAGGTTGCGGAGCACTGTTCTATAAGACCTAAAAAAATATACTATACCATTTTTATACTCTAAAAAGCATAAGTAATCATGAATAAAAATAGTGAATTGAACAAATGAAATAAACTATGAAAAAGTAAGTTTTGCTTGGCAAAAATTCAAATCAAGTTAAAATCAGAAAGATGGAATAATGTAGCATTTTACAAACAGTATTTTAAATTTGTTTTATAGTTGACACAGTATAGAATCTAGTTTTCATTAAAACAGCATTACATAAATTTTAAACAAGTTTTACTACATTCTATACTGAATACTTTTTTTTTTACATATTAGAGACATTTTCTAAATAGAACCTTCCTTTTAAGATTTAAAAAATCAAATTACCCCAAGCTATTTCATTAATTCTTTTCCCTAGAAAGCAGGGATTTTTTTTAAAATCAAAATTAAGAGAAAGGGCTAAAATATTTATAAAAAACAGTGACTCATAACACAACCAAGAAAAAAAATAGCATATATATAATCAAATAAGCTGCCAAAAGAATAAAATTTAGTTATATTTTTCCCTTCAAAAATAAACAAAAGGTTGTCAATGCTATATTTAAATAAGGCAACAAATAAAAGTTTATAAAAAATGTGCAATTAGAAAAATACATAAGTCAAAATTCTACACTGTAGGGGAAAAAATCCCAACACCAAGAAAGACTTGTGTTTGGCAAATAAAATTTGGGAGGCTTGATTTGATTTTATTGGCACAAGAGACGATTTCGGCTATACTGCGCCAAACATTTGTTTTATTTTCCATAAAATTTTTAAAAAACAGTTAAAAATTTAAGCATAAAAATTCATTAAAAAAGTTTTTTAAAAATTTGTGTTTAATTGTTAGATTTTATTAAAATGGCAAAAGTGTGAAAATAAAAAACATCAAAAATAGTTTAAAATATTTACCATTATATCTTGATCTAAAACCCGATTCAAATCCAGTGTGTAAATTTTAATTTCTGCGATTTCTAGTAGGTGTCAGGAAATGTGAATAACTAGACCGTACATGATCATCCATTAATTTTTCATCTACATCGTATCTAATCATATCCTTGTGTCTTCTGAGTCATAATGAAGATAGCTTTTCTTAGGTGTGTGAGGTGTCATTTTAAACTTCAATTTCTGCCTTTTGTTCTTTTGCACACCTTTTTCTTTTTTTGAGTTTCGTTTTAATCTCTTTGAAATGTTAGAAGGTTCATTATTGGATGCAGTAGCTTCTGACTCTGATAAGGAAACTGATGGCTGAATTTCAGTTGATATTTTATTATAGATGGTAGTTTGGGGCTATTGAAAGTTAATATTAAATGCTTCATTGGGGCAAGTGATGAGTCTTTTTTATTTTGATTCTTCTGACTTAAGTAACCCCTTGGTCAGAAAATCCTTACAAGATTTCTGCTTCGGAGGCGCACAAAAGGTCTGGTTCAGATATGACACCTCTACAGGAATTCAGTGATCTGTGAGGAGTTACTATTAATGGACAGTCTAAAAACATTTTAGCGGATAAGAATGATTTCGTTTGTAGAGCGGATACAGTTTCTATTAGTAACTCTCAGGATCGTAACTTCTTAACTGATTTTGGATCTCCACCTATTCCTTTCAGAGCTTTTTGAATAGCAAATGGAGACTTCCAGGATATTTCTTGATTTGGTAGCGACAATAATAAAAACTGTGAGTTAGTGGCAATGGCATTTATGTTGCTGTTGGGTAAAACAAGGCCTTTACACGGGCACAAAATTTCAGGATACATGAAGAGAGAGATGGTCTACATCCTAAAGTGCCTCCATCCACCCCGCAGTACAACAAGAGAGGCAGTGTTCAGGTCATCAGGCAAATACCAGGCACAGCGCTTACCTGAAGTACACCCAGAATATAGAACTACAGTATCAGAGCGAGGATCCAACAGGTAAACTCACCTCCTCTTAACTGTAGCACTAACCCTACAGCAGTGTCTCTTCGGGACACAGAAGAGAGGTACCACCGGCTGTTTGACAGGAGCAGGCTCACTCCTGCCACCCGTCTACAGTGAAGCGTGGGCCAAAGGGAGCGCAGAGGTATCCCTAGGCCACCAATGTCCTCCATACGGGAGGAGAGTGGGCAAAGGGAATGCAAAGGATCCCCAGAACACCATTTTCCTCCTTACGGGATGCCACACACGGCAAACATGCGGGTTGGCTAAGCAACAGTGTTAATCTAACACAAATAAAGCAACATAATCCAAATATTGTAAGAAATCTAAGAAAAAGAAACTAAACTAACGCAGTAAAATATATAAACCATAATATGTTAGCAATAAAATGTAAGTTTCCTTAATAGAAAAAACAAAATTTGAACAAGTTCATTTTTAATATAGGTCTGTGGTCTGGACGGGAAAAGAAAAGGAGAAATGGGATGACAAGAGGGTCGAAAATAGACAAGGATCACTAGAGTACCCCGGGTTCGTGAAACCTGTGTTTACCAAAGACAGTAAACTCCTTGAGAAAATAGGAAAAGATCTCTAGGTTACCTTGGGATTGTGACACTCGTACTCATCTAAAGGTGAGCCCCCTGAGGGGTAAAATTTGGTATGCATGTTTATATGTCTGAAAGATGATATCAATTTAAATATTGCACTTTGGGCTTAAGTGTGGCACTAGTAGTGCCACTCAGAAATTGCAAACCAGGGTTGCTTTGAATGTGTGCTGTAAAATTTGTGAGCATTATTTGTCTATGAAATTTGATTTATCAAGTTGATGTTAGCCAAGAATGCCTTTAAGTTGAAGAAACCATTATCAACAAGGTCATGTAATAGGACTCACAAGCAGGTGGATTTTCTTTCTGTGATATTGCAGAAAGGCCTTAAAGAATCAATCCACTGTGTATGATTGCTGGGAGTAGTGGTCAAGGGATGGTACTGCCTCAAGAAGGCTAGTTCTGGGCAGCCACATGGCACTACTGAGAGGAAAGACTGCAGTATTCAGAATACGGCTGTAGCACATTGTACTGCATCTGCAGCAGAAATTCGCGAGCTGCAGTTGGTACCACAGTGACAGAAAGAAACTGTTAGAAATCTGTTACTTCAAGGACAGCTCTGAGCCAGATGCCCTGTAGCATGTATTCCACTGACTCTAAACCACTGCCATTTGCAATGCCAGTGGTGTCAAGGCAGAGCTCATTAGAGGATGGAGTAGAAATCTGTTGTGTTTTCTGATGAAAGCAGGTTCTGCTCTGGTGCCAGTGACGGCCATGTGTTGGTAAGAAAGAGGCCAGAGGAACATCTGCAACCAAACTGTCTGTGGCCTAGACACACTGCACATACACTTGGAGTCATGGCTTGGGGAGCAATTTCCTATATATATGACAGTAGGAGCACTCTCATGGTTATCCTAAACACACTGACTGCAAATTTGTATGCGAGTCAGGTAATTCAACATATAGTACAGTCATTCATGAACAGTGTTCAAGGGGGAGTTTTCTAACAGGACAACGCTCGCCCTCACATTGCTGTTGTAACGCAATGGGCTCTGTAGAGTATTGACATGTTACCTTGGCCTGTGAGATCACCAGTACTGTCTCCAATTGAGCCATATGGGATACCTTTGAAAAACAACTCCAGCATCATCAAAATTCTGGAGGTTACAGTGGTTGTTAGTGTAGCATTTCACATTTAAAATGCATTTTCTTGAACTTAAACTAATCTGTGATCTAGAAAATTTTGTCAATTAAACATGTTAAATAGACAATCACACTGTCCAGATTTCATTACTCTACAATATTTTTTTTTGTTGGGATTTTCCCCCTGTCAGTGTAGCTTTTTAATAAAAGATAATTAAAAAAAATTGTAAACATTTTGCACATAAATTTTATTAGTGATGTAAAATATGACAAAAAATTACTTACAGTTCCATATTTGGTAAACTCATGGGAAGCATAGTTTTTAAAGTCTCACTTAAATCTGTTGGAAGTCTGGCATTCATATCAACTGTAGGATATAAGCTACTTGAACTTGTATTGCTATAATATATTAAATATAAAATATCTTCAGAAAGGCAAAGGCAATTGAACATAATTTTTGCAAAATATATAAAACAGCAAAGTATATTTTTCAATATAATTACAGATTTAAGGTGATGAAAACGATGTTTACTACTAATGACATAGACAATTTAGTTTGATTCTTATTAGCATCAAACTAAAACAATGCAAGGGCTTTTGGTGATGGACCTCTTACTTTTGAAATTCAGTCAAGTGATGAGGATGATATTCAAACTGGCACTGAACTTTTCAAACTTCCACAACATGTCAAAGTGAGGACTCTGAGCCTCATTAAATTTAACATGAATGAGCCCCTCTACAAGGTGGGCTTACAGTGACACCAGGAATCAAATCCACCACTCAAAACACCAGCCACAAGTAAGTGACCGACCACTCGGCTACTCCGGTCATTGACATCAACAAACAAGCTAACATTAAATGAATGTTATAAATAAACAATCAGATTAATGTTTTAATTTATTAGAATCAACTTTTTAAAAATGTCACGTTTAAGTTAAAAAGGAAAAATAACACATGTGAAAAATAGACATCCAAAGTCAAGACTCAATAGGTGAAAATATTATGCTTAATAACTAATTCATTTACATAAAAATGTTCATAGATCTAGAGTACAATAACTTTTTCTGTTAAAATGAATGATGTAAAACTTTATTTCTAAGAATCTGGATTTCAGCTTGCAAGAAAAAAATATGCTAGAAGAAGAATTTTCTTCAATTAAGTTGCTGAAGAAAAATTGATATAAATTTTCACAAATTTTCAAAATAATTACACACATATATAAGCACACTTAAAATTAATATGTGATTAGAAACTCAGCTCGATTCTTTGCAAAATACACTATTTGTAACTCTTCTCCCCTGGATTAAAGATGTAAAGTTATCTGATTACCTTACTGACAGTATAACTATTTTACATTTCCTTAACTAGAAATAACTTACAAAAATAAACATTTACAAATTTTTTACTTATATCAATGCAAAGTATACAACTTTAGATAAACTTACGAGTCATTTTTTGAAGCATTTCCACCAGAGAGTCTCAATCTTGAATAACTTGCACCTAAATGCCTGTCTTTTTGTGAATGACTGTGAACAAAGTAATCCATTACAAGAATCTCCGGAAAAGAGACATTATCATGGCACTTTATTGATAAGCCATTTTTAAGCCATACTGTTCTTTGAATGTGGATACATAAACATTCTGGTAGCTGTAAAAGATTAATTAGATTTCAATTCAAAATTAAAAATAATCTTTAATAAGAAGATGGATATCAGTTTTCTTTACAGAAATCTGAAACCGAATTTTCTTTTCCTCCAATGTAAGATATTTAAACTAAAGTTAATTTTAGATAGTATATTTCACATGTTTAATCCATTAAGGTTTGAATTTTTAATTCAGTTAGCTAAAAATCAAATCAGGGACATTTATTTGTGAATTACAATGGATTTTTTTTCTGAAAAGCAAAATAAAGCAGAACCCATTTAATGTCAAAAAGCAAACATTTAAATAGCATCTTTTTACTCAAATAATAAGACAAATTTCCGAACACACACACACACATTGCATAATATGCTATTATAATACATATTCAATACTTACTTTCCCAAAACTGACTTGCTGGCTAAATGTCGTCTTTATCTTTTGACCAGAATTTTCAGAAATTGATTCATCTCTGGGACAAGTTTCACATATCACATCTTGTATATGAACACATGATATGAACTTCAGTAATAAGTCATTCAATGTGAGCTTGCCCTAAAAGAAAATAAAATTAAAATAAACTGTCAATCTTCATGCAAAATTAATAAGCAAAATATTTATTAAATGTTTTCCCCATTTAACTTGTTAACTTTAATTTCTCTTTCATTTTATAGAAATATAATACAAATTTTATTTCCAAATCAGATAAGGAATATGTGTTGCTCCTAATGCCATCCGTGTTTAGAATTTCATAATTAGGATTTTTAAAAGAATGATAACTCATTATCTGTACTTTGCAGAAACTTTAAAAAAGTTTTACATTGATATACAAACACGTTTTTAAATATAAAAATATATATTTCATATTTTTAAGTATCGCTTTGACCAATTTAATAATTAAACATTTAGCGAAAAGAATTTAATTTAAATATATTTTTTTCTTTGAAAAATAAGTATTCTCTTCAATATACACTCATGGACAAAAAAATTATTGCACGAAGAAATAATAGTGGGATTACAATGACACTTAGCATGAAGGCACATGTTGGTGAGATATGCAAATGATTAGAAATGCAGCGTGATTGTGCATTACGTATAGCCGGTAGAGGGAGTTTAACATGGTTCTCCGTGGAGTATAAAACAAGTAACCAAAGCTTGTTTGAGTGTGCTGAATCATTTACAAAGAAAGATCTGTGGTAGACATGACATTACACCGTTTTCGAAGACAATATCAGCAGCTGTCGCAGTTTGAGAGGGGGAAAATCATGGGCATGACGGAAACTGGGTGATCAACAAGGCAAGTAGCTCGTCAATTAGGCAGTTCTGATTGTGTTGCAAGGTGCTGAGACTAGTGGATCCGAGAGATGTCATTTACATAAAGACCAGGCTCAGGACGCCCTCGGCGAACTAGTAGTCGAGAAGACCGCCACATCGTAAGAAATGCATGTGTACAGCCAACTGCTTCGTCGGCCACCATCCAGGCACAGGTAGCACCTTCATTAGGAGCCCCTGTGTCTACTCGAACCATACGAAGGTGCCTGGCCGAAGAACATTTGGGATTGCAGTACCCATTATGCATGCTGCCCTTGCACTCACCCATTGACACCACACACAAGGAAACTGGAATGCAGCGGAATGGAACCAGGTCGCCTTTAGCGACGAATCCAGATTCAATCTCAGCAATGATGACAATCATGTTTGTGTGAGGAGACTCTGTTGTGAACGCCTCAATCCTGCCTTTGCCTTACAGAGACACACCGCTCCCACAGCTGGTGTGATGGTATGGGGTGCCATTGCCAACAATACACGGTCACACCTAGTATTGATCTGTGGCACCATGACAGCCCAGCGGTATGTCCATGACATCCTGCAACCACATGTGTTGCCACTCATGCAACGGCTCCCAGAAGCCATTTTTCAACAAGACAATGCTTGGCCTCAAACGGCAAGGGTGTCACAAGACTGTCTCCGCACTGTTACTACCCTTCCTTGGCCTGCCCGATCGCTAGATTTGTCTTCAATCAAGCATATCTGGGATCATTTGGGATGGCGAGTTGGGCACCCCAAGAGTTTGAATTAACTAGAGGCAAGGTTACGGCAAATATGGAACGAAGTGTCTCAAGACATCATACAGAACTTGTATGCCTCAATGCCCGATCGTATCGCATTGTGCATTCGTGCTAGAGGGGGTTCAACAGGGTATTAAATCCTCCGTTCTTTTGTCTTTTTCTCTGAAATAAATGATCCTTTTTCTTTGATTTTCTAATCATTTACTTATATCAAAGTAGTCATTGCATATGTAAAATTTCATTACATTTTGACAACTCCTTCTTGGTGCACTAATTTTTTTGTCCATGAGTGTATATACATTTTTAAAAAAACGTACCCAACAGGAAATTCTAAACATATTTAAATACTTCAGGGACAATTTAGTGTTCCTTACCATCTCAACAAAATTAAGAAAATAACATAATTATTCTACTGTTCAAAAACTGAAATATTTAAAAATAAAGAAACAATTTCACAAAATTAGAGCTAAATTATGCCTGGAATTACTTGACTTATGTGGAGAATCAGTGAAGAAAAGTAAAGAAAAGCTTTAACTACACCAAATTTTGTTCAATATACATAACATTTTATTGTTACCTTAAAAAGAGATGTAGCCCAAAATTAACCTAATATATTTTGTAGTTACAATCTCAAACATTAAATTGTTTCTCAATTTTAAATAATCTTTGTATAATATATTCATACCACTCTTAATGTATTACATACCCAAATGTACTAATTAAAATTAATTGTAATGCAATAATTATGATAATTGCATGCTAAAATTCATAATTAATATCTAAAAATATTAAATACAGCAAATGCAAATTAAATAGGCTGAGTACAACTAGTCTTTGGTTTTACCAGTCTGAACTCTTTCTATAGTACCCCTTCTTCAAATTCCTAAATCACACTAATTTGATGACTTTGAACCACAAGAAATTTAACATACTTCAACCACATCCCACGTTATTCTATAATTCTTGAGTTTAAATAAAGCAAAAATATGTACGTGAGTTAAGTCCTTTCTTTTTTTCTGATTACCTCATGAAATATTATATTCTATGAAATGAAATTTAATAGAACATACAGTAAAATAAAGTCAGTAATTAAATTCAGAAGCGAAAAGTTCTGAAAATGTCTATTACAGCAAATTTACTTTCATAACATACTTAAAAAAAAATCCTGTTCCCATATTTTAAACCAGAAGCTACAATTTCTATTTTCTTTAATGATATAGGAAAAATAGAAATTGAGAACATTCAAATCACTATAAATTATTAATAATATTAATACTAAAAAAACAGAAAATGATGCAATCTTTCAAAGAAAATGATAATATAAACAATGTTTTTTTCCCCCTTCAGGAATAGTTGAAAGTAGGAATTTGATTATAGTTTAACTTATGCTAACAAAGTGATTAATATTCTAAGAACACAATCCACATAACAAAACCCTCCATTTTCTTTTTAAGGCGATATAGCTTATTTTTTGAATAAAAAAATCAAAAAAAAGTTTAAAACAATTATTTCATGCATATATAGTAAACATGAAGTTATTATAATTTCTTTTTATGGATTTTTACAAAATATTCAAAATATATAAGTTGTGTGAAAAATATCAATACTTACAGAATTAGGGCTTGGAATCAATAAGGAAATGCTATCAAAAGAATCATATCTAGCTGGGTGCTAACGAAAAAAAAAGATAAAGTTTATAAATGACTAGTAATCCATTGGCTTTGTAGAAATGAAAATATATAATACTTAGAAAATATTTACTTTGTAGTTGCAAGAATTACATTTCAATTCATTCACTAATAAACCACGCATGGGAAATGCAACTTTCACAGGTAAAGTTTTCGGAGTTGACACAAAAGGTTTTTTGGGTTCAGGAGTATCATCTTTACTATCATTCTGTAAGACATTTGAGAAAATAATTTAATATTTTCAATCAGATTTATTAAAACAAATTTTGAAAATCCACAAAACTGAAAAAAACACAGCGATTTAAATAACTAAAATTAATTGCATTTACTTGCAACAAGAAACAAAATATTAAATTAATTTTCATAATAAAAGAAATTATCATACCTCCAATTTCTTAGTATCTAAAAGTGATGTCACAGGATTCAAAGCTAAAAGTTCTTCTTCCACAGTTGTAGTAACAACATGAAACAATTCATGAGCATCCTGAAAAGTAAAAAAAAACTCAGAAGTTAAAATATTGTTAACATTTACCATGTAAAACTTAAGAACTTCTTTAAGTTGTTCTAAAATTGAAAATGGACGCATTTCACTATAGTAAAATTGTTGTTTATATATATATTTTTAGTTTAAAAACTTATAAAAAAATTAAAATTATATTTAAAAAGATTTACACCAGAATAATTAGTCACAGTTTAAGGAAAAAACCCTTCAAAATTATATTTAATGTTTAAAGCTGTAATAATCCATTATTCTGACAATAATTTTTTTAAAACCATGATGAGAAAAGGAACTTTAATTGAGGATGTACTTTCCAATGAATAAAAATTTTAGATACAAGGAATAATGAACTGCTGTCAGATAAATAATATACATAACTATTCACTTTAAAACAAAATTCAATAAATAAGACCAATGTTACAAAAACCAAAAGTAGGACTTGTTTTGGAAAGTATATATATTTTTATTCACTCTTCTATTTACTCTTAAATATATTAATTAAAATGTCAATGTTTCAAAATGAAAACAGAATACATATATAATAACTCTGTAAACAAAGAGGAGGGGGGGATAGAAGAATTAGAAAAATGTTTAACATGCACATAAATTTTTTTTTGAAAATCCTATTCATATTTTACTTTTTTAAATATATAAATGTAAAATAATCATTCTTAAATCGTTTCCTAGAAATAAGATATGATTAATATAAACTTTTCCCAGGGCAATAAGTTATCCAGCAAAGTACATTCAAATTAATTGAATAATACAAAGGCAATTCCAGTTTTCGCATATTTCATGCACAGCTACAAAAAATAAACTCAAATTCTGTTTTTGTGCAGAGGATAGGGACTGCATTAAAAAAACTATTTTTCTAGGTCTTCAGTGAGATTTGTAAAGTAATTTATATCATTATCACTTGAGGATTTGTCTTGCAACATTTTTTCAATATCAGTTTCACTGAAAGTATTAAAACTTCCACCAATTTCATGTGCTAGCAAAAAAATTTCTGATAAAAATTATATTTTAAGTTGAATTCCTATTAATGACACATTCACATGTTTAACATATAAAATATCAGGTTGACTATGAATTTAATTTTTTCCCCATTTGTATGTTATTTGGTATAGCCATCTGTTGCTTTCTTTAAAAAAATTTCTCATAATATTCAAGGTGAACTTTAAATACCACATTAAAAATAGTGCAAAAGACAAATTTGACTAAATTTCTCAAATATTATGCATTGAAATTAATAAAATTAAGAAAATTATATAATGTAAATAGGAATAATGTGGTGAATAAAATCATTTAAATTACATGTACAATTTAGAAATACCGGGTGATCAAAAAGTCAGTATATAAATTTGAAAAATTAATAAATCACGGAATAATGTAGATAGAGAGGTAAAAATTGACACACATGCTTGGAATGACATGGGGTTTTATTAGAACAAAAAAAAAAAAATAAAGTTCACAAAATGTCCGACAGATGGCGCTTCATCTGATAAGAAAAGCAATAATTAGCATAACAAATTATGACAAAGCAAAGATGATGTTCTTTACAGGAAATGCTCAATATGTTCACCATCATTCCTCAACAATAGCTGCAGTCTAGGAATAATGTTGTGAACAGCACTGTAAAGCATGTCCAGAGTTATGGTGAGGCATTGGAGTCGGATGTTGTCTTTCAGCATCCCTAGAGATGTCGGTCGATCACGATACACTTGCGACTTCAGGTAACCCCAAAGCCAATAATCGCATGGACTGAGATCTGGGGACCTGGGAGGCCAAGCATGATGAAAGTGGTGGTTGAGCACACGATCATCACCAAATGACCTGCGCAAGAGATATTTCACGCATCTAGCAATATGGGGTGGAGCGCCATCCTGCATAAAAATCGTACATTCCAGCAGGTGTTTATCAGCCAGGCTGGGGATGATGCGATTCTGTAACATATCGGCGTACCGCTCACCCATCACAGTAGCAGTTACAAAACCAGAATCACGCATTTCCTCGAAGAAAAAAGGCCCGATAACGGTAGATGTGGCAAATCCAACCCATACCGTGACTTTCTCATCGTGCAATGGAGTTTCCACGACAGTTCTAGGATTTTCAGTAGCCCAAATTCTGCAGTTGTGGGTGTTGACAGACCCTCGGAGCGTGAAATGAGCTTCGTCGGTCCACAACAAGTTACTCAACCAATCGTCATCTTCCGCCATCTTTTGAAACGCCCACACCGCAAATGCCCTCCGATTCACGGAATTGCCAGGTAACAATTCATGATGCCAATGGATTTTGTACGGATAGCATCGGAGGGTACGCCTAAGTGCCAACCAAACAGTAGTGTATGGAATGCCGGTGCGACTGCACGGGCGCTGACTTCCCTGTGCATAGACAAACCTGCTAGTCTCCATTTCATTCTTAACCGTCTCAGCAGCATTCCGCGGTGTGCTCGGTCGGCCACTACGGGGTCTATCGTCCAAACAACCCATCGCTTCGAACTTCGAAATCATTCTCGCCACAGCTGCATTTGTCAACGGACCTTTACCCCTTCGAATCCCCTTCGTATGGCAATAGGAATGTAACGCTGCACTCTAACACATTCCCCATTCTGATAATACAGCTTCACTAACTGTGCCTTTTCAGGTAACGTCAACATGCTGCGACTGCTGGTGCAACTGATTCTCTCTCTCATGACAGCCCCTTTTCTACTCGATTTTCATGCGCAGTCACTGACGTTTTGTTGTCCAGCGCCATCTGTCGGACATTTTGTGAACTTTATTTTTTTTGTTCGAATAAAACCCCATGTCATTCCAAGCATGTGTGTCAATTTTTACCTCTCTATCTACATTATTCCGTGATTTATTAATTTTTCAAATTTATACTGACTTTTTGATCACCCAGTATTACAAAAGCGATAAAGCTAAAAAAAATTAATAAAGGAATTCTCGATTTTTCCCTCTCCTTACATGTTCTTCATGCGAAATTATCCATCTGTGGGCTCTCAATGCTTTGATCACTTCCGCTCCACTACATACATCATCAGTTCCATTTAAAGCTGAAAAGGAAATAAATACATTTGTTTACTATTGAATTTTAATGTAGATTTTATTGTAATGAATTTATTCCAAAATAAAGTAAAAAGTAATAGTACTACTGCATATAAAACTTAACTTTCATAGATAACAAAATTTTAAAAATTTAGGTACTTACCAATATAATACCATCCACCAATTTTGTTAATTCAAAAGACATCGTCAAAGGACGCAATATGCAACCAATAATAGAAACCATTTTCGTGCATGTTTGAACATAATAAAAGTGATGATGGCCCTTTGGTGAATTTTTTTAATAGGCAATGTCTTTTGATTTGGTGAAATTGGTTTAGAATATAATACATAAGTACCATGTTTTAACTAAAAATATTGATTACATTTGAATAAATGAAAAAACAGGTTATCAGAATTAATCAAACATAACTTGTGAAATGTACAGTTAAAATTATCATGATATACCTTAAAAAATGTCTTCTCCCAATAAATAAACAATTACCAGGTAATATGGGTTTAAAAGAAAAATTGCCAAATGTTTCTATCAGCCTCAAATGAAGAACAACCATCTCTCATTATTTCCCATTATTCTTTGCATGATTCAACAATAATTAAGCAAAATTAGCAGCAAGTAAAAATAAGTAGCTTTTGTTTGAGCACATTTGTTATACCTTAGCCAAAGAGTCTACTTGGCAAAATTTGTACTCAACTAAGTGACCCAGTACCAAAGGAACTATATATGTCATTATTACTGATATATTATACTCAATGTTATATTTAAAGTTATAATTTAACATTATTTGGGTTACATACACAAGTTTGTATTTTGCTAGATTTAATGCAATTAAAAAATGAAACAGTTTAAACAATTCTCAAAATAAATATTCGATAATCTATATTATACAATAGTCACTCAGAAAATAAAGACTGTTTAATTATACAAAATAAGACAATACTTATTGAAAATAAAAAATTCTGTTACACTTGAAGCTTCCTTCACTTCCCTACATAATGCACTGGTGACAGAAGAATATAACATGGGAATTCTGAAGCTTGTGAACAGGTACAGTAAATGAAGAGGGTGAACATGTGGAGAAGTGAATAAAGTTTCAGGTATATAGCAGAATGGTCTTTTTCAATAAATATTGTTTCATTTTTATAAGTAAACAATCTTTACTTTCTGGAATAATGTCACATATATAATTCATAACAGATTTGTAATATCTATCCATTACAATATTTTGATTTCCTCTCAAATACTATAAATAGAAGGGAAATGTCTCAGCCAACAAAACAGGTTTTAATCCTGCACTACAGTTTGTTGTCAATTCTAATAAAGTTCAGCATTACTTGCTTGCTATTATTAAATAGTTTGCTTCACAAAAGTTTGTTCAATATGAATTTGGCAACAAAATTTTTGTCAAGTTAGTTTTGGGGATATTCTTAATGTAGTTGCATTTTACATTAAGAAAAGAAATGTGCAATGTTTTATCTTCACAGAGTGTGAGCTGATGTATTTCTTTCATGTAAATCACCTCATTAATCCTTTATTGTAAATCGTCTCATTTATCCTGTGTGTTGAAGCAAGAATAAAAATATTGAAACTGAAAAATAGTAGTTTCTCTAGTCATAACGCAGACTTCAGTCTACAATGTTTAGATCCTGAACTTTGGTTTGATATTGCTATGAATCTAGAAATTATAGAAATACAGTCTAACTTCCATATTATGAACCTCTATATATTACAAATCTTTCTATATAGAAATCTTTTTCGTAGAACCAATAACATTTCAGGATTTTCTTCATTAAATAGCCACCCTACAGCAAAGTGGATTTTCTATATAACTTTTTCTTGTGTGATTAAATTTTTTTCTCCCTTTTATTAAATTATTTCTGGACATTTCAAATTAACACATTTTATGGTGGTCATAAATCTTGAACTGGTTTTATTGGATGCCTCACTCACTGAGAGCTACAGAATTCTGGGTGTTTCATCCAAGAAGAGCAATCTTTAACCCCCATTGTCCAGTTCACTGGAAACATTTTCAATTGCCCTTTCACCCTCAGTGGAGTTGTCTCATATTCCTGTGTCCTGATCATATGTAGTATTGATCAGTTGTATGGTAACTTCAATTCTAATAGTTCAAAAATGTTAAAACGTAAGCGCCTGAGCATAAAAGAAAAAAAAATTATTCTTCAGGAAGTGGATAAAGGCATCAAGAATCTTTCCTTGCAGTTTTTTTTTTTAAAAGTTAAGATATATAAAATAAATATATATTAATTTACAAAAAGGTGTGAATTACTTTTTAAAAATATATATAGTGTTTATGAATTTAGAATGAGTTTTATGTGGTTTATCAAGAAAATTGAAAGATGAACCTCTATGTAATGAACTTTTTTTCAGGATTTAGCAACTTCCTTAAATAGAAGTCCGACTATATATATATATCATTGGTATTTTGTAGACCACTTTAGTGATAATCATTATATTTGTATAGTTTACACTTGGCTCTCACTGGTAGTTACAGTAATATAGCATAAATAAATGACAATAAGAGATTCTGAGAAAACACAATATAAATGAATATCTCTGAACAGTTAAAAGTACATAAAAAAGAAATTATCAATCAGGTAGAATTTTATTTTCAAACAAAAGGTTAGATGAATTAAGATAGCTAAAACATTTATTTCATGGTTTAAACTTTACACACAATAATTGTAAAACCTCTTACCAGTCAAGGCAGTTAAGATAGATTTTATAAGAAAGCAATTCTTGTTCCGATTTTCATCAGCATATTCTACTGCTTTTATCAGCCAGTTTATGCATGATGAACATGAAGCAAGAGCTTGCAATACTGCATTCAAGAAGCAAGAATTTCCCAAATTCAGTAATCCAGGAACTGCATCTAAAAGCAAAAAATAAAATAAAAATGCATATCAATCAAAAACTAACAGTTAAAACTTGAATCCCAGAATGTTTTACACAACAAAACAAAAAAGTTTAATAATTTATATTTTACTCTCTACAAAAGCAATGCTTATAGCAATTTTCTCCTCACTGCTTCAAATTGACCACACAATTTAGAATGGAAAAAATTCCTTCATAAAACTGAACAGATTTTTTTCTTTCCCAAACAATACAATTGGTAAATATGTAATTACACAGAGAAAACCTCAATTTTTTCAGAAGTTAAAGTTTCATATCCTTTTTTATTATATGCAATATATACTAAAACGGATTTTCACAAGTGGTAAAGAGAGAGAAGTCGGCTCAAGTGTAGTATAGGAGGGCCACCTTGGATTTGGCGATTTTTATCTAAATGTCATGGTGAGGTAATGAATTCTTTTAAAAATAAGTAATAAAATCTGAATAAAGTACCTTGGCGACCACTTTTGGTTGCCAAAAAAAAAAAAAGAGCTGCGCCATATACTACACTTTACCCGAGAAGACCTCAATTTGTTCATAAAATCTTCATAACTTTTCTTTTTTATATGCAATGTATACTCAAACAGACTCACAATCCTTCATATTTTTAAGGAAAAGTAAAAAAAAATTAAGCTAGTTTTGAAAAAAAATATCCTAGAATCAATCCATACCCTGAGATGTCAAAATGTGTACATTTCCAACATAATAGATTGCCCAATTTCAGACAAACATGGCACATTTTTACATGGCAGAATATTGCATCCTTAGGCAACATCTTTCTGGTTTGCTGATTTGATCAAGATTCGACCTAAATTTCTATAAGGTTTTCTAAGTGTCGATTTTTAGTGACTGCCTTAATAGCGAATTTTTTTACCAAATGAAATTCTTTATTTACTTATTTTTATTACATTTCCAATTTATTCCAGACGAAAAATATTGTTAAGGTTTGTCAGGCGGTTTCTAGTAAATTAAAAATCTTTCTGATTTCAAGAGATGAGTTATTTTTAGGAATTGATTGACATGATTTCGATAACAAAGAAAATTATTAATTATGTTCTATGCAAAGTATTTAGTCATATTCCTGAACGATTTTGTGTAAGATGCGAAAATACACAAATTAAGAATATTCAAGCATCCGAGTTTGACTACACGTGAGTTATCAAATGTATAACTTATTCAATTTAAAAAAAGGAAAAAAATCGGCAGTTTGTTTTCCTTCCTATTTTCCAAGAATGAAAAAACATTATCGCCAATTTATTTTCGTTGCAAAAATTTTCCATTCAATCACTTTAATTTCATTCTTTTCTACAACGCTATAAATATATATCTATAACTCTTTTGCCAAAACTTAAGACTCAACCATTTTCTATTTTAAATAAAAGAATATTTCCCCTCTGATTATTTCACACAATTAAAAATCTCACGATTCTAATGTAGAACTAATTTAATTGTAATTGTAATTTGTTTAATTGTAATGTAGAGCTAATTTAGTTCAGAAAATGTCTGCCATTGAAAATTAATCGGTTGCACAGCGAATTAAAAATGAACTGCAAAAAGTTTAGTTACAGTATCTGGCAACATTTATTATAAGATGTAAATAAAAACACCTTGTAGATCGTATCGGGATCCAGGCGCCTGCCGTTATTTGACATCTATCTATGTTCATGAGTTAATGAAAAAAAATCTCTGAATAACTTTTAAAACTTTTCTTTAAAAATCATTACAGAAATCTTTTCTGCTCGAAGTAATCGATAAAAGCAGAGCATAAATGTATGTCTGCATCTCATTTTCTGCCTAAAAGTTGTCAAACAGTTCGTCTATTTATTTATTCACCAATTTTTTTCCAGATATAAGTTACACATAAAATGTCTTCCAAAACAAATAAAGGTGTAGCTTGGCTCTATAACGAAGTTTGTGCTTTGTTAGACATTTGGGCTGATCAAGAAATTCAACAGCAACTGGCTGGTAGACTGCATAATATGTGCATTTATGAAAAGATATCAAAACGTTTGGCCGATTTGGGCATTCATCGTACTGGTGAGCAATGTCGTGAAAAAATAAAAAAACTGAGACGAGATTATAAAACAGTTGTGGATAATAATTACTCTCCAGCATTTGCCAGAAAAATGCTAGTATGCTATGATAAAGTACATGAAATCTTTGGAAAGTGTGCAGTTTTAAAGCCATCATTTGTCATTGAAAGTATTATTTACAATGAAAACATCTTAAATAATGGGAATCAAATTCTAACAGATAAACATTCAGATATAATCAAAGATGATAATTCAAATTTGCAACTGAATAAACATCTTGATATGCATGGAAAAAAACATTCTAAAGATTCTTTGAACGTAAACACAAGTCGAAAAAAATATTCATCAAATTTTAATGTTTTCAAACAAAGCCATAAAACATGTATACAAAAATTTAAAAAGAAAATTAAAAATAGCGTAGAGAAACAAGCATTTCTACATAGAAAATTATTAAAAAGACAAACTACTCTACACAATAAATTCATTGAACTTGAAAAAAAGAGATTTAATGATGAACTGACATGCGAGCACAATAAACTTATAGCTATGGAGGCCCAAAGACGTAAAGAAAAGGAACAGGAAATTGAATTATTTAAATCTTTGTTACAAATTATTAAAGAAAAAAAAGGCATAAACATTCCTTTTAACTGTGGGAAAAAAGATTAAGAAATATTCTTTGTTTTTGATGTTATAATTAATACTGCATAATTTTAGAGAAATAAAGCCTACTTGAATTATTGATTAAATGATACACTATGTATGTAAATAATTGATTCTATTTAGCTTTGTGTACATGAAAATTCATAACTCTAAGCCAGTGATTCTGAACCTTTCTTGTTGCGGTACACTTTTAACAATTTCAAAATTTGACATAACATTAATAATAAAATAAGCTTAAAAGAATTTTACTTATCTATAATTAATAAAATATGTTAAGTATTTAATGGTGATAATTTTTAATGTTGAATAACATATATAAGAAAGACAAGATGTTTATTGCATAATTGTAAGAATACATTTAATACAAAATTTGGATTTCCAGATTTTTTCCTTAAAGTATAATTAATATTTTTAAAAAAATCTGGCAGCACAAAAAGTGTCATGCACAGTGGTTGACAACAACTGCTCTAAGCAAAAACATTGCACCAAAATGATTAACAGCATTTCAGTTTTCTATCAACAAATTTAACATTAGAAACCATTGCTAAAATATTTCAGTACAAAAAAAAATTCAGCTATCAAGATGTATTTAGTTTATAATACATTTAAAAAAATTAAAATAAATTAATATACAGTAAAATTAACAAAATTTTTTTATCCGTGAATGTACAATGTAAAAAATGCTATTTATAAACAAAATACAATTTACACATATCGTCGACCTAATTATTAGACTGCGTAACTCCACCAGTGTAACTGATTTGATGTAGGGTGCAACACGCCAAGCGCTTTTTGGCGCAACTCCTTAATCCTTTTGTTTTGTCTATGCCATGCCTCAGTGCGCGCTCCGCTTTTAATTTATTCCTCGATAAGTGTAATTAATATTTTTTTTATTGCGTAATAAAACTAGATTTCGAAGGGAGAGGTGGTGGCAAGATTTTAACATAAAATAAATACAGCAGAAAGTAATATTAATGTATTACACTTCCAGATATAAATTATTTACACTAATTTACAATGTGTTACTTTTGCTGAACAGAGATCACGCGGGAAAAAAAAAAAAAAAACTAGCACTAATACATTATCCCCATGGCAACCACATTATCGCACAATAAAAATATCGAAGTAAAGTATATTGTAATATTATAGCCTATCTTGGGGAACATAAGCAACAACTTGGTACCTAGCCCTACTGTATCAAATTAGCATCCCAGATGGAGTTACTCAGCCTGATAATTAAATCGATGATATGTTCTTAAGATAAAACCAACTCATTTTTCTGTGATTTTTATTTTACTAAAGATGAAAACAGTATACTCTTTGGAAAATTGATTTTATATTATTCTTCAAATGGCTCCATAGGCTTTTAACTCAATTTATAAATATTTTAAATATTAATTTGAACTATGATTCTTAAAATATAAAATTATATAGGGCTCTATTTTGATGGTTCATTTCTACATAGGAACTTTTTAGACAACAATTTGTATGTAAATCATAACTGATGGAATAAAAAATACATCTCTTGTAGATATATTTTAATGCAGTTTTTACTTTGCATGCAATTTGTTTTCAATTTATTTTATTATGTAGCAATTTGAATATTTAAAATATTTCTTGAACTAAGGGAACAAAATAATGTTTATCTATATAATACTTACATAAAAGTGCAAAATATCGCAAAAGATTTGTAGAGAGCGGCAGTCGCTATAGCATTACCCAGGGTGCACCACAAGGCCTGTTACGTTACACCCCTAATGCTAAAAAGGGATGTGATAGAGCTATCCTTAACATTTCTTATAAGACCTATGTCCAGCCGGTTTTAAATTATTGTAATGGAAGTGCTGGTTCGAATAAAGTTTTAGGAATGCTTGATGTTTTCCAAAACCAGGCCTTACACTTACTGAAGGTGTTAAAACTACTCCTGAACTAGGTATGCATTTACTTTGTGATCTACAGCCAATGACTAACCTGGTTTGGAGGAATGCAACTATCCTTTATAATAGACTTACTAGACTCCTAAATATTTTCTTTTGACGTGAATATGACTTGAACAGATCTTGTAATCTAAAGACTCAGAAGGGTTTCCTTCAGTGCATCCAGGAGATTGCCCAATATAATGCTATTAATGACAAGGACTATGAACTATTATCTCACATAAATCCACTGGAATTTATAGCTCTCGATATCAAATTAGATTTGACTTTAAATGTAAGGAAAAATGACCTTTGCCCAACTGCTCTTTGTGCCATCGCTTTGGAAACCATTAATACCCACTATCCCCCTGATGGAGTGGCTTCATATCCACACAGGTAGTTCACATTTGGATTTCACATACGGTTCTGGAGATTTCTGTGATCTTTTTTCCTTCTACTCTCATGTCGGCTCTCATACAACGGTGAAATCGAGACATTTTTTTTGCCCTTCATCAGCTTTCTGCCCATCTCTCCACTCCTGATAATCCTGAAATTTTATCTGATTCAAGTATTGCCATTCAGGCCTTGGCAAGTAACCAAGACAAAAGTTCCTGAGTCCAGGATTGCAGGGAGAGCTGCTAAGCAGAATTCCTACAAAGGTTGTCTTCCAGTTGATGCCTTCTCATTGTGGCCTTTGGGGAAATGAAATGGTAGACCTTTTAGCAAAAAGAGACACTGACATTCTTCAAAGATCTACTAGAGACTTGCCTCTTTACTCAGCAAAACTTGAAATAAATAGGATTTTTAAAAAATGCTTTCGAGATGCTGCTACCAGTGCTGCTAAAAATAAATCATGGAGGGTGCTAATAAAACCTAACTGTGTCTCGGGCTCTCCTTGTGCTGCTGTGACTGAGTTTGGATTATTGACTGGACATGACTGCCTTTCTGCTCATTTGTATCGTTTTAATCTGACTGACTCCCCCTTTTGTGTTTTATGTGCTTCTGGATAAGTCATTGATGCTTCTCATCTAGACGTGTGCTCTGTAATTAAGAGTTTGGACTGTATTGTGAAGAAATATTGGAGAGCTCGTTGCCTAATGACCTGATGATCAATGGCCTGGTATTTGACAAATAAATAAAATGCAAAATATTTGAAAATTATGTAAAATATAATGCACATCGATAACTATTTTAAGACATTTTAATGTCCGAAAAAGTCAAAAGAAAAGTCACAGACTAAGTTTGTTTGCATTTTATATACATAGTTATTAAAAAAAAGGAAATATTTTTTTTAGTAACATTAAACTTTTGTACCTTATAATTTTAGATATATACATAAAATACATCCTTCATTTTATAGTTACAGTTGGTGCATTTTTAGATAAGTGATTTTCAAATTATAGAGAGAGAGCATGCATATCCATTAGGGGATGTAGATACCTTTCTAAAGGTTTATGAGCAGTTCAAGAAAAAAATTGAAACAAACCTAAGTATATAATTATTAATACTACTTATGGAGTATATCAAATCTTAATTTGCTCCATGGGCTTCAAGCAAAAAAATCAATTTTTAAAACCACTCGCCTTCAAATGCAGAAGAAATTTTTTTTTAAAACAATTACACAAGACATAATGTATAGTAAATTGAAACTTTTCTTTATAATCCAATTTAGTAATAAAATATACAGGTCATTTACACTTTATGTAAACGATTTTGAAAGTTAATTTTTATCCATAAATTCTGTATTTTTTGTGGCGATTTGCTTCTATCTCATAGCTACGATTCTTGAAATAGCTCTAGCTTGAATTTTCCATGAAAGTAAACTTTTTCTTAGTACTGTCATGCCAATTTTACAGTTCATTCAGTGTTCTTTGATGCCGTTTTCTTAAGGTTCATTTTAACAAACCAAAGGCTCAAAAGTCCATTAGAGAAGCGTCGGGTGATTTTACACATATTTCTTCAAATGGGATGCATCTTATTCCTGTTTTTGATTCTTTTTTTTTTTTTTTTTTTTTGCTAAGTAACAGTTGACTAAGATGTGTGACTAGAGGCTTTGTCCATATGAAACTAAACTTTATCAATGCCCTTTACTTATAAGGTTGGAATTTCTTCATCAAAAATTGGTTCTAGAATATTCTGATAGTAGAGTGAATTAATTTTGGCTATACTTGAGACTTTTTTGATTTTTAATTTGCTGTTGTTACAAACTAACATGAATTCCTTTGGGAACTTTTCTGTACATCTGATGAAGCCATTTTGTATGTTCCTTCCCATCAGCTGAGCAATAAATAGAAAGTTGATCTTTTATTACAGTCACTTAAATATACCCATGCCTCATTGAGTGTTACCACAAATTTCCATTTTTCAGCAGCTAGTTGTTTTTCATATAGTTTTCTACAATTTGTTTTTCTTTCAGCAATATCTTTTAGCAAAAGCAGATGAACGCTAGGTTTAAACATCTTTTTAAGCTTTAAATCTTTATGAAAGATTTTACTTACAGGAAGACATTTCCAGTTTTGATGCAATGAATCTTTGAGTCGGCGGATTTTCTTTTAGGATCAGAGACTTCACTTTCTTGATAGTTGTTTGTGTTTGAATAATCTTAGGATGAAGTTTCATGGTCCTTTTTTCATTTTTACTTTTTCTCTTTCAAATTTAATATATTATAAATGCCTTTGATTAAAACTCAATGAACGAGATTTTTACACCACTTTTTTATTTACTGATACAAATATTTCTTCTTCAAAAGTGTAGTTACAGAACCTTCGATCCATCTGTCAATTTTAGGAGCCATTTTCAAAATAATTCTTTTACATTTAAATCAAATAAAATATTAACAGATGATTATTCTAAAGTGTTCAAAGTTTTATCTCAAAGTGCAAATGAGAAAATCAATTACAAAATTGTTTAAATAAAGTGCAAATTGCTTTTGTACTTGCTCAAATAATTTATAATTTCATAACTATCCTGAAATAATGGATATTTCAAAATAATTGCAACTCCATTTTTTGTGTGTGTTTGTTTATAAATGTGAATCAGAACTTACATAATCCTGCTGATAATTTTGCCAAATTAAAAACCATCACTAAATGCAGCAATATAAAGCCAATAAAAAGATTTCATTCTTTTCGGTAAAATAATAGAATCTATGTGATTCTAGTTATTTATATAAATAAATTTTTACAAAAATTGTTGCCAATTTATTGATTGACAGACAAAAATATAAATACTTGCAAATATATTAACTGATTGAAGCAGTAATTAGTCCAAAAAGAATTTCTTACACCATGAGTGTAATTCATAAAATATTTTTGAAACACTTTAATATATTTGATTATTGAATTACAATCATATCTTACATGCTGGTTCAAATCTCTAGCAAGTCAAATACATACTCATAATAATGTATATTTAAATTTTATATTACATCGATTTTTTCAAAATTTAACAGAATTAAAACTTTGTTTACACATTAAAAACGATGTAAATATTAGATATTTCAAGCAACTTTTCAATTTAGTACTCATATGATTTCTTTATTATAATATGACTTTTAAAAATTACAAAATCTATGGCTTTGAATCTTAATATGTAGTTTTCATATTCACTGTAGACAAATTTTGCTAAGAATTAAACCTTACAAAAAAAGGTAAGGAAACTATTTATGCCAATGAATACGACAGTATACAATTTATACTAAACTAAACCCACAGGCACAACAACCTACAGAGGGCCAAGGCCTACTGAGCCCATCTTGTTTTCATGATCAACACTGAGTTGCATATAATTTCTATACTGCTTGTAATAAAAACAAACCTCTTTTACATTCACACATTTCAGATACTGCTATCAAACATATATGAAAACAATGATTTTCAAAGGAAAATTAGTTACTATAAACTTTAATTTCAAACTTAAAAGCACTATAAAATATGAAAACAGTATATTCTAATATTAAATAAATTTGATATACTATGTGTATTTTTTTGATTTACTTAAATTTTACATTGAGCCAACAATCAGATTCATTATGTTAATAAAGCAAAAAATGGGTAAAAAATATATTAATCTTTTATTTGGTATAAAGATTAATATATATATATAAATTATAAAGACAAGATTAGTTTTGTTTAAACTTAAATGAAAGTCCTTCGACAAAATTTGAATGAATTTCAAAGATCACATTCAACAATTACAGGAGTTTGTAGGTCTCTAGGACTAAAAAATGCATTTTTATGTCTTTTTATTATTTCTAACAATTACTGATAAGTTACTCAAGACTGGACGAACAACATTAAAAAAAAAAAAAAAATAGATTGTGAACTGAAATTTCTTTCCCAATGAACAAAATTTTAATATTCAAAATAGCACAATAGTACTTTGATGTTTTTCGGCTAAAAACAGTAATAAGTAATCAAGAAAAGGACATGCATTATCAAAAAATCTTTTTTCTACAATTTATATTTATAAAAATTTCAAGAGCCGTATAAAAAAATTAATTTACCAACTAAGATTATAGTCATTTGCAGAGGATGGATTGTAATTATAAAAGTTTTTCTTTCATAGTATGAAAACAAATAAATTACTGAAGTTCATTTCCCCCCAGTTTTCTAGAATTGTTGGTTTCATTTTATTTTAATATGTTGAGTTATACTGTCTTAACACAGAAATACAAAGATTTAGTGTTCATTCTAGAACCAGGAAAGAGTATAATATACCTAGAGAACCAACATTATCATATACAATTTTTATATTTATAAAATGTCAAATATTCAGTTATTAACAATCAATACAAAGATACATATGACTGTCTTATGAAGAGGCCAAGATGAATATACATAATCAATTAGGAGAAACAATTATTGTATCGAGAATGAATGTAGAATTTCTTTCTCAAAGGTCATTACTAAATATTCATATTCAATTTATTAATATAATGTTAAGTGATTCAATCTTTGTAATTTACATTTTTCTTTAAATTTTATAGAAATATTTTTTTTTTCTGCATTTGCATTTATTGCTTCAAAACAAGACATTTGGAACCAGTCCATCAAATGGGAATGCGACAGTGATACATTAAAAGGAAGGGTGTACATGATATTTCCTCAATAAAAAAAATATTCATATTGGCTGACATTACAAACCTGCAATTTGAAACAATTATGAAATGGGAAATTTTTTAAGAACAAATATTACTCAAGCTCATCAGAAATTCTTTTAAATTAGAAATTTATGTTCAACTCTTTTTTAACCATTTATTTATAAAATATTCCTTAAAACTTGTGAATCTAACATTTAAAATGTATAATTAAAATTAGCTTTTTCTTTCTTTTTCAAAAATACATTGGATATTTAATTTCTATTTGCGTGCTTAATAAGTTTATAGGCTCTTTTCACACATACATATACTCTACAACTATTTTAGATCCAAAATTAATCATGATTCTCTTCTAGGTACATAATAGAATTAGTCTATTTTAAAAAATGAGAAAAAGAACCAGTGACGTAATGTACACCCCCCCCCAAACCTCTGCATTGTGGGGTGGCCCAAAGCCTGACTAATGTCAAGTATCTAGTTAACCAATTTATAAAATATTCAAACCAAAACCTGACTTCGCAGGGGGCCCTAATATTCTCCGTTATGCCACTGAAAAGAACCCCTTAATTTTTTTATAACAAACATACAAATTTGCATTTCCCCCTAAGCTGGGTCTTTACAAGAATAGAACAAGATTATCTACAGTTTCAAAATCACTGGCATACTTCATTACATACTGGCATACATTGTACATATTTTCTGATAATCCAACAGTTAATGACAATGCTTCTTATTTTGATAGTTACTTTAATAAACTAAGGTTTTTATTAAAATAAAAATTTAGGATTTACTTTTAAATGTGGGGCATGGAGAACTTTACTGCTTTTAAAGGAACATGTGTGTGATTATCTTCTCTTCATGAAATAATGTTTTGGAGATAATATTTGAGATGTGACGATACCAATTTTAGTTGCTAGGACAAAAAAGCATTTACCCTGAGAATGGGAAAACAGTTCAAATAATATAAAATGAGTTTCTTAATACCTTGAAGCTCAGTGGCTAGTGGTACATATCCCGCTTCAACGCATCAGTCCAGGGTTCAAAACCCACTGAGATGGACATAGTGGGGTGTTGTGTGTCACTGAGTTTAGTTTAATACCTTGAAGATTATGACTGACACTAAGATCTATAACTTGGAGAATTAATTTGAATGAAATCGCAAGAAAGTAGTTGGAAATGTAACATAAGCATAATCATAAATTGGAAAGAATTATGAGTTATATTTCTCTCAATTATGTATGGCAATATTTATGCACAGCTAAGAGAGAAGCAACCAAACATTAGGTACCTGATTAGTATGCATTAAAAATATTAATTTTCGTTATAAAATAACTTTGAATGTCATAATCTATTGTATAAATGAAGCATATTTTATTGAAATATATTTGGTTATAAAATTAGTGGATTTTACACAAGACTAAAGTAAATTGATTGGACAATGTCCATGATTGAAACTATATAACTATCCAATTATCAAAAAAATATAGAATAAAATGATACTATTAACAATCACCATGTAGCAGATGTATTTAAACAATCTCTTCTTTAACCCTTAAACGGTCACATAATTTTGAAGAAAACTGTTATAAAAAGTGCCTATTTTTTTTATTCTAGAAAATTATATAGAACTAAGAGTATGTTCAATGCACATATATTTATTTTTAAATTTTGAATAAATTTTTGGCTTGAAATGCAAAAAAATTGATTTTTAAGAAAAGCCAACATTTAGGGTTATGACTGAAAGTTGGTTTTCCATCAAAGAGAAAAATTTTAAAAAACATGTTTTAAATATTGAAGGAGAATTTTTGTAAAAACACAAAAGTAATTTTTTCTCATGAAATTAATTCTAAAGTATGAGATAAAAAGGCCAATATATCACAGGTAACAGTACAGAACCATCAATGCTGTCAGGTTTACTAACCGAATTTTCAAAACAATCAGTTATTTCAGAATCATTCTCAAATCTCTTTATACCAAACTAACTCCATAATGTATATAATATTGTAAAATATAATTTCTTTTTTATCACAGAACGTAACCCACATCTATTCACAAAGAGTGGAACTAAGTAATTGAACTAAGGTTACAAAAACATATTGCTAATATAGATATGTGTTTGTTTGTTAACATAACTATCTCTAAACATGCTACTAATAACCTGGTACTGCCTTCTGGTGAGAAATAAACATAATTTCTGGCATAAGAAACAGATATTTTTAATCTTTTTAGCGCACTACTTTTGAACACTCCAGCCCGGAAATATCCCGGACATGAGGAATAGAGAGGGAAATTTCACCCCGTGATACTGACGGAGCAAGAAGCAAGGGGTTAAATAACATTTTTAATGATTGACTGTGTTGCCTCTTCCAGCTTAAAAAACTGAGTAAACTGTAGTTTCTTTTAAATAATTTTTCTAGTTGTTAACTCCGATGCCTGATGATTTTTTTTAATGAAATAACTAAAATAATAATCATATCTAAATATTTCTCAACATCATAAAAACATATTAAAAAAGTTAATTTCACATTTAATCCCTAAAACCATTTTGATTCTTTTTATGTGTAGTATAACCTCAATGAATTGATCTCCTTAAACATACTAATATACTAAACATATAACAATACTAAAGTGGTCAACATATGGAAATAAACTTATATTTAACCTTGGCAAATATCTTAAGTCATGTGCATTCAAAACTCATTTACTATTTTCTTACGGTTCAAACACTACTGAAAAAGTAGATAAATTCAACTCTGGTCCACTTTTTATCACAAAGATTTGTGGAAAAAAGTATGAATAACTTTTGACTTTATACTATTTTAAAGATATCTGAGCATTTTCTCAAACAAAATAGTTCCAATTATGTTATCAAATATACTATTAAAATCTTATTTTCGGTACTTGCGTACTATCACGACCTACTGTCAACATAATATGAAATGAAAAATATAATTGCCAATTCAGTGCATATGACACATGCGAAATTGTAGTTACCTACTTGGCTAGTTATCATGTTGGAGAGTTTCAATCTATATAGTTTTAAAATAAAATATTAAGCCTAATCAAATACATGACAACAACAAAGAACTTATAACCATTACATGTTTCTTGTGTGAGACCTAAACTTTGGTCTTAGAATGTTATCAGAATTTATTAGCTGCCGACAATCCTGCATGTTGAAAAAGTAAAAATGAAATTACAACTACACTATTAACTTGCAATATTTTAATTACTACAGTAAATTTAAAACAATCTAAATTTTAAAATAATTTATCACACTACTCCCTACATAAAGATAAGTGAAAAGGAATAAATCAACATACAATTTCTGTGAAGAATGCAGTAATTTTACTTCCCTATTGTAATAACTTAATGTCAAAATATAATTAACTGATTTTGATTTTTTTAAAATTTAAAGTAAATTTTTATTTAAATTTTTTGTTTCAATGCTTATGTTGCTTTTGCTATAAAGTTTAGTTTCTTGTAATTGATAAAAGACATTCATCTAAACCATTTTTGAGTATGGCTCCCCGATTTATCGTTGCACTTCCCCAACAAATCTAAACAAAGCAAAAGTGTAATCAAATGCTGCTTGTAAAGGGTGTTTTTTTTAGAGGTATAGAACTTTAAATTGCAATAAAACAACAATGTATTATTCGATTGACATGAATTTTTTTTATTTGAAAGATAATCTTGTGGTATTACATTTCAAATATGATTTCTGGCATATGACTGCACGGCTGGCTCGGATGTAGTCCAATCTGGACGTCCAATTTTCGATGACTTTTTCCAACATTTGTGGCCGTATATCGGCAATAACACGGTGAATGTTGTCTTCCAAATGGTCAAGTGTTTGTGGCTTATCCGCATAGACCAATGACTTTACATAGCCCCACAGAAAATAGTCTAGCGGTGTTAAATCACAAGATCTTGGAGGCCAATTCACAGGTCCAAAACGTGAAATTAGGCGGTCACCAAACGTGTCTTTCAATAAATCGATTGTGGCACGAGCTGTGTGACATGTTGCGCCGTCTTGTTGGAACCACAGCTCCTGGACATCATGATTGTTCAATTCAGGAATGAAAAAGTTAGTAATCATGGCTCTATACCGATCACCATTGACTGTAACGTTGTGGCCTTCACCGTTTTTGAAGAAGTACAGACCAATGATTCCACCAGCCCATAAAGCGTACCAAATAGTCAGTTTTTCTGGATGTAATGGTGTTTCGACATACACTTGTGGATTAGCTTCACTCCAAACGCAGCAGTTTTGTTTGTTGACATAGCCATTCAACCAGAAGTGCACTTCATCGCTAAAGAAAATTCGCTTATGAAAATCGGGAATGGCAATCTCATTTTGGGCCCATTCGACGAATCTATGCCTTGCTTGATCATATTTAAAATGTAATGCCACAAGATTATCTTTCGATTAAAAAAAAATTTATGTCAATCGAATAATACATCGTTGTTTTATTGCAATTTAAAGTTCTATACCTCTAAAAAAACACTCTTTATTATTACAGGGTTAAAACACTGCTGTCCTTCCCAAATTGTTCTTTATGAAGCAGACTTGCAACCACTGCAGCAAAGAAGACAAGCTAGCCTTGTTAAGTATTGTAATAAACTAGCTAGTTATGGACTCTGCAATAAAACCTCCATTCTTCTCAACACATGTAGAAATCAACCAAGGCTAAAAAACACAACCTGTTCAGTGAAGTTGCTCTCTTCCAAAAACCAACACAACAATATTGAACCATATTCACCACAATTATGCCCGAATCTCATCGATGGACTTCCAAGAGTCACACACAAGTTCCACCTTAATTTAGAAACACAAATTAACAAGAAAGATTTTTCTCAGAACATCTGAAGCAACTGTCTTTGGAAAGTTTTAGCCACAAACCTAAAAATACCATCAAGTTTTATACTAACAGTAGTAAGTTAGGAAACTTGGCTGGTAGTAGCACTTACATTGAGACACCTCAAGGTAATAACTTGACTCTTTGTCGCCATAATCCCAACTTAAACTCAATGGCACAACAGCCCATGAGGGCCAAGGCTTTCTGCACCCATCTCAGTATACGTGACCATTGGGCACTGAGGTGCATGAGCAGATATCCCGATCAGGTAATCAGTCTGAAGCAAAACCCTCAGTGTTTGGTCTCCAAGCAAGCTTGGTTCTCATTTATCAACCCTCTAAAGGGATGAAATGCTGAGTCGACTTTACCCAGCCTGAGGATAGATCCTCGGACCTGTGGTGTGGAAGCGCAATGTGCTACCACTGGGCCTCAAATCCCAACTATTTCTCAGTTTTTAGGAGTGAATTAATAACAATCAACATGGGACATGAACCCATCCTAACTGAGAAAGACTATGGAAAAATGTGGTTTTTATTAGACAGTCCAATTAGTAAGGACTCTTCAATACCTTACTAATTGGATGCTTATTGGAGACAAGACAAGTATCACTATATTGTCTTTTTTAAAACTTCATCTCCAAAAAGAACATGATGTCTATTTCAATGAATCCCATCACATGTGAACATACATGGCAACAAAATGGCTGAAACTAGCAATGTAGGGTTGCAGTCATCTTGATCCATCCTCTACTGCCATGACATTTCTAGAACTATATTCAAGGGAAAAAAAAAAAAAAATTGCCAAGTGGAGAGAGCCTCCTTCCCATTACTGGAAGAGGTGTACAAAAGCCAGGATGGACTCTTGAGCCTTCATGTGATAGAGCTGCTTAAAGAATTGCCAGTGGTTACATAAGAGCCTAACATTCTCAGAGAAAAGCAAGGTTTTCCCACCTATCCTAAATACCATAGTCATGAGGCTTCTGCTGAACATCTTTTAGATTGCATGGACCTTCCTAGAGAGGAAATATATTGCAATCCCCCATGAATAATAATTGTTTCTTGAAAGTGAATGGATTTATTGATCTTGTTTGACACAGGGGGGAATAGCTGAGGGAACAGTTTATTTCAAAACATCCGGATAAAAAACAAAAACAAATAATGCTTTTGTCTCAAAGTGTATAAATGTTGAAAATTATGAAGAGTCTGATTTATAAATGTTTATGGGTATGCCAAATTTGATTTCAATAAATACAATCTACTAGAGCAATGGTTCCCAAACTGTGTTCCGCGGAACCCTGGGGTTCCACGAGTCACAATGAAAAATTGAGAAGAAATAAATATGTATTCAAAATGGATTCACGTACTCTATCAAGTTTATATTGTTACAAGTATCTATAGCTCATCCTACTCATTAAAACTGAAAATTTTATTTATATATGTATAATAACTTTAATATGCAACAATTTTTAAACTTTTATTACAACATTACAAATTAATGTTAAAACACTTTATCTTTATTTTTATATATACTTCCTACTATATTGAGAATATTCTTTTGTTTACGATCTCAAAAGTTCCACAAGATAATTTCTACTCGTTAGTTAACAAAATGTCTTGTAAAACTAGATAGTTTTCTAATGGAAAATTCACCTTTTTGTATTTGTGGTAAAAAATGAAGGAGAAGGAACAACTTAACAGATTTGACATTATAATCTTAATTAAACAAGAACAGCAATTAAATTTTAGGTTGAAAATTCATACGAGATACATGGGATTTCTCATACAGCTATAAATATTTCAATGCTATTCAGAGCATTGTTTAAGTGAAATATATTTGTCAATGTGAGTGGCTATAAAAACAAGGTATGAAACAAATTAACCTCTGAATAAGTAATGTGATTGCATTTAATCTCAATAGACCTAGACTTGACAGTTTTTGTGAAAAAGTAAGCATGTATCCCTAGTTATTAAATAATGCATGGATAAGTGACACTTGGATCACAAATTAATATTATTAATGAGTAAAATTATATTAAAAAATTAGATTATAAAATTTAATAAATGCAATACTTTTTTTTAATTGGCTTTACATAAAGTGCCATAACATGTTGATCCACTTTAACTATTATTTTGAGATATATTCTTCTAAATATGTATGTGGAATGGAGTTCCATGAAAACATTTTCTAGTTCTAGGGGTTCCATGCGGTGAAAGAGTTTGGGAACCACTGTACCACTAATTAAAATGTCGAGGCAAGCAAATAAAATGAACTTGGATTGCATAATGATATAAAAAGCTGCAGAAGAAAATGCAGTGAGTGAGCATAAGTGAACAGAAAGTGAAACTTTTTCAATAATACAATTATAGCACAAAGCCTACATCTAGTCTAAACCAAAATATTTAAAGCCCTCAGCTTCAAAGGGCTAATGTGAAGTCATTATTAAATTATTATACATCAGTTTAATCAATCAACATAAAGGCCAATATTGTTCTAGTTGCTTCCGGTAGTTTGCAATGGTTTTCAAAAGACAACTACATATCATGGAATGATAATTTTTTCTAAATTCTCCCACACACACAATACACATCATAATTATACGGCTGAACAAATACAGAGGTCCTGAAAAACACTTTCCCTTTTTCAGGGAATTCCCATCGATCATCAAGGATGAAGTGGTGTAATCTATTCAAATTAATAGGTATGCCTCCATCTGAGTTTCTTTTCAAGCATTCAAATGATACATTTGTTGCATAATGGGATCATAAAAATATCCATGTTGGAATTTCTACTATATTGTTTCTAAAGAAGATCCTTGACTTTACAATCTTTATACTGCTTCACTTAATTCAGACATACATAGATCAAACAATTATATCAAAATAGGAGAAAAACAATTTTCAAAGTAAATACAATCCTTCAATCAATTTTTTATACTTTTCATTCATATTAAGCAACAAATGATTTTGAATTTACCCATTTTTAGGAATTTGAACTCATCAATATTCTTCCTACAAAATACTAATAGTTTTTATATTCATGCAATAATTATATAATATGAATAATAACTTAAAATCTTAAAACTGATCGTTAAATATTAGAATTCCCAACAATTTTTCCAAGTTATAAGTTTTATAGAACATTCAAAATATGATTTTGGTTCAAATTAAGTCAAAATTATAACAAAAGAAATATTTATTTCTCCTAATCCATATATATATATATATTATATATATATATATACACATACATATACATACACACACACATCACACACAAAGAGAATTGAATAAAATTTCCAGAATGTGTATTCCATATATATATATATATATATATATATATATAACTAATAGAGATAAAACCCGATTATGATAGATATATATTCAGCATATAATTTTATGTTCTTAAATCAAATTTATGACATAAGGCATATACATAACAATAGAACTATAAAAAGAGCAATATAATTAACAATAATGTTGCATAACACTGAAGCTTAGTAAACACAATGGAGAATCAAATCTGAAACAGATTTTTTTAGATCTTTTCTAAAATATTACTGAAAAGTTTACTTTGAGGGGTCATACAAATACAACAAAAAAATTGCCATATGCCAGTAATTATTTATTAATTTTGGTAAACTTACTACACAATTCACAAGTTGGAGTGCTTAACACATGTGCAGAAAGAACTTTGGAGAGTACATAGGCAACCCTACTCTTTATTTATGTGAAACACATTGCTGGTTATTATCTTATTTTATTTGGTGTCTAATTTGGCAAAAAGAAATTAAACGTAGCCATCAGCCAATCAAGATTAGGAAGTATTAAAGATTGAAAAATTTAAAATGAATTCTTTAAAAACTTTAATTCCAAAAAAGTTTTAGAACTTATACCTAAATAATATTCTATTGCATTATTCTTTCTAAAACAAACAGATATTCAACAACAGTTAAAACCTTCAAAATATTTAAAAAAGGATAGTTATCATTAGATAGAATATTTAAATTTACTTCCTTCATAGAACAAAACTACACTGTAAAATTAAATACAAGAGGGCTATTTTTTTTTTTTTTTTTTACAAAATACATAAGGTTAAATACTTACAGTAAAATCCGGCATATAACGCGCACCGCTTTATAACGCGCACCAATACTTTCAAGTTGCATTTTTGAATTTCTAGGTATATTCGCTGTATAATGCGAACCCCTTTTTTTATGAAGAAACCTGAAATATATGCAAGTAAGTGAATATTAACATTGCCCAATTCAGCTACACGAAGGCTTTTCGTGACAGACCACGTAATTTTGAGCAATGGTCAAGTGACGAGGATGACACCTGAGCTGGCAACCCCCCTTTCCTAACTTGCACACCCACACCAACCTGAAATATATGTGCAATGCTCTTATGTTTTTAAGTCATTTACACAATTTTTGGCCCAGCTTTTAAAAAATAATACACTTCTAGAACTATAGCCCTTTAAGTACTAAGATTAAGAGAAAAAAATGAAGTTTTTAGTGTGAATGATACTTAAAAATAAAGTTAACATTTTAAATATAGGTTTCAAAGTTTTACAAGTTTTTTTTTTTTAAGAGGAAGTTTTTTTGAGGGAATACATTTAAATTTACAAGTAAAAAATTTATATTTTTCAAATATTAATGTTTTTACATCTGGAGCTAACTACATAATTGCTATTGCAGACAATAGACAAAATATTTTATCTATGCATTTAGTGAAATATTTTTAAACTAGAAATTTTTCAAACATTTTGCCTAATGAGAGGCTTCTGTTTCACCAAATTACGGTTTTAAGAAAACAGAATTGCTTTTAAAACATTATTTGACTAATAATTCATTTTCACAAAATTTGCAGAGTATAATTAAGACAAAAACATTAAGAATTCATTATCAATTATTCTATTTCTTTATAGGTATTATAATTCATTACATAGTTCGATTTTCGGCCAAAATGAAATTAAAATTTAATTAAAATAAAAAAAAACCAGTCTCCATTCTAAATGTAAACTTTCATAAGAGTACCTAAAAATATTTTAGTTACAAGAGACAGCACTGTTAACTCTAGAAAGGCTTCTAAGGTAGCCTAATACACACACCACTATATTTTTGAGGCAAAAATTTATATCGGAAATAAGTTATTTAAATACACTTATACTCGAATGATGAAAATTAACCTTTGTATTAGTTTAACTGTTTCTAGGCTAACACTAAATTTATAACACTACATAATATTTATTTTTTCACAGAGTATGGGTGCAGCTGGTTCATAACGTTTAATGAAAATTAATTTCAGTTCATAAATAAGAGTTAGCGAGATTTACTTGAGATACACCGTTTAACTTTGCTACATATGTTCGATTTTAGCCTTAAGGCTATCTTCAGTCTCTTAACACACATGAGAGATAATCTTGAGTTTTAAAATGCAGAGAGCATTTAGTGGTGAAATTAACGTTACAAAAGGATACACTCGACTTCTTTTAAAGAAAAATAAGAAGAAATAGCAAATAATAAGGAAAAACTTACTTTTTTTTCTCTGCTTGGGTCGGTTCGAAGGACCCCATAAAATATAAGTTCCTGCGATTGCAATTGCAGCAGCAGCACTTAAATACAGCCAATAAGTCATTGAACTGTTAAGAAAATATAAAAAATAACTATTTATAAAAAAGTGCCCCTCCAACTTAATAGGTTTATGTTTACATTCACTAGAAGGAAAACGTGACAAGCAGTTATGGTCGCAGTCAAATGAGTAATGAAATTCAAATTCCTTAAAAAGTAATCCAGGTATCCCTTTTCCTTTCAATCAATGAAATCATATTTTATTCCACCAAATTTTTAATTGTAAAAGATTTTTCTTTATATGAGGAAGGGGAGCACAAATTTTTGTACAAGGTTGTAACAATGTTTTACTCTCATCTTTATTTTACTTGCAGAGCAAACAGTAATTAATTTCTTAGTATAAATAAAAGAATACTTATAATTTGGAAGGTTTATATTCCCTTATAACATTTTGACCTAATATTTCCCTTATAGTGAAAGTCCAATGTGAATAAGTTTAAAAGGATATGTTTGTAGTTTTATTATATATATTCATTCCCCTCTCCTTTTTTTTTCTCTCGTTTTTTTTTAATCAGTTTTTTTCCCCTCATCGAAACAAAACGAATGAATCATTTGAGCGAAATAAAAGTTACGGATTTGAAAATCACTTTAAAAAAGATGTATTTTAAAAGTTTTCATTTAATAAATGCACAAATATTGCTGATAGATTATTTATTCGTGTTACATTTAGAAAAAACGGAAGGGTTATTACGGACGGACCTTGTTATTTTGAACTAGTCAAGTGACGGGGACGATATCTTATTGGCACCTTACTTCCTGAACTTTCCACACCAAGGCAGCTGAGAGCCTAGGCCTGGACTGATGCAAAACCTTATCGAATCATCAGCCCAGCTATTTGACGAATTTTTAATGAGCTCAGGATTCGAACTCGATTCAATAAAACATACATTTTCTTAAGAATATTTGTTAACTCAACTTTTTATACTTTCGAAAATATTTTATCAACAAATATTTATAAAGGGAATGTGTGTAAGGCATTTCAGAATTAATTCCTTGAGCTAATTATATTTATGATAGATTTGACGGTATCTTCATAATATAGTATATTATTTCGTTCCGGAAAATACCGGGATACTTTGACGAAACACTAAGAAAAAGAATTAAAATGTTTTGTTTTTCCAATATTTTAATTTAAATCTAAGAATTCTGTTCAGAAAAATTACGGTTAATTAAAAAAAAAAAAAATTCAGTAGAATAGTTATAAAATTAATCTACATTGCATTTGATCGCATTGTATATTTTTTATTTACGTATGTGGTTTCTTGACCTACAGAGACTCAGCTTGAGAAAGACCTTGTTTACTTACATGCTGAAATATTTATTAGGAAAACTAAATTATAACTATAAATAAATTTGAATATATCTAGCTCTTGTATTTCAAATATCAAAAAAAGTTTAATTTAAAAATGTGACAAATTGTACAATTAAAATTATATTGATAACTTATGTTAATAAATGAATACTGAAATAAAAGAAAACAGAAAAAGAGATCAATTGAAGAGTTACTCTTAATTCATTCTGAAGTTTAGTACAATATAAATGAAATAAAATTCAACTGGATATTTTTGTACTTAAGACAAAGTGTATTTTTTTTCTGCTTCTTAACAACAAATTTCGTATTGGGAATAATTCGTAGAGCAGGGGTGTCAATCTCGTGGCCCACAATATATCGGTATAAAATAATATACGTAGAAAAATATTAACACTTCTCCTGAAATTGGGAAAAATGGAACAGAGAAGAAATGTCAAGTGTCATATGACGTAAACTTTAAATTTCTCTTGTTCTTTTATATATGTTTGTTATAATATATTATTCGAAATAAACCTACGTTTCTATAACTAATGATTTTTTTTTTGCTTTCCTTTAGTTAAACCGTGTTTGTTTGGCGCAAGTTAATTTTTGAGAGTTTGACACCCTTGTCGTACTTTGGGATGTGGATGTTACAACAGGCTACTTGTAATATATAGGGTTGTATAAGTTTATCTCGAACTTTATAAGACCACAGAACGATCTTCAGAATCAAGTCATAAGAAGTTAGTTTGTCTAACACATCAGTAGAATATAAATCCTCTATCAATGACTGACGTGAGAAAAATGAAAGCTTTGATAAAAAAAAAGCCTTTCTGTAATAAGCACCTACCTACAAATCGGTTTCCTCTAATTTGATTCATATTTAAAAAGTCTATGTGCTTATGACCACACGATAGAAGTGATAACTTCAAATTTTGTAATGTTTTTTCAGGGATTAGTTCGGTGAATAAAAAACAAGGGGATATTAGTATTGTCCTACAAAATTATGAACTCAAAGTAATATTTTTGTGCAAAATATACAATCATATTTGTGAATTAATTGTGTTCTAAGAAGGAAACAATAGGTTTTGGTAGCTGAAACAGGTTATAAATACTTTAGAGATTCAAAATTTTATTTAAATATCTATAAAAAAACACTCCGTCAAGCTTTATTCCGTACATCCTCATGCTTTCATTTGGATCATTTTACAGAATTAAATTGAATTTTGATTAAAAAAAACAACTAAAGGTTTTGATTTGCCTTTTGAAAAATCTACTTTAAAATTCCCACTTAAAATCATAGGTAATTTGTTCAGAAGACCTGATCCGACTTTTGTTTAGTTTTGGTTGTAATTTAACAATATTCAATTCTATTCATGAATTAATTTAAGCAAAGGGAGAGTAAGATAGGTAGTTGATTGGGAAAAGAGGAATCTAGGTCAAAATCTTTAAAGGGAGATTTAATCAGAAGATTTATACCACGTAATCTCTAGCTTATACAAGCTCTTTTGTCATTGTATGGCAGTTTTGTACAAATATATCCGGTGCTGCTGCAAGGTAAGTCTTCTTAATTATATTTTATTTTCTTGCACTTTAATTATTTAATGTAACTTTTTCTTAATATCTGTATACTTAGTTTTGTTGTTTTAATTTTCTTTTTAGTCTCAAAATATATTTAAGTAATGTGATTAATAGAACTATTTGTTCATTGCTCTATTCTGATTCGCTTACAAAAATAGATTCTTAAATTCACTATAATATTGCTCTACTGATAATTATACTACTATTTACTTAGTTCTATAAAAATTTGTCCTTTTTCTACATTTTGTTTAATTTTAGTGTAGGATTTTCTCTCTCTCTCCACCTATTTTTTTAAAAATATTACATGTTTCATTTTTATGCTTCAACTAGGATTAGAAAGAATCCCTCCATTCATTTCTGTAGATAGAGGTGGTGAGGGGGCCCACTTAGATCGAAGCTAGGAACTTTACTTTTAAGGCGTATTGGTAGGGGGACAAAATACCGCATTTCATGTCGTTTCAGAATAGTGGAGGGAGGGGGGGGAACGTCCCTCCTTTTCTTTTTTAGGATTGTATATGTCACGAACGACCTTGCACGAGCACGATTTCTGACTAAAGATGAAAAAATGCCAGATGAGCGTTACAAACCCGAGCGTGGCGTTCATTCAAGTTCACTCTCCAGCAAAACGCGTCTACAGAAGTTATCACTTCACAAATTCTATAATTGCTTGTGGTTTGAGTTAACATTACTTTAGAGACCCACAAAAGTTGTCAGTAACCGGAAACTAATCTATTACTTTCAGATTGTATAATTTATTATTGCCTTATGAGAGATGTCCCTAATTTTTTTTCTTTGGATATTCCGGGTAAGTGGTGATTTAATTTTAATGTTTTTTTAAGATCTGAATCGGTAAAAGAAAAAAAAATCTGATACACTGTAAATTCTCTGCTAGCATAAAAATAAAACTTTCTTATGAAATTATCTAATCACCAATTCAAGTTATGTGAAAAATATGCAGGCAATTTCTATCCTTGCCTGTAGCTTTCCTACACAAATTCTGGCTTGAATGAAGATCGTAATGGGAGGGGGAGGGAGAGCAGTGGTGTAACGTACACCCCCACAACCTCCACATCGTGAGCGGGGGCAGGATACTAGGGGGCCCAAAGCCTATGTAATGGTTTTGCGATCCTTTGTAAGATCCTGCTAGGGGACCCAAACCTGACTTTGCTGGGGGCCCTAATATTCTAGACCTTTAACCCTATGATGCGAGGGTTCCGGGGGCCAGGCCGGCACTAGGGGTGGGCAAGCCGACCCCTGCCCGGGGTGGCAACTTTAGGAGGCGGCAAATTGGATGTAAAATTAACTAGTTTATGAAGAAAATAAACCAAGATTACCCAGGGGTTCTAAAAGTCAAAATAAAAATTCGAAGAAAAAAATTAAAAATAGGTATGCAAAATATTCACGTTTTCTATGGAGTCCTAGAGTTTTTTTAAAAATTTTTTTTAACGAGTATTCATTTGTATTTAAAGCCGTATTTCCCAACGCTGGTCCCATGGGGAAAGGGGGAGGAGGCGTCAAAGAAGAATTTCGGCATCCGGTTCCTTCTCTTTCAACCAATTTCGTACAACTCTTGCTGCTTTGTATGAGTGAATACGGGTACTATTGAAAGAGATAGATTTTGGCAGAGATTAGTCTCAACAAAAGTGATGAAAGTGGTCAAGTTTTATGAATGGAAAGAGGGGCAGAATGAGACCCTGAGAAAAAGACATTTTTCCAAGAAAACTGAGGGATTCTTGTGTCAATTTGACTTCCGAACTAATTCTTTTAGCTTCCTGTGTTTATGCAGATAAAACAAAGTCGGACAACAAAAGGTAACAATATTTTCATTTTCAAATTCTCTTTTAGATTTTTAAGGCTTAATATGCCCAGGAATTTTAATCTTTGCGTAAGATAAAGTGAAAAGAAAAAATATTTTGCTGCATTTGTGATTTTTTCTATTTTATTTATTTTTTGGTTTATAAACATAACTGTCATCAGTTTGGTAGAATATTTTCAAGTTGATCAACATTTTTTAAGTATTTGTGTTTTCGTAGCTTGAATGTACCGTAATCGTCTTAAAACCTTTTCGATTGACATTGTTATTGAAATGAAAAAATATTTGCCTCTCGTATAAAAATAACTTCTTTAGTTGCTTATAAAGGACGATAGTATGTCATTTAAAATGCAAAACATTAATGAGCTTTTGAGTACATTCATTAATTATTTACCATACATAAAGAATCTTATCAGCAATAACTCGAAATTGTAATACAACGTAGTTATATTTATTATGATGATTATGTTTTGTAATCGTAATATATTATGATAATTTTGTTTTATAAATGAACTAGTCTATAATTAATAAATATTTAATTCATATTGCTTCAAACTGTTGGAAGAATTTTCAAAGGGAAAAAAAAGTTAATTTTACTTATATAGACACTTTTTTTTCTTTTTATTGAATGTAACATGTGAAATAAACATAATTTTTCTGATCTATTCTAAGACTGTTAAGATAGCCATTATTTCGTAAGATTAAATTTTAAAAACTTCAATATTTTTTTGCATGTTATTGCCATTTTAAGAGGAATTTGCACGGTACCTTTTTAATTAAGATCTTTTACACCAGTCTTTCCCAAAGTGGTCTATATAGACCCCCAGGGGTCTATGATAATCTCCAAGGGGTTCACGTCAGGAAAAAAAAACAATTTGGGGGTCAATGAGGTGTAAGTGGGGTCTATGTGATATTAACTCTCATTAAACTAGATCATGACTTTAATTTTAAAAGATAATTTAATTAAGTGGAAACCAAATTTTACTTATTTAGCAGATTTATTTACTAAATTTAATGAGGTTAATTTGACCGTACAAGGTGACAGCATAATTTTTTTTAAAACAGGAACCATTTCAGCGTTTTTTTCCAGAGTTAAACTAAAGTATAATACTGAAGGTCCCCGGAATTTTCTCAAATTAACCCAGACAATCTGTCAGCACGTTTTAACCTACGTTCAACATTTAACTGCCTTTTATTCAGATTTTGAAACCTGGTTTGAGAATGCTTTAACTATGGTAATACCACAGTAGGCAATGAATTTATATGGTTTTATTAAAAAAAATGTCACATGACAACAGGAACTGATCGTGATATGGACCAATGAAGACTTTAAAGTTTAGAAACGGATCCCAACAATTTTGGCTTTAAGAAGGCAAACCTGTTATTTGTTCCGAATTATGGAATATCGTAAGGAAGATTTTAATTATTTTTTCCTAAGAAGAAGGAGTTTCAGCGCAGTTGCAAATCTCCAAAACAAAAAAAGAAACTGGACACTACTAACAGAGGAGATTTAAGGTTAAACTTGACAAGATTGATACTAAGTGTTGAAAATTTGTTATTGTAGCTCCAGATTCATCCCTCTCATTAAAATCAATTGTGTGTTGTTTGGTTATTTTACTTACCAGTTATTTTACATATTAATTAACTTTTAATTTAATTAACATATGCGTTTTAAACATTAACTCTATACTTCATTAGTTATAAATTGAATTCTTTTAAAGTACTAGTACTAGCTATCAGAAAGACATTTAAGTCGATAAATTTGCAAAAATTCAATATTAATTAAGCAAGGGTCTACCCCAAACCGAATAACATGGCGAGGGGTGTATGAGACAAAAAAGTTTGGGAACCTCTGTTTTACACGGACAATTTGAAGGAATATTTAATGCAGTCTAATAATTAATTATGTGAGTAATTAATTATATATATTACGTACATAATTATGTGTATAATTAATTATATATATTATGTGTATAATTAACCCTCTAACCGGATAGCACGGAAAATTCCGTCAGTGTAAAGATGCTTCGAAAATGGACTGCACGGATTTTTCTGCCTTCAAGTAACGTTTTCAAAAGCGGATTAGCCGCAGAAATCCTTTTCCCCTTTTAAGGTTTAACAACTTGAAAGATAATGAGGGACGGAGGAAGCAACACAGCAGGAGTTTTATGGCTCGCAGGGAACCCCGTGTTTTGACCCTTCGGCAATCGTAAAAAATCGAGGGGAAATTTCTTTAGACCACAGGAAGTGTTAATTTGTTACCTCGTTTTTTTAAAGTTTTGTAAAGTCCGAACGCATAAGTAAAATATGTTACAATTCCCTTTTGGTTTCATATTAATTTTAAACTGTAACAAGTTGGGGCGTGTCAGTGCAATCTGCTATTTTATATAGTTAGACAAATTATCTTTTTTAAGTATATTCTTTCTCTTCATTTTTCTTATTTTAATCAAAGATTTTAGTTTTTGAAACATGATTATTTTATTATAAGATACCGAAAAAATTAATAAAACACCAAACTCTTGAAAATTTGGAACCTTTTCAATTTTCCAACCACTAAAAATGAATAAATTTAAACTTCATCAAATCATTTGAAACATTTTCTTACACTTTGATAAAAATAACGAAAAAAAAAAACTAATTAAGATTTATTAGTTTTTTTTTTAGATTTCAAAGTCTAAGTGTTCAGGGAAGTTTAAGTACAGTGCCTGTGTGGTTATATATTGTTAAAATACACCGAATTATATTTGAATTTTAAGTGCTTGAACTTCAGTTTAAATCAAAGACAACATGAATGAAGATTTTCCCATTTTTTTTTTTTTATAACTTGAATGTTTGAAAAAATGGTAATCAAAAATATACGGGAAACATTTACAGTAGACATTTATGCATATAAATAAACATAAAAATCAATTTTAAATTCGAGCTATTGAAAAACATTCGAATTATATATTGTTCAAAAATATCTATTTATACAAAATACCTCTCAACATTTATCTTTTTTAAAGGCTAACTGAATAAGTAATTAAAATCTGGATATTTTTTGAAATCTCGACCTTATAAAGCTAGAAATTTTATGTTAGAAATTCCATTTGAAATTTCGAAAAAAAAAATGCATCGTGCAGTTAAAAATTATTTACCATAAGTTTTAGCAATTGTTTGAGTATAATAAAAATTTCAAATTTTTTATTATATAGCTTCTTTGGTATCTTTTAACATATTTCGGCCGCGGTAGCCGAGTGGTATAGGTATCGGAACGTGACTTGCTTTGTCACGAGTTCGAGCCCAGTACCACTAAAGACCCGCCGTGTAGGGCAGCGATGCACGCTAAATCTGTCGAGAGCTGAAACGTCCTCCCGTTGGTGTGGTGTGGTAGTTAGGAGAGGGGGTGCCAGCTCAGGTGTCGTCCACGTCACTTGACCATGGTTCAAAATTACGTGATCCATCGCCAAAAGCCCTCGTGTAGCTGTGAACACAGTGCGAAGTTAATATTCAATCATTCATTTAATATATTTCGAAGATTTCATACAATTCAGTTGAAAACCGCATGCTAAGAGCAAAAAATATACTAAAAAAATTGATGAATATACAATTACAATAAATTCTTACATAGAGAAGCAAAACTGAGAAGCTAAAGCGTAGGAAGAAAAAATTTGAGTATATCTGAAGTAGTTTTCGAAATATTTATTTTAAAGTTTAGAAAATTTGTGTGCGTTATGTTATACTTAATATTAATTAAATGGTTAAAATAATATGTTAATATTAGTCATGTAATCGTTTGATGACACATTCATATACTAATAAAAATTATCATGGTCATTGATGCGAATGTCAAGAATTTTATGTAATTTTAAATTCAGACATTAAGATATTGATGTAGAAAATATAAAACGACCATCTAAAATACATGAAAAATGCAGTCTGCTATAAAATGATCTTGACAAACAAAATCCGGCATTTTCATTTACTATGGCAGAGCCGGCTTAGTCAGGGGCGATCTGGAAAAACAGAGAGAGAACAGCGGTTTTGATGGATGCCGCTCTAGCTTTTAAAGCTCCAGGAAAAATTATATATATATATATATATATATATATATATATATATATATATATATAAATTAAAAATGCAAAAATAAATCTTGTAATTTTCCATACATTTTTATAACAACGAATTGTGGAATTGGCTTCCAATACATTGTTGTGTTTGACAATATCTAAGGTAACCAACCCTACTTTAGATAGATTTGTACTACTTTTTCGTAACCGTATTCCTTTTAAAATTAATTCGTGCAGCCGAAAGACATTTGTACCCCTTAAAAAATTTATGTAAACTATAACGGTTAATTTTAATTTATGCAACTTGTGAAATGTTCATAATTAACCATCTCCGTCTAAACAGTTTACATGGGAAAAAAAAAAGTTTGGACTCCCTCATTCATTAGGATTTATATAAGATTCTAACATTAAATTTTATTTTTCACCGAATAGGATTGAGTGGTAGTTGTTTATAGTGCTTCCACACCACAGGTCTGGGGTTCTATTAACGGGCTGCGCAAGGTCGACTCTGCCTTCCATCCCCGTTACATTGGGTCGATAAATGAGTACCAAGCTTGCTTCGGGTCTTAAACACTGAAGGTCTCTCTTCAGACAAACCACCAAATCGGGACATCTGTTCATGCACCTCAGCGTCCAATGGTCACGTGTATTATGATGGGCACAGTAGTTCCTGGCCCTCATGGATTGTTGTGCTTCTGAGTTTGAGTCTTAAGTTTGAGGATTACCTCACTTTGGGGATACCCCTTAGATAAACATGTATTTCCACTCATTTGCAATTAAACATTTTTCTTTCAATTACGTTTATTTCAGAAGGAAGTTTGATTTTTCAAATGTATTTGCTTAATAACATGTATATTTGTGTATTATGTTAAAATTTTGATCAATCCCAAAATTACATGTTTTTGCTCCTCTAAAAGCTTTTAGGATTTTACGACTGATCTTACAATCCATATACGTTTTATAGTAGTGTATTTAAAAATGATAAAGACATTTTTACGACTGTGTGAGCTTTTATGCCTCGTTTATAAATATAAAAAATTGCATTCAGCTACAGTTTTTAAAATGTACTGAAATAAGTGGAGGAATAGGATATTTACATATTATGAATATTTTTGACTGCAGTAAGATATATTTATATATATATATATATATATATATATATATATATATATATCAGTTTCTTTACAATTTGAATAGAAGTTGTAAGCCATTTTGCGAATCGTTTGATGTTGAGTATAAACCCATAGGCTGTTTAATATTGTCAAGTGTTTTACTTTGATACCAGCACACACTAAAATAAGGCTCATTTGCAGTTATATGATCAGCTTCAGTGATATTTAAATTTTCAAAAATAGTCTACACGTACGAAAACATTCTTTCACAACCGCACACCACACACACATCTCATACTATATCTTTCCTACAGCAGGAAATATTTGTGTATACTGAAAAATTTAATACAGGATACATTTTCAAGTGTTAAATTTGTTTTTTAAATTTGGTATGAATACATTGTGGAACTGTCGGTTAACTTCACTGAATAAAATTGTTTTAAGTGTACTGTTTTGAAAGACAAAATTAATTAGGGAGAACTTTTCTCACAAAATAGAATTTGTAATGACTGAATTGTGTGAAAATGTAGTTATCGATGTGTGACATTTTTCCTTGTAATAAAAGAAACAGAAAGATAAGAAATTTAACTTGAGTAGAAAATGGTTAGAAGTATTGTCATGCGCATTTGAAGAAGTATATCCCCCATTAAAATTAAAAATTTTTGACTGAATGTGTGTTATATCCATCACAAATGCCGATGTAGAAAAGGAATTTTTATTTAATACAAGAAGTTCGAAAAAGAGAACACTAGGAAGGAAAATTTAAATTTTTTCCGAAAAATATTCAGTTAACATAAAAATATCTTTTATATGATTTTAATTAAAATAAATTAAAAGTATTGAAATCCTTTTTATGTATTTTAAATTAAAAATATAACTGAATAGAGAAAGATCGGTTTTATTTTATAAATATAATCATCGTATGTAATATTTATTGTGTTATTGTTTAAAAATGAGATAGGGCCTTTGCTCTTTTTACCTCATAACTTTTTTAAAAAACAGGAAAGTGAGCGCGTTTTCTTACTCTCATATTCAAAAATGAATACAGGATGCTTTTTTCTGGTTCAAATCGCAATACCAAAGAAATATATATATATTTTTTAATTTTTAAAAAATGACAGAAAAATAAATTTTCTTTGAAGAAAATATAATTATTTTTTAACTTCTAACATACTATTTATTTAATTTTTTCCTCTTTTTTTTTTTTACCTTTCATTTCATTTTTAATTTTACTGTGACTGAACATATAGGAGAAAGAAACACCGTATTTCACTACGCTTTCAAAGAAGATTGCCCAAGGCAACATAACAGCTAGCTGTAAACGATTGATCTCTTGGTTCTTACTTTTCAAAGGCACCGAACTGGGTCGTAAAATTGTCCCCGTTGGACCTCCCAAGTTCTAAAAGGGGAATTGATTGATTGAATATTAATGTCGCACTGTTCAGCTACACGAGGGCTTTTGGCGACGGACCACGTAATTTTGAACCATGGTCAAGTGACGTGGACGTCTAAAAGGGGAAAGGAAAGAAGTCTGTTGCATTTTTGAAGGGAATCGCAAAATAAGAGTTAAACGCTTTCGGAATAACTTTTCAAGAGGAAGGTATCCAGTTAGAGGGTTAATTATAAAAATACATAAAGAATGCATAATATCTTTAAAATATTGTAAAACATTCTGTATGCTACTAATAAAGTTCCTCAAAATGCATATTTCGAAAAGTTATAAAATTGTGGTAATAAATTATCTGTAGTTTAATATGAAGAAATTTTAAGAAAATATTTAAAAGACTAAGATTTTAAATCAATAAGAATAAAAATATTTTTAAAAAATACAAACATTTAATGCAAAAACATCCTTTAGATAAATTGCAAAATTTCAAGTATGAATTTTAAATTTCAAAAGATAATTATTAAATAGATAATTAATTTGAAAATATAGTGATATCAGAATAACATAGAATTAGCAGCCCTAATAAGCAAACTACGACTTTGAGCCTAAATAACTTCCAAAGAATTATTAAAATTAAGTTTCAATCTTATTAAAATATGTTTTATTTGTGATTAATACATAAAGGCTTTAAATCTTACTCGTTTAAATTGCAACGAATACAAATATAAAATACTTGGAATTCCTATTTCAATACATCAAAAAATTTTCAGAACATAATCACTCATCCAATACATAAACGAGAGGCTCTTAATCAGTGTTCCGTAGAGAAATGGTGCACTAAAAATTAGAAAGTCGGTGGTTTCAGTTTGCAATAGTTTTTAATTACTCTGTTTCATTTTGCTATTATATTTCTCAAAAATTCTTTAAAATGTATTTTTCGTAATTGGGAAAAGGTTTAAAAGCGTTAGTATGTATATTTAAGAAAAAAATCTAGTAATAATAGGTTCCAATCTATAGCAGTATTTAAAATCTATAAAAAAAAGCAACAAAAGGATGCCAAAATTATGACAGATATAAAAAGCAACAGAAAAAGGATTTCATTATAGTTTTATTGTTACAGAACAATAATGTGAAAGAGCATAGGTACTATTTTTTTTGCTTGTTTCTAGTATAAAACTATTTAATTAAAGTGAAAGCAAAATGTGCATCACAGAAATAAAAAATATGACGAACACAATTTATAAAGTAGATACGTGATTTCAAACAAAATCGCTGGGAAAGCCGAATAGATGCATTAAAACCTCTAAAGTATCAAGTAGGAGGGATATACGATGCTTTACTTGCTGTTTGTAATAATTCGGAGATTGACAACTCTATAAAGGCTTCTGGATTATTAAGGTGTGTTAAACAATTTAAAGTATCTGGCTACGTTCGGAACCGTGACTTTTTAAAAAAGCGCATAAATGGATAATTTTCATGGTCTTTAGTGTCACTCAGATTAAAACAACTATATGCATGTATTCTAAGGACATTTTTGACAAAAAAAAAATTATTTAAATATAATATTTTGGCAAAAATTTAACTTAGAATAATCTTTTTTTTTCAAATGTTCTCCTTTTGTGAAAAATGGTTCTATGATAATAATATTTTGCCTGTATATAGCTCAGACCTCTCTACTGAGACTCAACTAGAATTTTTGAAAAATTCACATTTTCAGAGTTACCACCAATTGAAATAATTACTGGTGTTTTTTTCTTAAAATGGCTCCCCTCTGTTGTCGTAAAATATGAATAACCCACTTCTAAATTATATATTTCAAAAATTCTAGTTGAGCCTCTGTAGAGAGGTCTGAGCTATATACAGACAAGATATTATTATAATAGAAGCATTTTTCACAAAATGAGAACATTTGGAAAAAAGATTATTCTAAGTTAATTATTTGCCAAAATATTATATTTAAATAATTTTTTTTTGTCAAAATGTCCTTAAAACAATTTTATGTATGTATTCTAATCTGAGTGACACTAAATATCATGAAAACTATCCATTTATGCGCTTTTTAAAACCACGGTTCCGAACGTAGCCAGATACCTTGAGCCAGTGCTTCTCAAACTTTCAATACTGGCGCCCCCCTTTTCATTCACAATTTTTATCGCGCCCCCCTTGTACATTAATAATGTACTACTGAATGCAATAATAATGCACTTTGACGCTAGAGCTACAATATGCGATCTTAATTATAAGCCTTACAAATTAGTAACATAAGTATTTAATTTTGTATAATACTTTTAAGCAAAATAAATTAATAATTAAATAAACTAAGTAATAGGATAATTATTGTTATTTTTCCTTCCTCTAATTTTTAAATTGAACATATTGCAAAATGCGGTGGTTGCTTAGAAGACAAAATATGGATATCTGCTAAATATAAAAAAAGAACTCAGAGGGTCAATTTCTAATCATAAGCATTCCTTATAAAAACTTTGCTTTGCAAGACAAGCCCATGGAAGTTTTTAATACTTATTAAACTTGTTCTTAATTTAGTGTTAATTAATTAGTTATAAAATACTCTGTGCAGCACTGATACATTAAAAGTATACCGGCTGAAGTGCCCGCTGTTTGCTCGAGTTCATTTGTAAGAAAATAAAACATTATTGATATCATAGCTGAATTCTAAGGAGAGCAAAGCCAAGTGCTCGACAATGTTTAAAAAAATTTAAAATGATTTCTTTTAAATGGTTGCTCAAATTATAGTTAGTTTTAAGCGAATTGTAATTTTAAGCCTCACAGAATTAGCATGTATAATTGATGTTAAATAATGAACAATAATATAAAATTCCGATGAAGAATAATTGTATTGTAACCCCCCGTATAGTTTAAACTCTTCTCATATGAACAGTAGAAAGACTATCGCGCTCTCTAGCGGCTAGAACAATCTTCAGTAATGGCCAAGCTTCGGAACTGTAAGGACGTACGAGCATGCGCTCCGATCCCTTTCAATTCTATTGTAACTGTTAGTTCTCTAGTTATGTATGTAAATGTTTGTTTTGTCTAATAAACTTGTTTAATTAGTAAACTTAATTAAGAACCCCTTCCCAGCGTGTCCCTTAATACATTGGGTCACACCCCTTATAGTATTATTTTTAATATTTTAAGCGAAAAGACTTCATGTTTTAACCCGGGAGCAGGCGCGCACTCGATACGGGTTATTGAGTCACCCCGATCCTTTTTTTTTATAATTATTTTATTGTACACGTTACAAATCGTGATTCCAGTGAATAATTTAATTAAAAGAAAGTTTACTTACTTACTTTCAAGGACTTTTTAATTTTTCTTTGGTAACAAATAAACAATTTTACAGGATTAACTATTTCGTAATCTATGTGTTCCTCGCGACCACTTCCGGGTAAAAGTATATTCATTATGATAATATGAATGTTACTGCTAAAAAAATTGTGTAAAACGTTTTTCGTTATGCTTTTATATGCTTGAGAATACTCTTAAAGATAAGTCTTGGCCAAGTAATCCTTCAAAGTGTGCTCTCCGTGGTTTTCCAAATATCATAAAACTTTTTTGCATGGAAAAAAGCGCAGCAGAGAAATACACATTACTTACAACTTCCCTAAACGAGAAACAAATACATAAGAGAGGGGTCATGACTAACTGTACCAATAACTTAGAAGGTCAAACAGATTACAGCTATAATGCGCAGTATTTAAAAAATAATGACAGTGATGAATTTTTAATGTTCCTTAATTTTTTCGATTCTGGGATCTGTTTTTTCTCTGAAAGAGTAGTATGTTAGGTTTAAAAAGAAGGCGTAGTAAAAAAAATCTCTCATCATGGGATTATAGCAAATCAAATAAAAGTTTTTTATTCGGTTATAGGATCAAAGATAGCTAATTAAGTATTGAAGAAGTTTTTATTTTTGATGACTTAATATCGCGCGCGCGTGCCTATAAATTATATCAGAGTAAAAGTGCATTTTTTATTATGACTGAATTTTTTTTAATTCATTCCAGTAAATTAATTATTTTTTAAATCTTTTATTTTCGATATGCTCGCGACCCCTGGGGGGGGGCGCCCCACAGTTTAAGAAACACTTCCTTAAGCCAGTGATAGTCAACCTGCGGCCCGCATGTGTCCCGGTCAGGGCCCATTGCACTGAGAAATTCAATGTTAGAGAACAATGTGCTAAAAATTAAGAAGGAATTCTTTTAATCAAGCAATTAAATATATTGATTTTGTAATTGTTTTTAATAGCAGAATGTAACTATAAAAAAGCCATAAAACAAATGTTTGTGTGTGCGTGTGTTTGATAGAAAAGTTAATATAGTATTAACATAAAAGCTGAAAATTAGTTTTACAAATTTTGTCAAAGTTGCTTTGGTCTTATAGTGTATCTTTTCCATTATCCGCATGTTGTAGCCCGCATGAAATAACTGTCATGTGTATGCGGCCCGCGTGAAATACCTATCATGTCTTTGCAGCCCGGCGGTAACAAAGGTTGAGTACCCCTGATTTAAGCTCTTATGCTGCATTGTAATTTGGTACAAAATCTTAAATTGTATCAATCCTATAAGTAAGCTCTTGCAGATAAGACTATGATGTACCATCTGCTATTGAGTTCTTGAAGAGTTGTAAAGATTTTTTCAAGGATCTTAGGTCGAACACAGCCTTTAATGAAATGCTTTGCAATGCTTGAGAACTCGCCAACAAAACTAACATACCAGCTAATTTTGAGCTCCCCAAGCCACGTCATAGAGTTTGAGTGAATGAAAATATTTAACGTCGCACAGTTCAGCTGCACGAGGGCTTTTGGTAACGGACCACGTAATTTTGAACCACGATCAAGTGACATGGATGACACCTAAGCTGGCATCCCTCTCTCCTAACTACCACACCACACCAGCGGGAGGACGTTTCAGCTCTCGACAGATTTAACGTGCCATAGAGTTCGAAGAAGGAATGTTAATTTCGACTATGAAGCACGAGGTGATCCGATAGACGAACCTACTTTGAAATGTAAGCCAGAGTTTTATTATTTCACATTAGATAAAGCTATAAATGCACTTGAATCCAGGTTTGATTTGATTAGTACCCACAGCCACTATTTCCAATTTTTATACAATATTTGTGATTTAAAATATACTCCTAAAAATGACGAACTAAAGTACTGCAATGATCTAGAAACAGTGTTAACCGATGGGAATTCACCAGATATAAACGCGCTGGACCTGGCAGACGAGATAGTAGCGGTTATGTGGCTTTGCTAAATAAAGAAGTCCAGTCGAGATTTTAAAATTCAGATCGAACCTGGATTTTGCTCCAAATCTCGGTATAGTTTTAAGGATATTGCTTACTCTTCCAATAAGTGTGGCAAGTGGAGAAAGGAGTTTCTCCAAATTAAAAATTAAAAAAGTTTTTACGCTCCACTACTACCGAGGATCGGTTAAACGACTTGACAACAATAGCCATTGAACATGAACTGGCTGAAGAAATTAATGTTAAAGAAATAAAAAATCTCAGAATTAAAAGTGAGAAAGAAACATTTTTTAATTCTCGTTTTAAATGTATTTTTAATATGTAATTAAAATTTAATATTTAGTGGTTCTATAATTTGTTTTAGTATTTTTAATACCTGTATTTTATAATTATACACTAGAAATGACTCTTCTTTTTCTGTGCAACCCTAATTTATTTTAATTTAGTGCCAAAAATATAAATTTTTTTTGTTAATCAAAACTTCAAAATTATTGCTCACGTTTTATTTTACCATTAAGCATGGGAAAGGTTTAGGTTATATCATTTAATTCTTGTTATAAACGGGGGCGGGTGCATTTTACCTCTTTGCCCTGGGCGGCGAAATTGCTAGCGCCGGGCCTGCGGGGGCAACCTTTACGCCACTGAGGAAGAGAGGATGCATCTTAAATTTGTGTCCATCAATAAAATAAATGATTAACTACCGCATTAATTAGTAACATAATCCACTGTAATGTATCACATATTGATTATACATCATTACCACCTGAGTGAGTGATAATATTAACTGACGCAGTTCACACGAGGGCTTTTTGGCGAGCAGAATGCGCGTTGAGCTTTTTGTTCGACCAACTGACGTTGTTTTTGCATCGGTACCCTTTAGCAAAATCAAAATACCTTTTTTTACATGTTTCATTAGTCAAGAAGAAATGCGCGTTGATTTTTGTTTAATGTTTTTTTAGCAAAATCGATTTTTTTAATTTTCTTTAATACTCAATATTAAATAATACAGCTACATAAAAATATATGCAACGATTTTAAATATTTTTCGTCAAATTTCGGAATTTATCAAATATTCATTTAAAAACAATTTCCTGCTGCAACAAATTTTTTAAATATATTTCTAGTAAATTGATTTAAAACTTCAAGTTATTTTTATGGAATCAAAAGTTACTGGCAATCGAAGCTGTAAACTTGTGTTCCGACTGTTTTTACAAAACTTATAGAGAGAAGAAAACCCAACTTAAACTTCACTGAAAATGATTGTTTCACATAGCTATTAGTCTTCTAAAAAATAATGAAATTAAAAACATATGTAGCAATTTTCATCAAGTTCCTTTATTGATTCTTTAGGTATCACACACATTTGAGATAATCAGTGTGTAACATACACCGCATTGCGGAGAGTATCAAAAATATCCGTATCCTATTTAAAAAATATGTCTAAGTACTTCTAAAGGAATCTTATTAGATTGTAAGGGATTTAATTCGAACTATTAATTCAAAAGCCTCATTACTTCTGCCTGTATATTTATATTAAGGTAACGTAATGCATAGATATAAATTACAAATTGAAATGCAAAGTAACAGCTTCAGCATAGATATTTAATCCACGTCCATCACTTTTCATAGAAACAGGAATCAAAATTTTGCGCCAATCGTCCGAATAGTTATTTTTAAAAAACCAAAAATTCTTTTATTTTAAAGCTTTATCTTATTTAAAAAAAACATTAAAAGCAAATTTAAGCATATATATATATATATATATATATATATATATATATATATATATATATATGTGTGTGTATATATATAATGTCACTTTAAAATGTACATTTCATTGTTTACTTTTTCCTCACATGGAAATTAATGTAAATTTTAATTCTATTTAGTAATAATTTAAGTATAAATTTAAACACTTCACACTTTATTGAAAGTTTGTATTGAATAGAATGTTTCGTTTGCTCAATTTTTTTAATATTATTAAGAGATTTATACTTATTTAAACTATTGACAATGGTATAAATTTTATGCTAATATTAAAATTTATCAGAAAAAAAATTTATTCTTAATAAAAAGTGCAACTTACCAGATTATCAAAATGTATGAAATAAAAAGCTTCTTAAAACTGCTTAACATGATGTGTGCACCTGAATGGATTAGAAACAAGACTGATTCAACCATCGTCAGTTCTTTTATTATAATTAAACTTCAGGAATTAAAGTTTGTAATAATCCTTTTGCATCAAATGTTGTGTGATTTCAAATCAAATTGTTGTGAATGGAAATAAAACTATCTTTAGATTTTCCTAATTTCTCATCATCTAAGATCGACGCGATTGTGAGATCTCAAAATATTCACTCGCTAAAATAAATACAGGATTGATTTTTCACAGGCAGGTTTTCATTCAACAGCGCTCAGACAGAGGCAAAAACTTACATTATATATTACAATCTATACTTGATACTTCTATGGTCAAAAGGTGGGGTAAGGTCTTGACAACAACAACAAAAAATGTCGGAATAATGGAGATTGCTTAATGCTAAACGATACTGGTCTTTGAATTTATTGATGTTGCGCTCGGAAGCACAATGTAAGGCTGCATTCATACCAAGGCTGTCAGCGTTGAGCGTCTAGCCAATCAGAGATTTCCTCTCGCCCGAGATGAAGTCTTTGATTGGCTCGACGCTTACAGCCTTGGTGTGAATGCAGCTTAAGGGCTATTAGGTGGTCGCAGTAGCCTAGTGGTAATGGTCAATGACTCGTCGCCAAGTATTATGAGCTCACAACTCTGGTGCCACTGAAATCCCGCTGTGTAAAGGGGCTTATGTACGTTAAATCTGCCATGTGCCAAAGTCCTCAGCGTGGTGTGGGAATTAGGTGAGGGGATGCCAGCTCGGATGTCATACTCCTCTCTTGACTACGGGTTCAAAGTCACAAGATCCATCGTCAATAGCCCTGAAATTGCTTTAAAGTGAGACGTTAATAAACACTCACTTAAGGGCCATTGGAATATGATCTCACAATTTGTGGACCACGGTTCAAATGACGAAGACGACATTTGAGCTCTCTCACCGCGTCAACTTGAGGACTTTGAAACTCGGGAAATTTAGCATGCATAAGCCACTTACGCAAGATTTTTTAATGGAACATGATTTGTTGTTGTTGTTACTTATGTCACCTGATCGACAGTAACATCAGATCAAGGCCCGTGAAAATCCTAGCGTGAGTGAATGAATATTAACGTCGCACTGTTCAGCTACACGAGAGCTTTTGGCGACGGACCACGTAATTTTGAACCATGGTCAAGTGACGTGGGCGACACCTGAGCTGGCACCCCCCCTCTTCTAACTACCACACCACACCAACGGGAGGAGCGAAATTCATCGCGGCAAGGGGCTAGATTTTTACGCCTGTCGTTAGCCATAGCTTTGAGTCCCATCAAGTGACAGTATGATTTTGCTCGGTTCCACCCCAATTTTGAGGGAGAACAATCTAGGGGTGGTCAGGAGCCTCCCACCTCTCTTCCACTTCCACCAACCTCACGAGAGGACTAGCGGCTCGACGGCTATTTAAAGTACCCTTATGCTGCGAAGGCCCTATCTACTTACACACAAACATCCATGCCTTCTCCGGGATTCACACCCAGGCCTTATGGCGCGCAATGAGTGCCACTGACTACTATACCGGATGGGTGAAATTCATGGAAGAACCTTATGTGTCTACAAATATGATTGAATCAGAAGAATAAAATAACAATAAAAAATATGATCATGCGAATATAAGTGATCTAGGTTTAGTTATGTGGCTAAGTATTATAACTAATTCGTTTAGAATGTTTTGTGTTAAGACCAGTCCTGTTCAAAAATGAAATTTTTACTTAGAATGCTGAAAATAGAATATTTTTCACTACGTACTACTTAAAAAAATGGAAAATGGTGAAACCTAGCTGGAATCCTGATTTGAACCCAAAAATCGACTGAAGTAACACCAGTCATATCGCTAAGCTGCCGAGACCGCGCTACGAAAATATTTCGTCACGCGATTTAAGATGAATCTTACCGGGCTCGCATGTCCTCATTAATTTTGCGAGAATTAAAATTAAGAGATTCATGACCAATATTTGTTGTAGGTAAGCTAATTTTATTTCTTTTTCATACAAAATTAGAACGACACAATGAAGTCATTAGTATCATGCCTTACACTTTTGAACTACAATCGTAATAAAGTTAATTCTCGAATGAACATCATTAATACCAAACTTCCTCATTATTTTATGGCCGTGGTAGCCGAGTGGTATGGGTATCGAATCGTGGCTTACCTTGTCACGAGTTCGAGCCCAGTACCACTAAAGACCTGCCGTGTAGGGCAGCGATGCACGTTAAGTCTGTCGAGAGCTGAAACGTCCTTCCGTTGGTGTGGTGTGGTAGTTAGGAGAGAGGGGTGCCAGCTCAGGTGTCGTTCACGTCACTTGACCATGGCTCAAAATTACGTGGTCCGTCGCCAAAAGCCCTCTTGTAGCTGAACAGTGCGACGTTAATATTCAATTAATCAATCAATCCACATTACTTTGGAAACTTTATTAGTGTTTATTAATGTCACACTACAATGTAACACAAGGGGTATTGTGGTGAAGGAATTCGTAATCTGGAATCTCGATCAAATGACGCGGATGACACTAAGCTGGAATCCTCTCTCCAAACTACCCCACCACGCCAAAGGGAGGACTTGAGCCTCGACACATTTAATGAACATGAGCTCCTTTACACGGTGGGTCTTCAGTGGCAAAACGGCTCGAACTCTTGACACGCTGGAGTCGAGTTCATAACCATGACCTTTAGGCATGGAGATCCAACTAAATTCTATATGCATCAACTTCATTATATTTTTTACGAACGTCCTTCAATCAATATGATTGGTCACTGATCACAAAGCTAATGATAAAACTGATTTTGGAAACATATTTGACGGTTTTGATAGCACCAAGTTTGGTTTAAAAAAGGATTAAGGTCCGTTGAAAAAAGAAATATTGTATTCATCAAGGGAAAATTCAAGATATGAAGGGATAATGTGTTGCTTATTTTCGTTTGTATACGTAAAAGAAGTAAATATAAATGTATAAGGATTTATACATAAACCTACTTTTTTTAAAAATCTTTTTTTGGGAAACCGTTTTGAACCAGTTTTGAGTTTTTGCGCATGAAAACAAGGCATATTTCTAACTTCAAGAAGACGTGTTTAGTTTTTTTCTTTTCATTTATAATAATTCAGAATGTATATAATAAAACATAAGCTTATATACAGAATATTATTAGAAATACAATTAAAAAACTACCCTTAAAAATCGTTGAAATCAACACATTTTTTACTCGTATATATTTATTTCTATCTCTTTAAAAAAAGAAGTTTTCCGTGATGCTGTAATAAATTAATTTATACATAAGTTTATGCCCAGTTAGCAACCCTTGTACGCAATCTGCGTGTTTAGGATTTAGCGCAATGAGTGAATTATTGAATATTAATGTCTTACTATTCAGCTACACGAGGGCTTTTAGCGCTGGACCACGTAATTTTGAACCATGGTCAAGTGACGAGGGCAACACCTGAGCTGGCACCCCCTCTTCTAACTTCATACCATGGGAGGACGTTTGATACTCGACATATTTAACGTACATCGACCCCCTCTGTACGGCGGGTCTTCAGTGGTAACAGGCTCGAACTCGTGACATGCTAGTTACGAATCCGTAACCTTGACCACTACGCTACCGCGGTCACTTTGATTTGACGAAATTGTGGTCCACGGCATACGACGTAAGTACCGGTAAAACATAAAATAATAAAAAGAAAAATTCTAAGCAAAATAAAGAGTACTGAATACAAACGCAACAAATGAAATCACCTAGACAAAAATAATAATTTAAAATTCAGTATACCCTACAAATATGGGTTTCACTTTTCACTATTTATATAATGGTGAGATTGTGAACCATGCCTCTTTAGTAAGCTGAAGTAAGTTTAACTTCACAGGAGACTGGATCGATGACTCAATCCTCCGCTCCCTATCTTGAAACTACGATATTGCTGGTGTTGTTAGCTTGGCTTGTTGGAGGAGGAGTGGCTTCCATGCTTCTTTTTCTCTCCATTTATCTTATGTTTAGGTAGCCACGGTAGCCTAATGGTCAAGATCACCAACTCGAGGCTGGCGTGTCATGGGTTTGAGTCTTGTGCTGAAGATCCGCCGTGTAAAGGGGCCGATATACGTTATATCTCTCGAAGCTCGAAGTCCTCACGATGGCGTGGTGTGAAAGCTCTGAGAGGAAGGGAGGGTCCAGCTAGGTGCTCTCCTCGTCCCTTGATCGGGGTCTAAAATTATGTGGTCAGCCGCCAATAGCCCTCGTGTTGCGACGTTAATATAACTCTCATTCTATCATCTAAAAAGAAATATGTAGCCTTGAAACCTAACGCTGCAATATGTTATTGTCGCAGGAAAATGATGTAATTAGGGCTTTCATCAAATTCCTAAGGGAGATGATCAATTTACGCCAGATGTTAAAATAACGTTTCTTTGGCGTCATTTCCCTGATGTAAGTAAGTGATTTGATCGAATCCCCGAACTGTCTTAGTGAAATGATGAAATGAACAAATCAGCTTTTGTAGAGCTCTGTTTTCGCTTGTTACCATTCCCTTTTACTTCTCCTCCTCCGTACCAGGTATCGACGGGCTTCTAAAGTGCTACACCAACACAAAATGTGTGACCTAAATATCGTTTTTTAGTTTTATTTAGTTATATTCTTCGCATTATTACCTTTCGATTGATATATCGCTTTTGTATGCCCGAAAGATAGAAACTGGATAAAACTTAAATTGAAAAATATGAACAAACAAATTAGGGAATTCGATCACTCCCTATTTATAGATAAAATAAAAGTTTTTTGGATAATAAAAAAAAGTTATATATTTTAAAAAGGGAAATAATAACTAAAAAAGGTGCTACAAATAAAGCAGGATATTTCTGAAGTACTACATTAATGCATAATTTAAAAAAAAAAATGTTTGAAATCCTATTATAAATATTTTTTTTTAAAAAAAAAAAATACCGGCTTTATTGTCTAATATTTTTTAATTAATTTTGAATAAATAATTTGTAATTCAATGATTACTGTTGTATAAATTATTCTGCTTTTAATATAATGCACCATATTTACTAAATAAACTTTGACAATATTATTTCATCATTTCTCTGAAACAGGTTAGGAATTTGATCAAATCACTTACTTTTCTTAAGGAAATCACCTTATAGAGTTATTGTAACATCTTGCGTGAATTGATCATCTCCTTTAGGGATTTGATGAAATTCCTAATTTAATCATTTCCCTGCGACATTATCATAATGTTGAATATGCGCGTTAGTGTCAGTGAGAGGGGAATCTGGCTGGGAAGGTGGTGGAATATCACATTGATTACATATATATTGTTTTCAATAAATCAACCATTCATTTTTATCTGTTTAGTGTTTATTTTGTTTCAATTCATTTACTTAACGTAAGTAGCATTTCCAATTATTTTGGTGGCCGCGGTAACTAGTGGTCAAGGTAATGGACTCGTGGTTGGCGTGTCCTGAGTTCGAGCCCAGTACCGCTGAGGACCCGCCGTGTAGGGGAAGCGATACAAGTTAAACCTGTTGAGAGCTCAAAAGTCCTCCCGTTGGTGTGGTGTGGTAGGAGAGGGGTGCCAGCTCAGGTGTCGTCCTCGTCACTTGACCATGGTTCAAAATGAAGAGGTCCATCGCCAAAAGCCCGCCGAGTAGCTGAACAGTACGACGTTAATATTCTCATTCACTCACTCATTCCTATTATTTTGATTCACTTTAGAAATATCTCTTTTCAAATCATTGCGGGCAGGGTAGATGAGAGGTCAAGATCACGAACTTGTGGTCGGCGGTGTCCAGTCACAGTTTCGAGTCCTGGGGCTTACGAATACCCACCGAATAGAAGAGGCAGTTATTTTACAACTTAAATTAACAAGAACATTAATTGAAATTTATATAAAGATTTTCAAAATCAGTTTGTAATAAAAAGATTACATCAATTGAGAACGCGTGTATCGAAAACAAAGAAAAAATTCCTATGACACTTATATTTTCGCTACCTTTATTGTAAACAACAAAATACGTCTATACATATAGGAAACTTTGGAATTTATTTGTCATCAGAGAATAACTTAAAATAATAAAAAGGAATATTTACTACACATGAAAGAATTAATCCAAACCAATTCAGTCTTACTTCAGAAAAATACATCCGTAAAAACCTAAACTTTATTGTAATTCCTAGGGGTTGAAAGCATATTGGACAAAAATCATCAAAAAATTTATTAATCATATAAGTGAAAATCACATCATTCAAAGTTACTCAGAAAAAATTCAAAACATATTTCTTAAAATAAAAAAAATCTAAATTTTTTTGAAAATTTTGAATTTTGCACTTGATGAAATGCGTAGTGACAGAGAGAGAGATTTTGGCTTCCTTAAAAATTAACATACTATTTAAATAATAATGTTTTTCAGTAAATGTTTTGGCCTTCTTTTTTTTTTAAATAAAGCTAATGTTTTAAAGCAAAGCACTCTTAAAAAGTTTTTGGAGAAATAAAGCGCCAATAATGAAGACAATGTGAGATAAATAAATTCAAGTTGTTCAAAACTTCTATTACATTCAAACAGACACACACAAAATTTTAGGTTTGATTCCGTAGTTATGACAGAAAACACAAGGAATTTAACCCTTTATCTACCGACGGTAGATACGGTAATCACTTTAAAATTACATAGAATAACCATTTTTACGCGAATACCCTACCCTGACGATACTTAACAGGAATTTTCTTTTAAATCCACTCTTTCAAGATATATGGCAGCACACACGGGTTCCATGATGAGTATTTTAGTGGGGAAGGCGAATAGTTTTATTGCAGAAATTTGCTTTTTCAGCTGACGGGCGTTTTCAGCGGATTGCGAAGATTATCATTTTTCTTCCGAAAAAATAGTTTGTCAAAAAAAGTGTCTTATTTATTTTATTTATTATTATTTTTTGCATGTTAATGAAGACCTTAGAAAGCGATTTGACTATTTATTTTCAGTGAACAGTGTATATAATTAATTTTACAGTTGAGTATCTTTAATCAATTTATTAGCTCTAATTGATTAAATTTCCAAAAGTTGAGTATTATGTTTATGTGTATATCCCTTAATTTTCAATGTAGTGATACAAAAAGAAAAATATTGCGTGAAAAAAACTGCAGTAAATCATGATTCGGTGGATAAAGGGTTAAACTATAAAATCACTTCAAATTTTTTAACACCAATCAGTATTAAAAGCAATTGATAGCAATATGAATAATAATGAAAAAACACATAAACGAAAAATAATTTCGGTAATTGTTGAAAGTTTAATTTTTTATACGTAATATTTACCTTCATGTCACAGGGGGGTAGATTATATTGAGGTGAGAAGTAAGATACTTTTCCGAATTTACTAATGATTCGCACTAATGCAGGTTGATTGATTGAATATTAACGTCGCACTGTTCAGCTACACGAGGGTTTTTGGCGATGGACCACGTAATTTTGAACCATGGTCAAGTGACGTGGATGACACCTGAGCTGGCATTCCCTCTCCTAACTACCACGCCACACCAATGGGAGGACGTTTCAGCTTTCGACAGATTTAACGTGCATCGCTGCCCTACACGGTGGGTATTTAGTGGTACTGGGCTCGAACTCGTGACAAGGCAAGCCACGATCCGATACCTATACCACTCGGCTACCGCGGCCATCGCAGTAATGCAGGAATCAATCCAAAAAGGGAGAAGTGAACCACTGGTGCATATCTCATTTACTAATATTGGCAAAGTAGACTCCAAAACCACCAAAGGTAAAGACAATACTCTTCACCTTAGAGAAACGTACAAAACCTTACTAGAGAGCATGAAATCCTGTAACTATTCAGCAATAAAATGAAGCCAAATCAGAATTTGCAAGTGTAAGCCTCCCTCCATCGCCGCTGGCAGAGTGAGTGAATATTAACGTCGCACTATTCAGTGACTCGAGGGCTTTTGGCGACGGATATCAAAATTTTGAACCATGGTCAAGTGATGAGAGCGACACCTGAGATGGCACCCCTTCTCCTAGCTACCATACCACACCAACGGGAAGACGCTTGAGCTCTCGACAGATTTAACATGTGGGTGCCCCCCACAGTTTGAGAAACACTATTGTAAGTCATTTGAGTGTCCGAAAATCTAACCGCATTTTTCAGAACATCCATTTCCCTGTTTGTGTGGTGTGATAGTTAGGAGAGGGGGTGCCAGCTCAGGGGTCGTCCACGTCACTTGACCATGATTCAAAATTACGCGGTCTGTCGCCAAAAACCCTCGTGTAGCTGAACAGTGCGATGCTAATATTCAATCAATCAATCAGAACATCCATTTTCGAAAAATTATTTCTGCTCCCTGGTTTAAAAGGATATAAAAATCCAATCTCGATTTAAAAATTAATAATCAATTTTAAATTTTCTTTAAATAAAAAATCTGATTTTCTCTCCATAAATTTTCTTAAATTTCTAACTAATCGTTAAAAAAATTTCCTACATTTTATAACTCCAGCATACTTAGTTCCAGTAGCGTAACGTCCACCCCCGCAAACCCCGCATCGCGAGTAGGTAGAAAAAACCGATTCTGCTGTAAAGGCGGTGCAGGCGGTTGCAGGTGGTTGCAGGTGGTTGCAGGCGGTCGACGGCAGTGCAGAGTTGAGTTGTTTCGTTCCTGCTGCCGAGTTGAGTTGTTTCGTTCCTGCTGCCGAGTTGAGTTGTTTTTCTCCTGTTGAGTTGTTTCGTTCATGTTGTCGAGTTGAGTTGTTTTCTCCTGTTGAGTTGAGTTGTTTCGTTCCTACTGACGAGTTGAGTTGTTTTTCTCCTGCATTGGCTTTGATTTTCGAGTTGAGGGGGCGAGTTGAATTGTTTTTTTCTACAGCTAAGTTGAGTTGTTTTTAAAAAATGTGCACAAAAAATGGAAGTATGGGAATGTTAAACGTGCTCATGGCGCCACCTATTGATTAAAATATACACTAATTATAGATTTTAAAATGATTGAAGTAAATAACGCTCAAATAAAAAATAAATAAATCCAGATTCAAACTCACGGCCTCAGATCAAAAAAAATGTCTCCACAGGACAATAGTTTTTCAGTTACGCTAACCATTATCCTATGAAGGCATACAGACCTGAAGAAAACTTATGTTTATAATCTCATGAATTTAATTTTGCAGGCGAAACAGACGGCGACATGTTTTAAAATCATTTTCTTGATTAAAATGAAATAAAAAAAATATTTAATTTATATTATTTTAATAATGTGTAAATTTTAATTCAGTATAATGATTACATACACACACAGTAAAGATACAAAGTAAATTGATTATTCAGAAAAATGTGCCGTAGTATACTCGTCATCACCGTGAACGGGTTACGATTTAACTTGTTTTAGCTTGTCTGATCTTGATTCTACAAGACGGCGACTGAATTCTACGTCAGAAATTATCTCAATGCTTAGAGCGGATGAATACATTGCTTTCAACCACTCAACGAACGCCGCTCAAGTGTAATTCGGTTGATATGCGTTAGACACTTATCACATTTTAGTTCACAATTCATTTCGTTTGTTAGTATTGCGGTGGGCTGTATTCAACAAGAAAAAAAAATATGGTGATGTCTGAAACACATAGTGAAAAACGAAAGTTTGGAAAAGCTGGGGAATCTTCTGTAAATAAGAAAGCCAGAAGAGAAGTTTCAAAAGTAAGTAACAAAATTAAATAAATTTAATATGTAATTTTTATAATGTTTTTATACATTTCTGATCTTTATTAATTTTGATATATTATTTTCAGAAGTATGGAAAATTTACCGAGGATTGCATACCAGATGGAGTATTTCCAATTGGAGATGATGTTTTTGTCTTTGCAAGCACCTATTATGATTCCGCATCAGTACACATAAGACGTTTCAAGAAATATGGCAAAACATACTACCCAACTCCCGAGGGAATAACATTAGACCCACGGTGGATCGAATATATCATGCGTAAAAAAAGAAAGTGCCGGAATCACTGGAGGAATTACCAAGTGGACTTTTCCCTCCTGAACGACACATTCAAATAACTAGTGAGAACTTCATTGATTTTACTTTCAAGCGCATTAAATACAGTCCGGATAAAGAGCCCACTTTTAAAGAAATAACCATATCCCGAGAGCAGTGGGCTGAAATGATTAAAAAATATGGTGCTATTGAAAATGCTGCTATAGACAATATGTTTCAGTGTATGGACTTTTAACTGCATATAAAACCTTCTGCGAAGGCCCCATAGAAAATACATTACCTTCTTCTTTGGATGTTAGTCTGGGTCAACAATACTTGACGCAAATTTTGAAAAAATCTATTTGTAGCCTCCTGAACGAAAAGGATTGAAACAGCCTCAGACTTTCGCTGAGGAGTTATGGGGGAATCGCGAAGAAACATTTAATTCATATGTTTCATCATTTGAAGCTAATGAGATAGCTGATTGTTTTTATCATAATCTTTTTGAAAATGAACACTTTTTATTGTTAAAACCTGTACATTATGTAACTCAAGAATTTTTAAAAAATCTTCGCTTGGATATTATTTTAAGAGAAGTAAGAGACATGTTATGTCCACCTGATTGTTTTGAATACTATGAGGATTTTGTTTAAAGATTTTTATAAGATTCACACAATATTTTGTTTTTATAAATTTGAATAAAATTCTTTTTTTTTTTATATGCTGAATTTGAGTTCTTATTATTTTTATTGTTTGTTAGTTTAATTTATGTTGAAATCGTTTCACATCTTAAAAATAAATAAGAGTATTTTTAAAGAAATTATCAAAGTATGTACAAGTGATATTTTAAATGTATTTCATATGAAAGTGAGAAAATTTATGCTCATGTTTTTATACATAAACTTTTTGCCTTTCCCAAAAGTATATAATAATATAACTATTCATTGTAATAGTCATTCAATCAAGTTCTTTTTATCGGTAACAATGCATCAAGATTTAGCAGCGTTTTACGAAAATCCTGAAGTTCCAAATAGCTTCGGGGTGTGGAAGCATTACATCGCTCTGTAAAAGGGAAATATAGTAAAAAAGATGTGAAAACATTGGTTATCGCAGAAAGATGCTTACACTCTTCATAAACCTGTTCGACATAAGTTTCAGCGGAATCGAGTGTTTGTAAGTGATATTGATCGTCAGTTTCAAGCGGATTTAGTCGATATGCAATCTTTAGCAGAATTTAATAAAGGGTATAAGTATTTGTTAACTTGCATTGATTTATTTTCAAAATTTGCTAGGGCAGTTCCTCTGAAAGATAAATTTGGAAAAAGTGTAAAGTCTGGGCTAGAAATTATTTTTAAAGAAAGGAAGCGTAAAGTGTTGCAAACAGATGCCGGTAAGGCGTTTTTAAATAAAATAGTTCAAAATTATTTAAAATACCTGAATGTAAATTTTTTTTTACAAATAACGAAACTAAAGCTAGCATTGTTGAAAGGTTTAATCGGACATTAAAAACAAAAATGTGGAAATATTTCACTGAATTTAACACTAAAAATTGCATCGACGTCATTGATAAATTAATATACACAGTTATATAATCACTCGTATCACCGTTCAATTAAAATGGAACCTGTTTCTGTAAGTAGGCATAACCGGATGCAAGTATTAAAAAATTTATACTGTGATCTAAGAAATGAGAAACCTAAAGCCCTAGATTTAAAATTGGTGATGTTGTACGCATTAATAAACAAAAACTTCACTTTGAAAAAGGATACGAACAAAACTGGAGAAGAGAACTTTTCACAGTTTATGAAATCATGCAAAGAATTCCAATCGCTTATATATTAAAAGATTTACAGGGTGAAGAGATTAAAGGTACTTATTACGAAGCAGAATTACAAAAAGCTGTTGACTCTGGTTTCTATCCTATAGAGAATATTATCAAACAAAGAAAAAGACGATGAATCACTGAATATTTTGTTAAATTTTAGGCTATCCTGAAAAGTTTAATCCACCATTGGGTGACTGATATCAAAAAGTATAAATAGTTAAACTTTTTTTTTAAACTCATTTTAAAATGTCTTTCTACGTAACATTACCTTCTGATTTTAGCATTTCTTTCCAGAATACAAAATATCTCATTTCAAAACTCAATTACCCTCCCCTTTTTAAAATGGTGAAGGGAAGTGAATTGTCATTGAAATCATTTACCCTCATTCTTGGCTTAACGTAAATGAAACTAACAATTATTTTCTATACAAAGTTGGTGACGCCAATATCATCTTCAACTGTTAAGCGAACAATTGATGTGGGTTTTTATGAAACAATGTTAGATATTATATCAATTTGCCGCTTTTTACCCAAAAATCCTAATCGGTTCACATTTTACCAAATTTACAATAAAGCAACAAAACGGGCATTGTGAAAGGTTTAATGCAGTTCAAGGTAGCACCCTTCACTTAGAGAATTTAGGCGAATTGTTAAAATTCAAACGCAATGCAATTATAATAGGTAACATGAAAAGCGAATTCGTTGTTGATGCATGGTCTAATTTTTCAGTCTTTACGTTTACTCCGATCTAATTTCAAAAAATTGTGGGGATACACAGGCCCCTTTAATTTAAAATCGTTCGAACTAAAGGCAAAGACGGGAAACGATTAGTCAATATTATGATAGACCTCAATACTTACCTTTGGTGAGACACTCGTTTCAAACTATTCAATCTGAACTGAGACTCAATTATAGGGTGATTTTGTTCCCTTTGAAAGAGGTAAAGTGATCATAGTGCTTCATTTTCGCATGAGGCAAATACTATAAAACAATGCATTTCTCATACCCTCATTTGGAAATAAAAGACCAAGATGAGTGTACCATACGTTTGCTGTACTAAAAGATTTGAAGACCATTATGCAGGTCAAATAGGTTCTTTCTAACGTAACATTACAAGGGCATTAATTTTCAAAAAAGGGTAATGGAATCGGAGGAATATTTCGTCGATTGTTTAGAGCAGCTTTACCCTTTTTAGTAAAAGGAGGTAAAACTATTGGAAAAGAAGTATTAATGACAGGGAGTCGTGTTGCATCTGATGTATTATCAGGAGAACATTTTAAAGAAGCTGTAAAAACAAGAAGCAGAGAAAGTGGAAAAAAATTAGCTCAGAAAGCTATTGATAGAGTTCAGTCTATGGTAGGAAAAGGACAGTATAAAAGAAAGCGTAAGAAACAGAAAAAAATTCATTTCATCCAAAGCACGTAAAGTGAGTGTACGTGACATTTTCGACTCGTAAAAATGGCATTTATTCTTAAAGATTCTCCTGAATGTGTTAAAACTGAATTGGAACTTTTCAAATTACCAAGAACTCAAACAGTTACTCAAGATGGGCAGTGCAAACAATTTCATCCTCTTTCTAACGTTTTCGATAATGCACCTGTAGCATTTCACATTTCCGGAAGACCAGAAGATTACAAAGATCAGTCAAACACAATTATACGTAAAAGCAAAAATAGTAAAAGTGGACAATACACCTATTACTAAAGATGATACTATAGGACCTGTGAATTTATTTCTACATTCCTTATTTTCTCAAGTAGATATATCCTTAAATGATCGCGGAGTTTCCAATTCCAGTAATACATATCCCTATCGATCTTATATTGAAACTCTCCTAAACCATGGACACGATAGCAAAACTTCCCAATTAACAACTGAACTATTTTACAAGGATTCTGATGATGGTCTCAAGAAAAGAACCGAATTTTTTAAAGAAAGAGCAACTGTAGACATGTTTGGTTGTATACATTCGGATTTATTTCATCAAGATCGTCTTTTACTCAATTTAGTGGATTTGAAAATAAAATTAATGCGAAGCAAGCCCGAGTTTTGTTTGCAAGGATATATAGGATTTTTAAAGTTTTTTTGGATCATGTTTCTTTATTCATACGAAAAGTTCGTGTGAATCCTGGAGTTATTCTTGGTCATGCGAAAGCATTGGAAAAAACAAGCGCAAAATATCCCATGGGGGTCACAGGGGTGTTTAATTTCTCTGAAAGTCTGAAAATATAAACAATTTTCAAACATGTATAATTTCTTTAATTTTAAGTTAAATAATTCGAATCTTTTACACATTACTTATAAAGGAATGGGGCTTCAGAATAGTATAAAATGTTTAAAATATAATCATAATTTTAAAAATTATAAGCATATGAAAATCAGAAACTTTTCTATAAGAAATATTTATAAAGGTTTTACGTCGCGCATGATATTTTCTAAAACAGTAGGTTTAATTACAAACTATAAGTTGATTTATAAAGTCAAATGTATTATTTATACTTTGTAGCTGCTTTTATATAAATAGAATAATAACTTACATATTAATAAATAAAAAATATGCATTTTTAAAAAATATTTAAAAAATTGCAATATTTTACAAATATTTTGAAATACAAAAGATATATAATACTAAAATTAGGTTGGGTATAAAGAGTATGATGCATTGTTTAATTCTATAAAATTTTATACATCAGAGGCTAATATTTTAGAAATTAGCGTGCGCAAAGCAAAAAATACTTAATATTTATTATAGAATTTTCATATGCTGATGACTTTTAAAATTATTATTATATTTTAAACATTTTATACATTTCTGAAGCTCCATTCTATTTTAAATAATACGTAAAAGATTCGAATCATTTAATTTAAATTTTAAAAAATTATACACGTTTGAAAATCGTTTATATTTTCAGACCTCTAGAGAAATTTAACACCCCTTAGACCTCTTAACCGAGTTCTGTGCAAAGTGTATTCGATTCCTAAAGGAAGCATGTCTCTTATTCAAGATAACATATTTTTAGGCCAAATGCCGAAAAAACTTTTTGTAGGATGTGTAGATAATGAAGATTTTCACGGAGCATTTTCAAAACCTCCTTATGAGTTTAAACACTTTAATTTAAATTTTATTGGAGTGTATGTGGATGGAAAACTAGTGCCTCACAATCCATTAGAACTCGATTTTTCTAAAGATCAATACATACGTGCCTATTAAACTCTATTTGTTGGGACAGATCGAATGGATCAAGACATAGGTATATTTATTTCTAGAAAATAATATAAAGATTCAAATACATTATTTGGATTTAACCTCTTACTGGATTTATGTTCTTCAGGAGAACATTTAAGTCTGATAAAACATAGCAATTTATGATTAGAACTGAAATTCAGCAAATCTTTAGAACAAACCACATGTGTTATCGTTTTCACCGAGTTTGAAAATTTAATCGAAATAAACAAATTAAGAAATATCTTGTATGATTTCAAAAATTAAACAAATTGATGGAATGCAAGTGTTTACAGTCATCTCAAGAGAAGACTACGTCCCCCTCTTTGAAGGTGTTTATTCTAGAGATACGCTCCCTCCTCTGCAAGAAAACATGTGTGCTATTGTAAATTCTGATGACTCATCACAACCCGGAACCCACTGGTTAGCATTATTTGTGAATGATAAAAGAGAATTAGAATTTTATGACTCTTTTAGTCAACCTACTTTATTCTATAAACATAAGTACTACTACCTATTTAGATGTATTATGGGATTCCAAAGTGTTCCAATCACCAACATCCAATGTTTGTGGACAATACTGTATTTACTTTTTATTCAAACGCAGCCAAGGATATTCTATGCATTATATTTTAAATCAATTGTATATAAATGATTTTCAAATGTATCAATTTGTAAAGAAGCGATATGGTGTAAGATTTGTATTAAGAAAATAAAAAAAGGAATTAAACTAAATATTTGTGTTCCTCTTATTCTATTTATTTTTTTTTTCTATTATATTTTTTCCCCACAAAAAGTTATTATATTTTTTTATATTTTTTTTTCTTCTCAAAAAAAATTAATATTTTTTCTATATTAAATTTCTTTTTCCCTCAGAAAATTAATATTTTTTTTCTATGATAAATTTTCCCTCAAAAAAACTAATATAATTTTATTTAATTATCTATTTGAAACTTTTAAATGTTATCAAATAAGTATATTTTCTTTTGCAAAAGAAAACTGTTAAAATCATAAAGAGACAATTGAGACAATTTTTTTTTAATCAAATAAGTATCATTTATTTCAAAGTTTCAACCATGCATTTCTGCAAGCATACATTATTGGGTTCTTGATAATTTTGTTATTCTGATACAATTTTTTATTTACATCTAGATGTTTCGGTAAATTTACATCATTCAAAGCTCTTAAAAATACATATCTTCCTTCAGGTGCCAATTTTCGATTCCGTAGAGAATCATTCACGAGGAATGCAATATTACTTCCTGGAATAACAGTGTTTTTGTACATAATTTCACCATCAGAATTCCAACTGAAAGATTTTTGAAGCTTTAAAAACTGGAAAATATTTTTTGCTTTTTCTTTATTCCTAGCTGGAACAATTCTAAAAATTTCAGCCTCTAACACTTTTTTTCCGTCTTTACTACTGACTCTTTTAGATTTTCTTTTAATGATTCCGTTTCTTGATGTTCTGATAGAGATGTTTCATTTGGAACTGATTCAGACTCTTTTGGAATTTCGTTAGAAAAGTGCGTATATTTTTGTAAAACTTGTAAATAGTGAATTGTTTTTCTTCTTCCGTTAAATTTTTATTATGGAGAATGTTTTTCATGCGTTGACCAAGTTCCGATAAGTGTTCTTTACTTGAACTCTTTCTTAGGGTACCAGTACAAATTTTTTGCTAAATTCCATTTTGAATTAAAGAACTGGTGACGGAAATAGTTGCAGGTAATAAAATAGATAGGAATCCTTCTCCTTTTTGACTTAAAATTTTCTTTTTCTCGTAAAGAGGTGTTTTTTTGTTAGAAAGCTTTCTTAAGCTTTCTTTATAGGGAGATAAGCAATTTTTTAAAATTTTAGTCAATAATATGTTACCACATAAAAAATTCAGCACACACTCGCACAAAGTTTTTATTTCTTTCTTTGAACACTTTTTCAAAATAGATTTTGGGTGTTTTGTTTTAGAAATTAGTTTTAAGAGCTTTAAAGTTTGTTTAGAACACGCCGGCATCTTGTGAACTAATGAATATTCATTGAACAATTTGAATATATTTATTTGTTTCAAGGTAAAGGGCTATCGAGGTTGATATACATAAAAAACTTCTCCAGGAAACATACCTGTGCGCACACGCAAGGATTCATCAGTTTTAGGTTTTAAATCAGTAAGTAAGTATCCGTACGCGGTTTTATGTGGCATCTGCGTAACATTCTTGAAAAAATTTCACTTTACGAGGATATAATTGGTGGCCTAAATGTGTAATTTGGGACTAATGTCTTCGATTCTTAAATAATACAAGATAATGAGCGTTTAAGAAAATTTCTCTAATTTCTTTCTCTTTATGAAAAATATTTTGTACCACAAAAATTATACTCAAATTTGTGTGTTGCGAAAATTTCACAAATAATTTTGTTAATTGGGGATCATTTCCTAACTCTCCCATAAGATCGTCTCTCTATAACAATTAACGCATCCGAATACTGGTGTAAATTAGAGGAGATACCTTCATGAAAGGAGATATTAGGCATTTCTTCATACAACGTTTGTTAAACTCCATAACACCAAACTAATTTTTTTAGGAAAAGCTTTAATCATTTTATTTTCGATTAATTTTTTAACGAACTGACTTTTACCGCTACCAGATGGCCCAGCCAAAATTAAAGTAAATGGATGAACTAATTTGAGAGAATCCATGATTAAACTAAATAATTTTATGAATGATGTTGCTATTTATACTACGAGTCACTTAATTCTATAAATTTCATTTTGTGTGATAACGAAAGGAAAATTCATAAATTCTTTCCCTGTCCGTAATCATATCTATTGTATCCTGTATTTTCCTGTCTTGATTCGTTACCAGATAAAAGTGAGATCGTGATATACATTCAGTAGAATATATTTTAACTCATTGATGGTGTTTGATGGATTAGAGCAGGTGGGGTTGGGGACAGAGCACATGGCCATGGGCGTCATTGCTCATTGTTGGGATTCTGGTCTGCGACGTCAGTGGGTCTGTAGTCTTAATGGGCTGGACGAAACCCCGCTGTTCATCTTTTGACTGAGTTCGTCTGACTCGATACATCGGCGCCTCAAAAACGGCGGGTGGTAAGGGGGATCAGGTGTTCGGGCGGACCTTGTGTCGCCAGTGAGTGTGAGAGGGTCAGAGAGAGAGCTATTGTCAGATTCGAACCAATAAGGACGCTAATGAGTCTGCGAGCCGTGTGCAGATTTCTGTTGGGTCGACCAATGAAAAATGACGAGGGGGGATGTAGTGGACCCACCTCTGGAGTTTAAAAGGGGTTGGTGGGAGATATCCATTCCAATTTGCTCTATCGAATCTATGTATTGCGCCTGATCGTCACAGAGTAGCAGAACACAAAATTTGATTGCTGATTTAGTAGTGTGTGTGTGTTTAGCAACGTTCTATAAGTTCTACGTCTTCATTATGTATACTTGTAATATTTGTGGAAAAAACTTCGTTACAAACTATGTTTTAAAACGCCATACATTACAAGTTCATGAAAAAATGCTGTCCTTCAATGTGCGGATTGTAGAAAAAAAAAAAATTCGTCCGAGAAAGTGATTTAAAAAGGCACAGAGACTCTGTGCATTCAACCGAGAAAATTACTTGTAAATTTTGCTATACGTCCTTTACCCGTAAAGACAACTTATTGAAACATTTGAACAATAAAAGATGCGAAAGAAAGTTGGAGAAAGAAGCGGGGAAAAGAAAGAGAGTGGATTTGTCTGTATCAAGTAGGAAAAAGAAAACACAGTTGTCCACATCTGCTGAAAACTCTACGGCTGATCCTGAAAATATCTTCTTACCACCAAAAGAGAACGAGAGTGCTTTTCAAAAAGCATATAAAACTTTTAATCTTCCCAATAACGATAGTTCACTGGGGATAAAAGAGTTTCTACTCTTAAGAAAAGAAGAGACAATCTTTATTTTTCGCAATGAACTGGAAACTTACAAAGCTTTGAAAGTGAGTAAATGGGTTCATTGCATTTACTCGAAAGCGACAGATGCTGGAAAAATGATAAAGAACGTAGAATTCAAAACGCCGAATAATGAGGTATTACAAGAAACTAATCTCGCCAGACTTTATGACGACATGTCTGAGAAAATAGTGAAAGAAAGTGAGGATTTTGAAGGTAGAGACTCGGGCTGGACACTGGACGAAATCTTAAGACTCGAAGTCCGCACGAACCGTTATTCTCCTTTCAGAGGTTCATCATCCTTCATCGAGGTGCCGAAGCAGATCGCTGAAACAAAGGCAATCATCAATGTCATCAATAAAAAGGACTCTCAGTGTTTCATGTGGTCTATTCTCGCAGCTCTTTACCCCAACACCAGCAACCCCAACAAAACGTCAAGTTATGTCCCCCACCTAAATAAGCTGAACTTTGATGGAATATCCTTTCCAACACCGCTTAACGAGGTGAAAAATTTTCAAAAATGAACGATATAGGAAAAACATTTATTGTTTTGAAGAAGATTTAAAAATATTTCCTCTCCTCATTAGTGATATAGTGTGTGAGAAACATATAGATTTGCTTTACGTAAAAAATGGAGAGTTTGGACATTATTGTTTCATTAAAAGCTTATCTCGACTTGTTTCGAAACAACTCTCAAAACATCAACATAAAACATTTATGTGTAAAAGATGTTTAAGTGCTTTCCAAACAGAATACAAACTTCTTCAGCACAATGAGATGTGTATACATCAAAATCCTGCAAGGGTAGTAATACCGTCAGAGACAAGTAAGTTTTTAAAATTTAAAAAATTTCAACATTGTTTAAAAATACCTTTTGTTGTATATGCGGATTTCGAGTGTGTAACTAGGAAAACTGATACTTGCTGTCCTAATCCAAACTTTTCCTTTACAAATATTTATGAAAAACATGTCCCAATAGGTTTTTGTTATTTTATCAGTTATCAAGGGGGGCATTATAAAGATCCAGTAGTATATAGAGGTATTGATGCCCCCAAAATTTTTATTGAAAAGTTAGAAAAAGATGCAATAGAAATTGATAATATTTATAAAAATCAAAACCGTTATTACCTCTTACTGAATCAGAAAAGCAATTGTATGATAATGCTAATAATTGTTATGTTTGTGGTCAAACCTTTCACGAAAACAATATCAAGGTTAGGGATCATAATCATGTTACTCAAAAATTTAATGGCCCTTGTTGCAATAGTTGTAATTTAGCAATGAAAACCCCCAAATTTTTGCCTGTTTTCTTCCATAATCTTTCAGGATATGACGCCCATATTTTTATTAATGAGTTAGGATATGATGAAAAACAAATTAATTTAATTCCGAACACCGAAGAAAAATATATTTCCTTCAGTAAAAATATTTCAAATGATTTTCAGTTAAGGTTTTTAGATTCTTTCAAATTCATGTCTTCTAGTTTGGAAAATTTGATAAAAACACTAAAAAAAAAGATGAATTTAAATATATGAAACATTATTTTGACTCAGAAAAAAAATAGATTTACTTTTAAGAAAGGGAGTTTTTCCGTATGATTATTTTGATAGTTTTGAAAAGTGTAAAGATTCTTGTTTACCACCTATTAGCAAATTTTACAATAAACTAAATGAGGAGGCTATAAGTGTAGAGGATTATAATCATGCATGTAAAGTATTTAATGAATTTCATTTAAATAATCTTGGTGAATACTGTGATCTATATGTAAAAACAGATGTTCTATTGTTAACAGATCTCTTTGAAAACTTTCGGAAAATATGCATGCAAACTTATAAACTTGACCCCTGTTGGTATTTTACCACCCCAGCTTTATCATGGGATGCTATGTTATTACATACTAAAGTAGCTATCGAACTGTTCACAGATTACGACATGCTTCTTTTTATAGAAAAGGGTGTAAGAGGAGGTATAAGTCAGTGTTGCAATCGTTATGCTATAGCTAACAACAGATATATGTCTAATTTTAACCCAGATGATGAGATAAAATATTTAATGTATCTTGACGCAAATAATTTGTACGGTTATGCAATGAGTAAATATCTACCCTTAAAAGATTTTGTTTGGAGTGATAACGATTTAACTGAACAGGATATTTTAAATTTATCAGATGAATCCGATGTAGGTTACATCTTGAAGTAGATCTTGAATATCCTTCCGATTTGCATGACAAACATTCAGACTTTCCCCTTGCCCCTGAAAATAAGCCCCCACCTAATTGTAAAGAGCCTAGACTTTTAACTACTTTGGAACCAAAAACAAAATATGTTCTCCATTATTCTAATTTAAAGCTATATTTAAAATTAGGGTTAGTCTTGAAAAAAAAAAATTCATCGCGTTTTAAAATTTTTTCAATCTCCTTGGCTTAAAAATTACATAGATTATAATACTAAATTAAGAACTAAATCTGTAAATGACTTTCAAAAGGATTATTACAAACTAATGAATAATAGCATTTTCGGGAAAACGATGGAAAATGTAAGAAGAGTAGATATACGTTTATGTTCAACAGAAGAGCAGGCTCGAAAGTTAATAGCGAAATCAAATTTTAATCGACGCACAATATTTTCTGAAAACTTAATGGCCGTCCATCTAAAAAAACCCAAATCAAATTTTTCAAACCAATACAGGTAGGAATGGTAATTTTAGATATATCAAAAGTTCTAATGTATTCTTTTCACTATGAGTACATGAAGCATCGTTATGACTCAAAAGTACGGCTCATGTATACAGACACCGATTCTTTTATATATGAAATAAAAACTGATGATTTTTATAGTGACATGAAAGAGGATATTAACTTATATGATACTTCAGACTATGATGAAAACAATATTTATAATTTACCTCTTGTTAACAAAAAGTCATCGGGAAAATGAAGGATGAAAATAAAGGAAATATTATGACAGAATATGTAGGATTAAAATCGAAAATGTATGCCTACAAAACAAACAATAAGATTGAAAAGCGGTTAAAAGGAATTAAAAAACAAACTATAAAAAAATAAAATAACATTTGAGGACTACAAAGCTTGTCTTTTTAATGAAAAAATAAAATATGTTGACATGAACTTAATTAGATCCAAATTTCATTCATTACATTCAATAAAGCAAAACAAACTTGCTCTGTCATATAAAGATGACAAAAGGTTTATTAATGGTGATGGCATTACTACTCTTGCACATGGTCATTGGTCGTTGATGAATTTAGACCTATTTAATGAGCTGTAGGACATAAAATCCAATAATGGGATTTTTTTTTGTGTGTATAAATAATTGATTGTAATGTAAAACGGAATGCTGTTTTTGTAAATAAACAACTTACTTTGTATCTTTACTGTACATGTATAATCATTACACTGAAATAAATTTTACAAATTGTTGTTCTCCTGTAATGTAAATATACGATTGTAATGTAAAACGCAATACAAGATGTTGATTTCTGAATAAACAATTTACTTTGTATCTTTACTGTGTGTGTGTAATCATTATATTGAATTAAAATTTACACATTATTAAAATAATATAAATTAAATATTTTTTTATTTCATTTTAATTAAGAAAATGATTTTAAAACACGTCGCCATCTGCTTCGCCTGGAAAAGCCGTCTTGTAGAATCAAGATCAGACAAGCTAAAACAAGTTAAATCGTAACCCGTTCACGCTGATGACGAGTATACTACGGCACATTTTTCTGAATAATCAATTTACTTTGTATCTTTACTGTGTGTGTATGTAATCATTATACTGAATTAAAATTTACACATTATTAAAATAATATAAATTAAATATTTTTTTATTTCATTTTAATCAAGAAAATGATTTTAAAACATGTCGCCGTCTGCTTCGCCTGCAAAATTAAATTCATGAGATTATAAACATAAGTTTTCTTCAGGTCTGTATGCCTTCATAGGATAATGGTTAGCGTAACTGAAAAACTATTGTCCTGTGGAGACATTTTGATCTGAGGCCGTGAGTTTGAATCTGGATTTATTTATTTTTTATTTGAGCGTTATTTACTTCAATCATTTTAAAATCTATAATTAGTGTATATTTTAATCAATAGGTGGCGCCATGAGCACGTTTAACATTCCCATACTTCCATTTTTTGTGCACATTTTTTAAAAACAACTCAACTTAGCTGTAGAAAAAAAACAATTCAACTCGCCCCCTCAACTCGAAAATCAAAGCCAATGCAGGAGAAAAACAACTCAACTCGTCAGTAGGAACGAAACAACTCAACTCAACAGGAGAAAACAACTCAACTCGGCAACATCGAAACAACTCAACAGGAGAAAACAACTCAACTCGGCAGCAGGAACGAAACAACTCAACTCGTCAGTAGGAACGAAACAACTCAACTCTGCACTGCCGTCGACCGCCTACAACCGCCTACAACCGCCTGCACCGCCTTTACAGCAGAATCGGCTTTTTCTACCTACTATCGCGGGTGGGGGTAGGGTTCTAGGGCGCCCAAAGCCTAACTGCAGCCAATTACCTACTCATTGTAAAATCCAACTTGGGGAAGCAAAACTTTACTTTGCAGGGGACCCAAATGTTATCAGTTACGTCACTATTCAATTCACTAATTCACATTCTACAAGGCTCAAAAGATCTTCGACTCTCCAACTTGATAGTGAAATCAGAAAAGAACTCAATTTGGATCATTCCTCCTTGGAGTTCCTTCAGGAGCCCCTCATTCCAAAAAAACCACCAAAGAACACCTGTTTCGAATTGGAATTGTTGCAGCCATGTTCCAAAAAAGAAGACCCTGTAACTCTCAGACAAAAAGGACTTGAAACGATAGCAATACTCTCTCAAGATAACTTTGCAATCGCCGACACCGATGGTTCCTCAGACAGATCCCTCAGCAATGGAGGTGCCGGAATCATCCTACTCCTCCCAGATGGTAATAACTACAAACACAAAATTAACACAGGCATAATCGCCTCAAACTTCACAAGTGAACTCATGGCAATTAGAGAGGCCCTTATAAAGAGTGTTTTTTTTCCAGGTATAGAAGTTAAAGTTGGCATTACTTTCCAAGATGGTGACCGATTTAACAGCTGTCAAGTGATTTATTCTCAGTTTGGTTTGGCAATTCATCAAAGCGATCATCAAGCAAGGCGTACATTCGTCGAATGGGCCCAAAACGAGATTGCCGTTGTTCCCGATTTTCATAAGCGAATTTTGTTTAGCGATGAAGCGCACTTCTGGTTGAATGGCTACGTCAACAAACAAAACTGCCGCATTTGGAGTGAAGCTAATCCACAAGTGCATGTCGAAACACCGATCGTGCCACAATCGATTTATTGAAAGACACGTTTGGTGACCGCCTAATTTCACGTTTTGGACCTGTGAATTAGCCTCCAAGATCTTGTGATTTAATACCGCTAGACTATTTTCTGTGGGGCTATGTAAAGTCATTGGTCCATGCGGATAAGCCACAAACGCTTGACCATTTGGAAGACAACATTCGCCGTGTTATTGCCGATATACGGCCACAAATGTTGGAAAAAGTCATCGAAAATTGGACGTCCAGATTGGACTACATCCGAGCCAGCCGTGGCAGTCATATGCCAGAAATCATATTTAAAATGTAATGCCACAAGATTATCTTTCAAATAAAAAAAATCCATGTCAATCGAATAACACATCGTTGTTTTATTGCAATTTAAAGTTCTATACCTCTAAAAAAACACCCTTCATTATACCAACAAGACCCACATGTTATTGATTCTACAGAAGGATTAGTAATCGTCTCAGATTCTAAATCAGCTATAGAAGCCTTAAGAAACGGAGAGACCAACATCTCCTGTGATATTATTACCCTTCTAGAACAGCTGCATAGCAAAAGAAAATCCTGTATCCTGCAATGGATACCCGCACATGTCAACATTGAGGGTAATGAATGTGCATATATATATATACACTGGTGTGCAAAAATTAAGGACGAAGAGTCGAAAAATTAGCATATCAGCTGAACGAAGAGGCAGAGTGGACAGAAAGACCAATCAGGAGATTAAGTAAGGTGATGTACGGTAGCACATGCGCAGATATGCAGGTAGACGTAATGGGGGAGTGTCTGAGTAGTATAAAGCATGTTGTCGGTGTAAGATCAGTATTTCTGGCAAAGAGATTGCACGCCGTATAGCAGTTAAAATCACACCGAGTTGCTGCCTCAGCGAGAAATGGCAAATAATCAATCTGTTAGACGACATCTGGATGCTTTTACCCGAGGTCGAATCATTGGGAGAAGTTGGAGGAAGGCCGCAGTGTGACAAGTGTGGCTGCAGAGTTCGCATAGCTCACAGCATCGTTTCACGACTTTGGAGACAATTTCAAACTACAGGAACAGCTATCCGGGGTTCAGTAGTGGTCGTCCACGAGGAACCACGTCCGCAGATCACCGGTACATTGTCTTACAGGCCAGAAGAAACAGGCGGCAGACAGCGGGAGAAATTAGACACACGACACAGGCGACTGGACGACCGATATCGCGTTTTACCGTGACAAGAAGACTGCACGGTGGTGGTCTGTTTGCACGACGCCCTGTACGGTGTGTAACTTTAACGCCTGCCCATCGGAGAAGGCGTTCTCTGTGGTGCCGGGAACACCGGAATTGGAGAGACAATGAATGGGGACGAGTACTCTTTACAGATGAGAGCAGATTCAGTTTGAGTAGCGATTCTTATCGCATACTCATGTGGAGAAGCGGGGAAGCCGCAATCATCCCTCGAACATCATTGAAAGGGACAGGTATGGAGGTCGCGGTGTTCTCGTTTGGGGAGGCATCATGCTTGGTAGTCGTACAGACCTTCACATCTTCGACGCAGGTTCAGTCAACGGGACCCGTTATTATAACGAGATTCTTCTTCCATATGTGCGTCTTTTAGAGGCGCTATGGGTCTGCAGTTCCTTTTCATGGACTACAATGCACCATGTCATCGCACAGTAGCTGCCGAACAGCTCTTAGAGAGTGAGGATATTGAACGTATGGATTGGCCGGCACGATCTCCGGATCTCAATACCATCGAGCATGTATGGGAGTTTCTAGGCAGACGCTTGGCAGCTCGTACCTTTCCACCAGTAACGATTCGGGAGCTTCGATTGGCGCGGCAAGACGAATGGGCAGCAATGCCTCAACAACTCATTGACACCCTCATTCTCAGCATGGGCAGACGCTGTGAAACCTGCCTAGCAGTCAGGGGAGATCATATCCCCTACTAAAGACCGGATATTTCTTGCTGGATACCCATCAGAGGGATGTTTTGGCCTTCAGTCGCATTGCGCTCCATGCTACTTTTTCAATAAAGCTTCTTTTTATCCCTTTGATTTCTCTTTTAGTAAGTGTTGCTTACATTACACATGTCCTTACGTATTGGGGATCTTACGGTATTAAATGTGTTGGTTTGGAAAGCTTTTGTACAAAGTTATATTGAAAAAACCGTCTCGTCCTTAATTTTTGCACACCAGTATATATATATATATATATATATATATATATATATATAGCCTCGCCAAAGAAGCTAGAGACATCGAACATAAGTGCACCACTATCACACTTGATGATGCTAACGCAGTAGCCAAACATAGAATTATGAATCACACTTTTAAAAAACCCCTTGTTACGGAATTTGACTGTCCCCGAATTATAACATCCACAATTGCCAGATTGAGAACTGAACACCTTAAGGTCATGAAGATTCACCCAGACAAGGCAAGATCATATGTTCAATGCAAACACTGCCCAGATCTTCAACTCACCCAATCACATCTTGGAAGGCTCAACCGTCGCAACAAAATTACTAAAAATGGGAATGGTCCCTCTGAGGGACTCTTTGCGGGAACTCCTGTACATCCCTGATGCTCCCAGAATAGCAGAGGCAGTGATCAAGACTTTCGACGGAATTTACTGATATCTACTGCATTTATTCATGGACACGAGAACAACAACATTCAGTGGCAATTTAATATAATGTTAATATAATTTACTCATTTTCACTCAAATAAGTTATTCCGAATGACAGTAAAATGTTAACAGATGCTTGAAAAACTTGCGTATTTTGCATGAATTTTCAACCAAAAAATTATTTTAGCTATTCTTGCTTAAAATTAGATTTAACGTCGAATCAGCCGACATGTTCGAAAAGTTGTTCCCTCTTCTTCATTGAGAAGCCTATGTATTAATCATAACACTCGAAAGGACTTTTGTCCATGCACATACAATCTTAGTTTTCTTTTATGAGAAATATTCTCTTCCAGGTGTTATGCGTGTCTTTTTTAACTATCTAGTTTTTTTATCTTTCAGAATTGAAAAAAAAGGTGCATTTTCCTTTAGAAAACTACTTATTTTTGCAAAACGTCACACTAACGAGTATAAAATTCTTTCGTGGAATCTAGGATCACTAGTAATGGAATATTCCCAATCTAGTAGTACATATATAAAGAAAAACCGTTTTAATAGTCTTTTAATATATTGTTATAAAGGTTGAAAAAATATGAAGCAATAAAGTTGTTACATGTAAATAAAATTTTTCAATTGTTATGATTGGGATGAGCTTACTTTATTTTGGACGAAAGTTTAAAATCTGGTTCTACTGTCGCTATTTGAAACGTATTTCATGCTATATTTAATTTATTTTAAATTGTAGATATATCTCATTCCGGTATATACTCATGATCATACAAAATTCAAGAGAACGTGAATCCATTTTGGATACACATTTATAATTTTCTTCCCGATTTTTTTATTTTGACTCGTGGAACTCTAGGTTTTCCTTGGGGGCACAGTTTGAACACTGTACTAAATGATTCTTTCCCATTTTATGCCGAGTTCTGCCATGTACATCTTATTTAACATTCATAATTTCGATTTTGTAAGACATCAATTGAATTAAATATTTCCCCCAAATATTTGTATGATGCACAAATATTAATAATGGCTGTAACTAAATTTGAATTTTTTCCTCTCGAGATTTAATTATATTTAATAAGGTGATTTTTTTTACAATGAAAAGAATGACGAAAAATTTAAGAAAAAAATTACAACATAAATATATGAAGCATTTTATTAATTCAAGCGAAAATACACTAATTATACTTGTATCCCTTTTAGTTATTTACGTAAACAAGTATTTTTCCACTGAAGAAACTTTTTTTTGGTCAATATATCACTTTTTAATTCTTAGGAAATTTCAGAGAGCAACAAATATCCTTCATATTAAATTTTTTACGATAAGTGTTGCAGCTAAGGAATCAACATTCAATCTTGATTTCTCATTTGTCAAAAATCAATACCAATTGAAAAAACTCTTTTAACTGCTCCATTAGTTCCAGGGCAGCACAACGTAAACTCAACAAAAATAACCAAATTTTCATGTGGAATGTGTTCATTTTTGAAATAGTTAAATATTTCCACCTATCTTTAATCAATTTGAACATTTTGATTTTCTCTCCTATTGTGCGTTCTAATTTATCAGAGTTTAAATATACATCCATTTTTCTAATTTCTTCAAACAGAAAATTGTCATCGATTTTAATATCAGGCATACATAGATTAATAAATAAGAGTTTTAAAATATTGAAAAGGAGGATAAGAAGGAGGACACTTTTCGAGGAAGGACAAAATCTATTAAAAACTGTCCTTCCTAAAGGAGGACGATTGTGGTCACCTTATATTTAACAATAAATATTCAAAACTTCTAAATAGTTTAACTTTTGGCCAATAGAGGACACTACGAGTCTAGTAGGCTAAAGCAAATTAATTATAATTGCGCTTTTTTTTCATCTTTCTACGTGTATTCCCCCAAAATTCATAAAATCAACAGGAAAACAAACTTTTTTTGTAGTGTCGTATACATCATTTCTCTCTTATCTGTTTAAATTAACCCTGTTTCATTAAATCTCTCATCTTGTCAATCGATTTGCACGTCACTCAACCTATTTGCGGCATCTTCGGATTGGTCAATCCGCGCTCGTGTTTGTCTCGTGACTTTATTACTGTCTTCGGCTGCGCTGGCACAATCCATAACACTCGATGTTCATCTTACGCCAGCGAATATGTGAATGGTCTCTTTCATTCTGATCTCAGTTTAAAGTTAACGACGAAAAAGTCTTATATTTATTGATTATCATTACTTAAAATGACAGGGCAAAATTCTGAGCAAGTGAAAATCATAATTATATTTACTCTTATCTCTATATGTCACTGAAATAAAATTTTAAAAACTTTCTAGTGTATCAATTTTTAGATAAAATTTTTGCATTAAGTACCAAAATTCTTTTGGATATTTGTTTATACATATATGATTCGAAAATATTGCTTTCTGAGATTATACTGATGAGCTCAATCCTTTCGGTATCAATTCATTATTTTTGTAATTCGATTTTTTTTTGTTTACTTTTCCATCACTTTTTATATTGTTTTTTTTTTTCATTCTTTTGTTTATATTTTTGCGTTTTTCTACAGTTTTTTTTTTTCCAAAATTAATTTTAAAGAAACTTTAGAATTTATTTTATTTGTATAGCAGATTTTTTTTTAATCGTGTATTATACAATTGGAAAGGGTATATTTTCCACTATTATAAGGTTTCCTACTTTTCCTGAATAAAGAGCACAGTTCTATAATACTTATAGTTTATTTTACTTTCTCTTATCTTAAACTATAAATAAAACGAAAAATATTTTTCGTATACCTTAGAATTTTTGAGAAGAGCAGAATACAAAGGCCTTGGAATAACAATAAATTTCCTTCTAAGATAATCGCCAATCCATCTGAAAAATTCCTGACTTTGGAATTGAAGTCGAACATTTTAATAGCTTCTTTTTTTTCTTTTTCTCCTTAGTTTCTTTTGTAGAGAGAGAACATCATTAAAATGTATTGCAACTACCACTCTTAAATATATCTTTTCGCTTTTTGCATGTCAGGTAATTATGCCATCAGCTCATGGGCCTCGCTGTTGCTAACATTTACTTTCTCAGAAACTTTTTTTAATTATATTTTTTCAACACTATGAATAGAATATATATATATATATATATATATATATATATATATATATATATATATATATATATGTGTGTGTGTGTGTGTGTGTGTGTTAGGAAAGTAAAAAAACGCATGAATCTATTCTATTATGTTACATGTAGCAATAAGTTATGATTACAATGAGCATATATAAATGGACATCTCTACGACGCGAGCAAATTAAAAATATTCTACGATGTTTTTTTTATGAAAGTATTAATAATTGCTTTCTCTATTTCCTTTAAAAATTCTCTTCAGGCAACATGCATTTTCACAATTTTATTCGCCATTCCAATAATAATTACTGAAGGCAAAATAATTTTTTAAACCTTTAAGTATTAATGATAACAATAATCAAATATTTTAAGTCCGTACAGTGCTACAAGAAAAACTACTTAGACCAGGGGTGTCCAACCCAAATGACCTTGCGGGCCACTTCGGGAAAATATAATCTTGTGGGCGCACATTAAAATATGTACATTTATATCAGATTTGGAAACAAAAAAACATTTATTGGAGTGAAAATTTAAAACGGAATGAATTGTTACCATTGTTTTTATTATCTTTCATGTATACCCCCAGACATAGATAATATAATAATATTTATAAAATATGATAATGTAATGATCAAATAATGTTTAAAATATTACAGTGTGTGTGTTGCCATTTTCTTGAAAATTACGGTGTTCCTTTTGAATTGATTTTTCGTTGCTCATTGTTGAAATTCGATTGTGTGTGCTGTCATTCTCAAACGATTAAGTATACATTCCCTTTTATCTTAACCGCCCTGAATAATTTTTTTAAACTTAAAAAAAACATCTCTGACTGCCTCTTGCTTTTTGAGCTCTCGGAAATTCGGAATTTATTAAAAAAGTCATTTATTATTGTAAAATCAAACGTAAACTGATTGATAAAATATAAATCTACGTTTGTATTATCAAAAAGGATTTATTGTTGATTTTTTTTTAAAACAAGAACAGTTAACAGGCAAATACATTGTAGATTTATATATATATATATATATATAAATAAATTTACCGCGGCCACCCCTTAAATAAATTTCAAAATGAAAAAACTTTAAAAAACTAATATTTAAAAATTTTTTTAAAAAGAGACGGCGGGCCGCAACTTACGTACTGACGGGCCACATACAGCCTGCGGGCGGCTTGTTGGACACTGATTTAGAGAGACCACCACTGCATTCTATAGCATCATTCTACAATTAATGTGAAAATTTAAAGTTGACCAATATTATTGTATTAATAATACCGAAATTAAAAGAAGAAAAACAATTATATTTATTTATATTTTATATTAACACTGACGTTTTATTAGCGTCAATACTCATTCTAAATATGAATGTTTTTTTTTATTCTTATTTTGTTTTAAAATTTTTATTAAACTTTTTTTTAAATAGTTGAATCCTAGTCCTTGCTGTGGCTGCGTCAGCCTAGTGGCTATGATCACGAACACGTGGCCAGAGTACCGTGGGTTCGAGTCCTGATGTCACTGAAGACCTGCCGTATAGAGGGGGCTGATGCTCGTTAAATCTGTCCTGCTCCAAGTCCTCCCTTAGTGTGATAAGCTGGAAAGAGGGTTGCCTGTCCAGGTGGCGTCCTCGGCACTTGACCGAGTGCGGCGTTAATGTAACTCATATATACCCATTCCTTTTATATTTGTATCAAAATTTTAAGAATCCTAAAGGCACTTTTTTTGCCTTTAGGATTCTTAAAACGATATGCGAATGTTTTAAAAGTAAAATAAATAAAATTATTCAAATTTGGGTGAAAGATGCATTTTTTAAATAGTATTGATACCATGTGATAACATAAGCAAAAAAAAAGGGGGTGGGAGGGAGGAATTTTTATTAATTTTTGCTTTTCATCGGAATTCAACAAAATCGTTTTGATTGTTTTTGGCTCAAAACATTTATATGTTAATGGTTTGGCTAAATGGCTAAATTATAATGTTAATGGTTTGATTAATTAACAAATACACATTAACTTCTAAAAAGGAATTTTTTTCTGTACGAAATTCGAATTTTTAATTTTGTAAAATTACGTAGAAAATTATCCAAATATAGCCTATATATATATTTCAAATTTCCTTCGAATATGATCATTATCTCTAGATATATTTTGAATAAACTGTTAGAAGGCCATATTTACTTCAATAATTCACATTACAAATTATTTATACTATTTTCTCTGTTTCATAAAACCTCGTAATGATTGAACCGATAATTAACATTTATAAAGTATTATACGCGCCCTTTAAAACTCCACTATGTCCGATTATAACTTTGACCTTGAATATTTTCCGAGTTATTGAAGGAAATTACAAGAAATTTTAGATTTGAAGATATTGTGACATGAGGGAAATCCAAGCGTATAGAAATGTTGGTATGTCACAATTCATTTTTTAATAACAGTATTTAATATAATTCATATTTTTCATATTATCAAAAAATAAAAATAAAAATTCAGATTTTATGATGGGAAGAATGTGTCTTAGAAGTTAATTAATCTCTTAGAATTTTAATATATATTAAACGTTTGATATTAATGCCTTTTTTCCAGATGTGATGAGAATTGCGGAAGTTATTAGGACTGTTTCCTTTTTTTCGAAGAACGTACAATACGAGCTTTCTTCATCCGTCTCAGTTCCGTAGTCTTTAATTTATTCGGCTGTTCATCTGAAGAAGTATAAAAACCGTTGCCTCCTTTTTTAACTCTTCAAGCTTTGCTAAAAGGTAACATTTTGCACTTTAAAAATCGGACGCTAATATTGTTCTGAGTGAACAATATTATATCGTTATTTGTATTGTCATTTCTGTTTAATATGTGATCTTTTTTAAAAGAAATTTGTGTCGTTGAAATAAACGAGGAAGGAGAAAATAATGTGGTATAGATGTGGTAATGTGGTAAAGAGGCTTTAAAATGTTAAAGAACAAAATTTGCTAGCCCAGTTTGTCTAACGATAACTCCCCCGCTCGTTTTTTTAACAATATTATTTGTTCATTTTGGGAAATTATGTTCAGAGTACCTTATTTTACTTGTAACTAAAAAAAACTCAGTGGCACGACAGCCCATGAGGGCCAAGGCCTACTGAGCTCATCTCATTTTACGTGACCTTGGGCATCGAGGTACATGAGCAGACGGTTATATGGTCTGCCTGACGTGAAACCTTCAGTGTTTAGTTCCCAAGCACAAGCTTGGTACTCATTTATCGACCCACTGAAGGGATGAAAGGCTAAGTCGATCTTGCCCACCCCGGGGCTTGAACCCCGCTCCTGTGGCGTGTAAGCGTGCTACGCTACCACTTGGCAACTAGGCTTTTCATTTATCACTACCATCCACTTCATTGAATTGCTTGGTACGCAGAGTGGGGCAAATAAAAGTGGTCTGGAGAACCAGAGACGTCTGAAGACATTTTGAGGCCCTGGACTCCTATACAAAAATAGGCCCTATATGTGATCTTTGAAAGTAGACATTATATAGCATGCATTGTCAAATACTCGTACAAACAGTAATTTGAAATTTATAAATGTACACGACTCACAATCTCGCAAACCTAGGCACAAACCGACTCAACCGATAGCCGCCTTTCGACTAAATGAGTTGAGTGATTGGTCTAGACAAGATATGGACAATGGTCATCACATAATAATAAAATCTTAACACTGTTGCCAGTTGACATGTAGTTTGAAATTCTCTGTTTTTTGGATAATATGTACGGGAATAATATTTGACCAAAAGTATCCGAATCGTGATCTTGTTAAGACAGAGTTGAGAATGAAATGTGACCCCCACCGACGATGATGCCCTGGACCGGGGTCCAGTTGGGCCCCTGTCTTAAGATCGGAGAACAGAGTTCCAGGTTACAAAGAAACACGACAAAGGAAAGGAGATAATTTGTTAACCTGCTTATAGCATATGTTGAAAGGGACCACCACTATTCATCTCATGGCACCCTTAGGCCATGGTCAGCAAGTTTCAGAAATCAGATCGAAGTTATGCTGGAATTGTTGCAATCTCATTAGAAATGTTTTGGTGCAGTTGATGAAGACCATGAGGGTTGTTGCGATACAAATTAGGCTCCAGGATTTCCCACAAAAAGTAATCGCACATTGACGGATCAGGTGATCTAGGTGGCCAGTTAGGGCCGAGATCAGACTGACCTCTGCTAACAACTTTTTCAGGAGTGATGATTGTGTAAACATGATCCATGGTTCCGTAGGATGTTTGAGCAGTTGCACTATCCTGTTGGAAGTAACAATAGGTCTTTTCCTCCTCAGTTAATGTTGCCACAGATGAATTGCCACTGATCAACTCCCCCTGACACAGCCCACACTAAGATTTGAACCGGTTTCGATCATTTGGTGTGCGCTTCACATACACGTCCAATCATATCCCCTCGTCCCGACCTCTTTTATTTGCCCCCCCCCCCTGTATACATGTGTGTGTAATGACTGAACATTTATTAAAATTCTTATCTTATATGTATACATTCGGACCTCTTTATAACGAAGTCGCTAAATCCCGAAAAAAGTTCGTTATATGAAAAATTCGTTATACAGAGGTTCATCTTTCAATTTTCTTAATAAAAAACACAAAACAAATTTTAAACTCACAAAGACTATATATTTAAAAAAAAGTAATTACTCACAACTTTTTGTAAATTAATATATATTTATTTTATATATCTTACTTATCAAAAAAGAGAGAGAGAGAGAGAGAAACTGCAAGGAAAGTTTCTTGATGCCCTTCATATACTTCATGAATAATTAAATCCTTATATTTGATATGCTCAAGCACTTATGTTTTAATGTTTTCGAGCAGAAAGATACGAAGTTACAAGTACGACTGATCAATGAATGTTACTCAAGGACATGAGACAGCTTCGCTGAGGGTGCAGGGGGATGTTACTACTGAACTGGACAATGGGGTTAAAAGGTTGCACTTCTTGGATGAAACGCCCAGAATTCTACTGCTTTCGGGGAGTTAGGCATCTAATAAAACTAGTTCAAGGTTTACGACCTCCATAAAATGTGGTAAAAGAGAAAATAATTTGAAATGGTCAGAAATATTTAAAAAAATAGAGAGAGGAGAAAAATTGAATCACGAGAGAAAAAGTTCATTATGTAGAAAATGCACTTCACTCTAGGGCAACGTTTCTCAAACTTGGGGGCGTGATAACCTTACAAGGGGGGCGCGAGCATATCAAAGAGTCAAAAATAAAAGATTCGAAAAATTGCAAATTTACTGAAAGGAAACAAAACAAAACGCATTCTGAAATAATAAAAAAGTAAAATACACATTTACATTGATGTAATATACTTATAAATGCATCTGCACTACAAAATGTATTTGATGATTAGTTTGTCAATGCTATGTTAAGAACAAGATTAATAATTACTAGTGACTCCCATGGGCTTGTCATATACAAAATCATACACAAAATTTAATGCTTATCTTAATAATTTGTACGGTTTATAATTAAAGTCCTATTGTAGCTTTAGCATGTAGCTTTTAGTGCGTTATTTTTTAAATTCATACATTGTTATTTTATGGTGGGGGGCGCGATGGAAATTATGATTGAAAATTGGGTCGCAAATATTGAAAGTTTGAGAAGCACTACTATAGAGAGGTTATTTTACGAAGGAAATCGTGAAATGTTCTTGGTTCCAGGAAAAAGTTCGCTTTATAGAAAAATTCGCTATATAGAGGTTCGCAATATGGAGGTTCGGCTGTATATTCTAAATCAGTATTCCAAATGTCCATTTCGAAGCACACTTGATTTCATTTCGCATTAAAGGATTAAAATCTGTATTTTGATACATTTATTAGTGATTCCTCGTTAAAAAGATTAGACCTCGAATTTTTATCTGATTTATTAACGATTCTAAGTAATAGAATATCATAACTTACACGTGCCTTACTGAGTATTTGAAACTGCTTCCTAAAATGCTCTGATGTAATTTTTAAAAATAACTTATACTTTCCTTCCCTTGGAAACGTAAATATATTTTTATATTACGTTTTCCGCTGTCTTTCCTTGTATGTACGCATACACATCTATAAAAAATATTGGATAATCTATTAAATTTAAAAAAGGTATGTGAACGCGAGATTATAAATAAAATTTTTTACAGAAATTATTCCTGCTGATAATTTAAGCCAGGGGTGGCCAACCCAAATGACCTCGTGGGTCACTTCGGAAGAACTTTACAATCCCGTGGGCCGCATATAAAAATATATATCTTTATATTATATTTGGATCCATTATAAATATTTGTTGGAGTGAAAATTTAAAACAGATTAGTTATTGTCTTCATTGTTTTTCATGTACACAAACATAGAGAATATATTAATAATAATGCAATGATCAAATAATGTTTAATATATTTAATTAGTGAGATATGTTTCTCAACTCTTTCACTCTTAGTTTTTGCAAGTCGATCTCAATGCATGTGTATTTGCGTATCGTAGTTGATGTTGCAGATTTTCGTGCGTTAAGTTTTAGCACGATTTTTGTTTGAAAGATTTCAATTTAGGAAGAAAAGATATTCGCAGTAACAGAAGCAATATAATAAAGTAATAACAGTTATTGGGGGGATTTATTTTTTACAAAAAAAAATCTTTAAACAAAAATATTGTACGAAATAGTCGAATTTTGTAAAGTTGTAGAGAATCTCGCAAGCCGCAAAATTATTCAAGGCGGGCCGCGGGTTGGACACCCATGATTTAAACCATCAGAAGAGGGGCTGATACATGCTAAATCTGTCAAGGCAGGATATCCTCAAGATGTTGTGGAGTGGAAGTTTCGAGAGTGGGATGGCAATTCTGGTGTCGTCCTAAATTACGAGGTTCGTCACCAATAGCCTCCGTGTAACTTCAGAACTGGACGTTAATTTTTTACCACTAATCAATCTAATAATATAAGAATTTCATGATGTAAGTAATCATAAAATATAGAGAATTGAATATGTAAACACACAAATTGTATCTGAATTGGAGTGTACTTTTTAAAAGCGAAAAGAACGTTAATATTATTACACAGTGCGTCCAATAAGTTTTAAGACTCGTCCCAGACCGCAGGTACTAACGGCATCATGAGTGTAAGTGAGCATGTGTCAACGTCCATGGTCTCCTGACACTCAGATAACAAGTTGTGCGCATTTAGTTGAGTAGTTGAGAGAAGACGAGCGTTCATTGCAGAAGCAAATTTTTTTCATGTTGATTTTTTAAAACGTAAAAAAGAGTTGTGATTAAATTTAAGGTATCCAACTACGTTCGGATCCGTGATTTTAAAAAAAGCACATAAATGGATAATTTTCATGATATTTAGTGTCACTTAGATTAAAATACATGTATAAAATTATTTTAAGGACATTTTGACAAAAACAAATATTTAAATACAATATTTTGGCAAAAAAATTAACTTAGAATAAACTTTTTTCAAAATGTTCTCCTTTTATAAAAAATGCTTCTAAAATAATAATATTTTGCTTATATAAAGTAAAGACTTCTCCAGAGAGTCTGAACTATTTTTTTGAAAAATTCACATTGTTTTCGGAGTTACAACCAATTGAAATAATTATTGGCGTTTTTTTCTTAAAATTTCTCCCCTCTGTTGTCGTAAAACTTGGATAAACCCCCTTCTAAGTTACATATTTCAAAAATTCTAGTTGAGCCTCTGTACAGAGATCTGGACTATATACAGGCAAAATATTATTATAATAGAAGCATTTTTCACAAAAGGAGAATATTTTGAAAATGGGTCATTCTATGTTAATTTTTTGTCAAAATATTGTACTTAAATAATTCTTTATTGTAATAATATTTTTAAAACAGTTTAATATACATTTTCTAATCTAAGTGACACTAAATATCATAAATGTTATCCATTTATACGCTTTTGCAAAATCACGGTTCCGAGCGTAGTCGGATACCGTAACGCAAAACTTGTGATATCACCTCCGTTGGGAATATCCTCTCTCCACCATCCACGTGACCTATGTCTGAGGGAACGAAAGATGAAACACTAAATTCGGCCATAATAAAAGTAGTTTATTATGATCTTAATTTATATACAATACAACAACAATACTAGTCTAGGAGGATAATGATCAAGAGTGATGAGACACAAAACGCATTACTGATAAATAGCGCAATTAACCACTGAATCTAGCTTTATAGATTAATTCCTAATTTAATAGTATCCGTTCTATCCTTAAAGTTTAAATGAACAAGCTTACCGCTATTTCCTTGGCAAACACCTACTGCCCGTAAACCATCAATTCATCCTTTAATCTGACTTGCTCTGTTAAGACAATACTCCTCTGGTCTCGGACCCACTTTCACTGGACTGGCACTACTAGACCGGCTCACAGAATTAAGACTTTTCTCCTATAGCTTTATCTCACTTCACTTAGCGCTCAGAGCTTCACTTTGCGATCATCGCGAATGCTAACATTCTAATATATATGATTCCTAATCTGCATAACCCCGCTTTCTTCTTGGGTTGGTTGGAAAGAATTTCTATTCTGGCCCCGAACAAATACCAAGAGGACTATTAGTAGAAGTACCGATAAAGTCCCGTCACAAACTTGGTAGAAGTGCTTCGGAAACATACCAAGTCTTGAAAAAAGTTTACGGTGACTGTTGTTCAAGTAGATCAAATGTTTTTTGTATGATACAAACATTTTTTGGATGGAAGAGATACGGTAGAAGATGATCAACGCGTAGTGGAAGACCAATTTCATCGAGAACACCTCAAATTATTGAGAAAGTACAAAATTTTATGACTAACGATCGCTGTGAGTCCCTGAAATTGATGGAAGACTCTTTAAGCACAAAGAAACGATTCGAACTATTATGCACGAAAGTTTGGGCAAAATGAAAGAGTGTGCTAAATTCCACACATTTTAACCCCTGAACAAAAAGCAATGAGAAGTGTACATTGCAGAGATATCATTTCAGCCACTGAAAGTGATTAAAAGTTCTAGAAGTCTATGGTTATAGGTGATGAATCCTGGTGTTTCCAATAGGATTCTAAAACAAAGGGACAAAGTACGGAATGGAAGTCACAAAATTCACCGTGAGCCAAAAAGTCTAGGAACGTTCCATCCAAAATCAAAACAATGCTCATTGTATTCTTTTGATAGTAGGGGGAAAAGAAAAGATAAGACTTCCACAAAGAATTTGTTCCAACTGGATAAATAGCTACAGGTCAGTATTACTTAGCTGTTTTAAAGCTTTTGATGGCCAAAATTCGTTGCATTCGCCCAGAATATTGGACTGAAAGCAGTTGATATTTGTTGCACAACAATGCACTCAGTCGAACTTCTCTTATTGTTCGTCAATTTTGGCAAAAAATAATGTCTGTAGGTTGAACCGTCCACTGTATTCACCTGATTTAACACCTTGTGACTACTCCTTATTTCTAGAACTTAAAAGTTAAAAATGGTGTTATTTTGAGGATGTTTCGACCATACAAGTAGCTTCGACGCATGCTTTTGGGACCATTCCTCAAAATGTTTTACAACAGGTATTAAATTCAATAATAAATCGCTGTAACAAGTGCATTGAAACCGGAGGGTCTTATTTTGAATAAAAAATTAAAACTGGAGTTAATTTCTTGTTCCTATTTCTTTTTACACAGATCCAGTCTTAAAACTTATTTGACGCATTGTGTATATGAGTAAAAAACCGTTTATTCTTGATGGACAGAGTATTGTTTTGGACTTAACAGTAAAATAACTTTCCTCTGTGGATATTTTACATGTATTTTGTTTTAAACTTCGAACAACGTAAAAAAGAATTATTGTTCTCTTTCCTTATTTAATCTTTAACAGGGCAAAAAGAAACATTTTCCTCTCAGCTGTAGATAAGATAATATAAGTCAGACGAAGTTATCAAAAGCGGATGAGAAATGAGTAATTTTCTGTTTCATTATCAGCATGGTCGCGTGATGTTTCTTTCTTTTTCGTTTGTGTTAAATAATATCAGCACGGTTTTCTGTACACCTTTTCATATTTCTCAATCTTAAGGGGGTTCTCCCATGTAACGACCTGTTTTTTAAGCATTTTTAGGATTTTTTTTTGATGACCAGTTAAATGATAGAAATTTATATTTTTTATCATTTATTTATATATATCTTAAAAGTATGTATATAAATTTTTAGCCAAAAAAATATCGAAAACAATGTGAGTTATTGTGCTCTGAACACACCCTCCTCGAAAAAATGGACGCTCATTTCCTCCACGATTCCGGCTGTTTGGCGTATCAGAAATAAAAAAAAAAGTAACGGCGTTTTAAACCATTTAAGCTTAAATACACCGAATGAACTATACTCAATTGAAAATATTAAAAATTGGATTTTTGGTAGACCTTTGAAGAAGAAAAAATTTCGAATTTCATGAATTTCTTTATGTTTTTGTTATAAAAAAATAGAAATATTTTGAATTTTGGAATGATCATAGTTCATTTAGTGCATATATTTATGCTGAGTCTCTTCTATAAATTTAAAGTCCTTCGGTCAAACCGTTGTTGAGATATGATGGAGGAAAGTTTGGAAAACACAGTTTTGAGAAAAACGCGTTTTAAGTTTCAAGTCGGATTAAAACAATGAAAATCTTAACTTGGGGAGGCGAACAGCAGCTCTTTTAACACGACTTCCTTATAACGACTTCGAATTTAAAAAAAAAAAAAACTTTACCACCGTATTCGAGACATGTTAAGGAAGCAATTTATGAAAAAAATTATTATTTTTTTTATGATTTTTTGAACCGATCACATGGGTGAACCCCCTTAAGATATTCCTCTCTCCTCCTTTAATAACATTCCCCTAATTCTAAGCAGTTGGTTGAATTTTTAGTTGAGATCGAAAAAAAAATGCTTGATGAAGAGCTACATGTATTGAAATAATTTCTCTTTGCTTATATATAAGGAGGCTTTTCAGGTAATTATCATCTATTTATGAATGAAAATAACCATTAAGTGAAGTGAGGTGAAATAAATTAAACTCAAAAATAAAATATTTTCTGATGGATAAGAGAAATTCTGTTTATACTCTTTTTTTGGAACAAAAATAAATCTGGAAGGTTTTTCTAATTGTGTGTCATTGTCTTGCTTTAACTTATCAAAGAAGGCAACATTTTATCTTTCATCCCACAACATCTACAAATTATTTCATCAACTCACTATGATATATATATACTGTTTATGATATAATTTTGGCAAAGTATATGAAATGGTTAAAACTATTTTCTTTTAAACTTTTTCCTGGCAGATCTTTCAAATTTTAACTCGTTGTTAGTGTTTTAATGTTAATTTGTAATATATGAAATTGCTCAGTCAATTTTTTTTCTACTTTATTTCCTTCTCATTCCTGAAAAAATATATTAGGTTAGGGAAAAAGATATCCATTATTTTTTCAGTAGATGGCTGTAGTGTCCATATCTCGTGAAGTATCAATCAAACAATTTCAAATTTATGCTCGTTGTCAAGATGACATTTCACACTAAACAAATTATTTTGCTTTTTTGGTTTGGTCCATTCAGTTGTGAGTTACAGGGTGTTAAAAATGGAAGTCAACAAAGTGAAAATTGGGTTCTTCTTACAGTTTTTCTTTGATAAAGGCGAAAATGCAAGCCAGGTGGCTGAAATTTCGAATGGTGTTTATGGTTCCGATACTGTAACAAATAATTACGTGAAATTTTGGTTTCGTCGATTCCGTTCTGGTATTTTTGATGTTTAAGATGCACCTCACACAAGCAGGACCTTCGTCGAAAATATCGATAAAATCACAGAAATAATCGAAGTTGACCGGCATGATAGTAGTCGTAGCATCGCCCAGGAGCTAAAGATCGACCATAAAACAGTTTTAAGCCATTTGCGCAAAGGTCGATTCAAAAAGAAGCTCCATGTTTGGGTGCCACACCAATTAACACCAAAAACTTGATGGATCGAATTTCCATCTGCGAAGCCTTGGCCAAACGGAATGAAATCGACTAATTTCTTAAGCGGATGGTGACTGGGGATGAGAAATGGGTCATATACTACAATATTGTGGGAAAACGATCATGGTCAAAGCGTGGTGAAGGAGTTCAAACGGTGGCCAAACCAGGACTAAAGGCCATGAAGGTTCTACTGTGTATTTGGTGGGACAGGAAAGGAATAATTTATTAGGAGTTCCTTCCGCAAGACCAAACACTAAATTCAAATCTCTACTGTCAACAACTGGACCATTTGAAGCTAGCGATTGACCAGAAATGGCCAGAATTGGCCAACAGAAGCGGTGCTGTGTTCCATCAGGACAACGCTGGGCCACACACTTCTGTAGTGACTCGACAGAATCTCTGGGAGCTTGGTTGGGAAGTTTTAATGCATCCACCATATAGTCCAGACCTAGCACCAAGTGATTACCGCCTTTTTCTCTCATTGCAAAACTTTCTGAGTGATAAGAAATTGGGATCAAGAGAAGATTGTGAAAATCGATTACTAGATGTTTTCGCCAATAAAGGCGAAGACTTCTATGAGAAAGGCATTATGAAGCTACCTTTAAAATTTCAACAAATTATACAACAAAACGGAGCATATTCGACCCAAATTGGACAATCGGAAACATGTTAAATAGTTTTGATTTTCATGCAAAAATAATGGATTTCTTTTCCCCCAACCCAATATTATAATAAAAAAAATTATAATATGTCAGAGTGTGAATATTAACGTCGCACTATTTAGCTATTCGAGGGCTTTTGGTGACCGACCTCGAAATTTTGAGCCATGTTCAAGTGACGAGGACGACACCTGAGAGCTGGGACTCTCCTTTCCTAACTACCACATCAATGGGATGACGTTTCAGCTCTCCACAGATTTAACGTGTATCACTCCCCTCCACGGCGGGTCTTCAGCGGCACTAGGCTCGAACTCAGGACACGAGTCTGTTACCTTGACCACTGTCAGGAATAAAAGTTTAAGTACAAAATGAACATTTTGCTTTAAATACTATCAATCAAAATTATGGATTTCTGGTTTTGTTTCCTTATGTGTAACACTGTTACGATTTTTTTGTCAGATTTATCTCTATGTAAACAAATTTTGATTGCTTTGGAATTGACTAAACTAGAAAGATAGTGTTATCGAAGCTTCGAAAACAACACTTTCTAAGGAGTATAGAGTAGTATTATAGCAATCAGATGTATAACACAGAAATTGATTTAGCAAAGCAAGTATTTTCTTAATAGTTTTAGAATGAAATTAATTTTTTAAAATTGAATTATACGTGATTATTTCGCTTATTTTTGCTCACCTGTTAGTATATCCGTATAGATATCTCAAAAGAGAAGGTAATACATGTAAGGGGACTATAGCACTAATTTAATTACGTATCTCTTTTCCAAATATTTAGTTTAAGTTATTTGGCTTTTATCTCAACAGCGGAAAAAAAATTTCAAAATTTGACATGTAATTTCCAATATATAAATGGATGAACGGGGTTCTTATTTACTACCCAAATACCAGCAATTAAATATCGATAAAGTTTTAATGTCATGAGTTTTAATAATTTTTACGTTGCACAATGATTACTTCGAAAACAGTGATTCTAATGTAGAATATATTGTGTCATATTAATAAGCTTCCTCATAACAGAACTAGTGGTTGGATAATGAAACAGTAATTTAGAAACAAAAAAACTGTTTGGAGTATAGTAAACATATAACATTGGACACAACACAAGAGGATAATTCAAAGAAGAGAACAACAACGTAAAAGTCCAGCAAAATTGACCCAAGTCATTGCTGTAAGAGTTCTCTAGCTTGCCAGTTTCTCGTCGTCACAGATTCGCCATGCAGTGACAAGCAACGATGGAGGTAAGCTTGACACATTGGATCAGCCAAATCACAAAGAGGATAGTTTGGTTGGTCAAAAATCCCGGTGCGATGAAGATATTCACCCAAGCAGTCAAAAAACGGAATTGAGCTACAGCTTCACGAAGTGAGCCGTTGGGAATAGTGAGGAGGTCCTCAAATTTCCATCGCTTTATTATTAGGTCTGTATTAGGTCGAGCAACTGTAGTTTATAATTTCGAGTCATTGCCTGTTTAATATACAGTTTTATGGAATGATATGGTACTGCTGAACATCTTAACTGTAGCAGTCTGGACCCCCTTTATGCTAGAAAATAAGCTCGTTCGCTCCCAGTAACTCCGGAATGTCCAGGTATCAACTGGAGCACCACATATTTCTTCTTTAGAGCTAACTTGTGCAAGTGATCCCGGTACTGAAGGATTTCGTCCTATAAAGGAAGATTAGAGGAGCCAATGGCTTGAACTGCGTCTATAACAAAGCAACTATAACAAATTTATCTTCAAGGACTAATAGCTGTTTTAGAGAAATTTGAACAGATTCCACCTCGACATCGAAAGCCGTTCTGTATTTTCCTGCAGAAGCATAGAACGAAAAGTGGTGCGAGAAAACTCCTGAGCCCGCAATCAAATAATCATCAAACAGGGAATTATCCATATAGACATACAGCCACTCCGAATCCAGGTTCCTCACATCAGTTGTTTCCAAGGCATAACTCCTTAGAATGTCTCGAAAGGTTTTTTTTTCTCTGATACTAGACATCCCCATTGTTCAAATTTATTTCAGTCTGTTCCGAGTACTTAATGGCTTTAAAAGTTCTTGAGCATTATTAGGTAGCTCTAATTTATTCCCGATATTTTGAACACACGGAATAAAGCTGTTTTGGGTCTTCAAGTTTCTTGTCTTAATTAGATAATTAATCCAATTAGGATCACCCAATCTTAGAAGGTAGGTCTACGTGGGGCGTAAAGTAGACCTTCTTCCTTGTGGCGCACGCTGGGTAACGTTTGTACGGCAAAGTGGTCAACAGTTTACGGTATATATGTGAGATCTCATCGAATGTACAACATAAAAACACTATAATCTACACATATTTACTCTAATTTATAGATACTTTGTGCAATAGAACTTATTATAAATTCTACAACACTAACATATTTTAATATAACTTGTTGAAGGCACCGTTGAAGTAGTGAATACTTAAACAATTAAGTATGACATAAAATATAAGAAATTCATATTTTTTTTGTATGGAGGGGGGACAACAGATTCTTAAAACCAAATATAAGATTGTACATTATAAACCCTTACGCATGCACGGCCATTAGTCCACTTGAAAACACCATTTGTTGGACTAAGAAACGTTTTTCCAGTCACCAAACATTCCAATAGGGATTTTGGCTTATAGCTTTGTATTTTGCTGTCATTAAAGATACGGAAATGAGTTTTAGGCTCCGAAAACCCTTATCACACAATCAGGGAATTTGTTTATTCTAACCATTGTTATTTACTTATGCTCTAGCTTGCAAATATGTTGCAATTTGAGTAGCAATTCGTTGGAATTCGACGGTTCCTTTTCTTCAAAGTCATTTAACACCCGAAATGGATCTTTTCAGACTTTTGGTATTCATGTAACACTCTTGCAGTTGTCTTGCGTTAAAATCTTAATTTCATCTCTATTTCGAAGATTTTTGATCCATTGCACGTCATTTAAATCATTATCAGATACCGTTGTACTAGCCAAAACCGATTTAACATCACCATAGGTACATCCTATCATATAGAAGCAAATTTTTTTTTATACAAGAGTGCATTAGGGTATGAAGAAAAAAAAACATATTTTTAAAAATTCTTTTCAAGATTTTTTAGGTGTTATGTAATTGTGATGCGAAACTTTGAATTTTCCTACACTTCAAGTTGAAATTATTACATTAAACTAGCTGAATTACTTGTTCTTCATACGGATTAATTTTTAAAAAAAAAAAAAATTTAGTTGTATAGCAAGCATATTTTTTTAAAAGAGGACAAGACAATGTTTCCAAGAGTTTTAAATATTTTTTTAATGAGAGCACACATTATAAAAATAACTTAAAGCGAACTACATATCTGGCTCCCCAATCACGAATAATGTAGCAGAAACATATATTTGAATCTAAAAGAGAAGATTAACATGCTAAAAAGATAAATAAAAATAAACTATATGATCAGTTAAAATTTAAACAGAGAAAAGTAAAACTGTTGTAAGTTTTTGCTCTGCTGACTTTGAGATAAATAAACCGCTTAAGGTATCCGACTACGTTCGGAACCGTGATTTTAAAAAAAGCACATAAATGGATAATTTTCAGGATATTTAGTGTCATTTAGATTAGAATACATGTATAAAATTGTTTTAAGGACATTTTCACACACAAAAAATTATTTAAATACAATATTTCGGCAAAAAATTAACTTAGAATAACCCTTTTTCAAAATGTTCTCCTTTTGTCAGAAATGCTTTTATTATAATAATATTTTGCCTGTATATATCTCAGACCTCTATACAGAGGCTCAACTATGACTTTTGAAAAATTCACATTATTTTCAGAGTTACCACCAATTAAAATAATTATCGGCATTTTTTTCTTAAAATTTCTCCCCGCTGTTGTCGTAAAACATGAATAAAACCACTCTTCTAAGTTATATATTTCAAAAAATTCTAGTTGATCCTCGGTACAGAGGTCTGAGTTACATACAGGCAAAATATTATTATAATAGAAGCATTTTTCACAAAAGAAGAATATTTTGAAAATGGGTCATTCTCTATGTTAATTTTTTGTCAAAATATTGTACTTAAATCATTTTTTATTGTAATACTATTCTTAAAACAATTTTATATACATTTTCTAATCTAAGTGACTCTAAATATCATAAATATTATCCATTTATACACATTTGAAAAATCACGGTTCCGAACGTAGTCGGATGCCTTAAAAACTGAATTTTTAAACTCTGAAGCTTCTTTTGAAAAAAATTCTTTGAAGTGTATATTATCGTGATCAATAGTTTCGACATAAAAATTCCACGGTTTTTTTTTGTGCTACATTACGGACACACACACAAACTTCTGGATTGTCATACCAACACCAGATGGATTGTAGTCCCAAATAACTGTAGAATGAGAATACCACCAATGCTCTGGTTGGCAACAGTTTGTAAAAGTAACCACCAAACCAAGGTCCCTATAACTGATAAGTCCCGAAATATGTACAAATATTGATACAAGTATAACTCTTGAAAATTTAGTATAAAGTTGGTCAACAATGAGGGGGAAGCAAAAATTTCTCAGATATAACTCAAAGGTTTGCAGAGAATGTCCTTTGCCTTTCTTGATACTCTTAGTAAATTCAAGACGAAATAGGGATTACTTTAAGTAAAAGCACATTGGACGGAATGATAGAAATCTTTGGAATGAAAATATCTTTAAAAGTGACCCACACACACACACACACACACACAAAAGAGAATAGTAGCTTCAATTTCATTGGGATTTGCTAGATGGTAGCTGTTCCATTACTCAATTAGCATGCTTAGCAAACCAGAAAAAATATAAGAAATAATCATAAAAAAATAAACTTAACACAAAAACACATAAATTTAAAACAGTACATAAAATAGCCATAACACATAAAACAAGCTTAAGTTGAAAAAGAAATCTCATTGACTTAAATCAAAAAGCTATTTAAGAATATAAAGTATGCTCAGATTTAATGAAACTGTATCATGAACAGCTTCTCTCTCTCTCTCGAATATAGAATATATATATAAGTATTTATTCATTAGTCTTAAACTGAACAAGAATTTATAAACCTAAATAACATTAACACGCGTTTCTACAAACCACAATCATTGCAAGGAAAATGCAATTAAAAAATAAACAAATAAGAAGTAGCTTTACTCTGAAAAAAAAAAAGAAATTGTAATTTCAACGTATATGAAAAATATCAAACCAGTTTTGTTTCGAATTACTGAAAAAGGATAAAATAGTTTCATTAAGAAATACGATTCATGCTAGACATTTAAATACCACAGTAAGTAAATCCGAGTTGCCAAACGAAAAATGAAACTTCTGAAAGTATTCTTTTTAGGATGTAATACAAATATGTAGCAATGCTCCCCCAAAAAAAAAAAAAATTCATGAAGCATCAATTTTCACATTCAGTAGACATCAGATGGCGTCATATCAACCAGTTACTTGGGATATCGCTTAAAAATTGAATTTTATGAAAATCTAAATGGAATTTTGAAAAACTCTCTTTGAAGTACGTACATATCATCAGGACCGATGTTTAACTATGCCAAATTTTTCTTGCATCTTAGTTATTCTGTTTTTATTCTACATCACACACACTTTATTTTATTTGTATAGATTTCTTCTAGATGAAAGCATGGCAATGGTGTACAATTTACGGTGTTCTTACTCCAGACAGGAACCACCTCATCAAAATCATTAAAAAAATAAATAAAATTTAAAAATTTTTTAAAAGAAAGTTATTTAAATTAATCATTCAAAACTATTTTATGTGATGTTATAGGGCTTTAAAATTGAACCAGTGAAATGCGAGAAGACCAAACCAACTCGCCTGAAAATGAAATTTGAAAAACTTAGTAAAATTGAGTGAATAAGCACTCATTAAGAAGAAAAACTAAAACCTATCTTTGAAATTACATATCTAATAATAACAATGATAAAAAAAGCAAAGCATGAAACACCTGTTTCAGTTATGTCTCTCGAATTGGAAAGTGTCTGTGTATTTAGTTTCGAACGAATAGCAGAGAAGGTGAAGATTAATATTGAAATACATGTATATATATATATATATATATATATATATATATATATATATATATATATATATACACTGGTGTGCAAAAATTAAGGACGAAGTCGAAAAATTAGCATATCAGCTGAACGAAGAGGCAGAACGGACAGAAAGACCAATCAGGAGATTAAGTAAGGTGATGTACGGTAGCACGCGCAGATATGCAGGTAGAGGTAATGGGGGAGTGTCTGAGTAGTATAAAGCATGTTGTCGGTGTAAGATCAGTATTTCTGGCAAACAAAAATTAATAATATTCCGAAATTAATACTACATAAAAAAAGAAATTAATAAATTATATAGATTGTGCACGCCTTATAGAAGTTAAAATCACACCGAGTTGCTGCCTCAGCGAGAAATGGCGAATAATCAATCTGTTAGACGACATCTGGATGCTTTTACACGAGGTCGAATCATTGGGAAGTTGGAGGAAGGCCGCAGTGTGACAAGTGTGGCTGCAGAGTTCGGAATTGCTCACAGCATCGTTTCACGACTTTGGAGACAATTTCAAACTACAGGAACAGCTATCCGGGGGTTCAGTAGTGGTCGTCCACGAGGAACCACGTCCGCAGATCACCGGTACATTGTCTTACAGGCCAGAAGAAACAGGCGGCAGACAGCGGGAGAAATAGCTGGACACACGACACAGGTGACTGGACGACCGATATCGCGTTTTACCGTGGCCAGAAGACTGCGCGGTGGTGGTCTGTTTGCACGACGCCCTGTACGGTGTGTACCTTTAAAGCCTGCCCATCGGAGAAGACGTTCTCTGTGGTGCCGGGAACACCGGAATTGGAGAGACAATGAATGGGGACGAGTACTCTTTACAGATGAGAGCAGATTCAGTTTGAGTAGCGATTCTCATCGCATACTCATGTGGAGAGAGCGGGGAAGCCGCAATCATCCCTCGAACATCATTGAAAGGGACAGGTATGGAGGTCGCGGTGTTCTCGTTTGGGGAGGCATCATGCTTGGTAGTCGTACAGACCTTCACATCTTCGACGCAGGTTCAGTCAACGGGACCCGTTATTGTAACGAGATTCTTCTTCCATATGTGCGTCTTTTTAGAGGCGCTATGGGTCTGCAGTTCCTTTTCATGGACGACAATGCACCATGTCATCGCACAGTAGCTGCCGAACAGCTCTTAGAGAGTGAGGATATTGAACGTATGGATTGGCCGGCATGATCTCCGGATCTCAATCCCATCGAGCATGTATGGGATTTTCTAGGCAAACGCTTGGCAGCTCGTACCTTACCACCAGTAACGATTCGGGAGTTTCGATTGACGCTGCAAGACGAATGGGCAGCAATGCCTCAACAACTCATTGACACCCTCATTCTCAGCATGGGCAGACGCTGTGAAACCTGCCTAGCAGTCAGGGGAGATCATATCCCCTACTAAAGACCGGATGTTTCTTGCTGGACACCCATCACAGGGATGTTTCGGCCTTCAGGCGCATTGCGCTCCATGCTACTTTTTCAATAAAGCTTCTTTTTATCCCCCTGATTTCTCTTTTAGTAAGTGTTGCTTACATATTACACATGTCCTTACGTATTGGGGATCTTACGGTATTAAATGTGTTGGTTTGGAAAGCTTTTGTACAAAGTTATATTGAAAAAACCGTCTCGTCCTTAATTTTTGCACACCAGTGTATATATATGTTATTTGAATACACAAGACGGATGTTATTTTCAAAACTCTTCAAATAACCACAACTTTTTTTTTTTTAAATTTCAAAACTTTCAGTCCAAATTACACGACACTATCTCCCTGTATAAAAATTTTATCAAGTGGAAGCTATAAAAAAAATCTATCCAACACTTTTCTTGAAAGTCAAGCAATAATTAATTTTAGAGCAAATGTTTAAAAAAAGAAACAAAGATTGATACTCTTGTGCCATGACCTGAATTATTGGTTTCCGTTCAAGCGAACACATTCCATTAAAGTACGAGTATTACGAAAAGGTAATAATATTCTTTCTTTTTTTTTTCTTTTGTTTCAACAAAAGCTGCGTTGTTGAAACATAAAAGCATAACGAGTTTCAATCGATACGAAGAATAATAGAAAAATGATATCAAGTTTGAGAAAATAGACTCATTACACGTCATTTTATTGATCGTTTAGAAATATAATGTCTTGAAGAACGGAAGCCCATATCAGTGTATTAGTAGTAAAAAAAAGAGTCTATATATAAAATTTTTTATGAGATTTTGTTATTATATATCCTTATAGGAACACTTTCTATGGAATTCAGGAAGAGGAAAATCTGGTTTTTAAATATATATAAGTAAATGTTGTAAATTTCCATATAATTCTATTGTTTTAATTCTCATAAAACCCATCTTTACAAAGTAGCTAAAATTTATTTAAAAGTGTTTGTTTTATATGTAATTTACGTTCAAGGTGTGTCCGGAAACTAAATATCATTTTGGAAAAATTCGTATAAAAATCTTTCTTCGAAACAAAATTTATTTTTATGTGACAAAGCAACTCGGAAGCTATTTTTCTTCATAGTTACCACCATTGTTCAGATAGACAGACAGAAATACACATTTGTCATATCTGGAAACTAACTTATCTATACTTTCTTCAAAGAAAGACGCCGCCAGTGAAGAAAGCCACTCCTGAACAGCAGTTTGTGGAAACTTACTACAAAACAAACGAATAATGAACCGTCCGCTTTTATAAAGTTTCTCATTCAATCAAACCATCATTAACAACAGAAGTCTGCTCACGTCGTGCGTTGTCATGAACATTGGTGCGCTCATCATTGAATTGTCGAACCCATTTTCTCACCATAAATATATACAAGTTAATGATGAATTTCAACTGGCTTAACATTCCCTGCGTTCAAAAAACGGATTACAGAACGTGCTTCACAGTCGACGGGATCGGCAATCGTCTTAAACAGTTTGAACGCTCATTAACACATTATAAAAACAACGCAAATCGGTTATCATGGCGTCACTGGACTGACAATCAACCAGAGACACGAGTGTGCAAGCAAGTACAATTTCGTACTACCGCTATGGTTGCGGTACATTAAAATAAAAGTGAAGAATGCAGAATTATCAGTTCATAGCCTTAATGAATATATGTACACACACACACACACACACACACACACACACACACACACACATATATATATATATATATATATATATATATATATATAGATATTATAAATGCAAAAGTTTGTGAGGATGTTTGGGCGTCTTTCACGCAAAAACAACTGAATGGATTTTAATGAAACTTTACAGTAATATAGCTTATACATCAGAATAACACATGGGCTATAATTTATAGCATAAGCTATAATTTGTTAAGATATTGTATGAAGTGTCCAAAATAAAACGATATTTGTTAAGTAAGAAGGAAAAAATTCTGAAATCTGCAAGAAATTCTGGCGTGCACTGCAAAAAAGCCCAAGTCAGCATATATCTATCTTTTGTTTGTGAAAGAATCCTTTTTGTTTTGGCTGCGCAAGGCGCTCGCTTCTAGTTAATACCTGAGATAAGCATAATTCCTTTTTTTTATTTCAAAATAAAACTAAGAAGAAGGGAGAGGTTGTTATAAATCTCTCTTTATTTGAATGCATTATTTTAAGATTTTATTATGCACATTTGGTAGTAAGAAAATTATCTTTTTTCAAAATAAATACTTTTATCAGTTCTGGTACTTACAGTGGATAAACTTTTGTCTTTCACACTACGTCATTCGAACATATTTGCATAGTTTGTTTGTGGTTAGTAGTTAGTTATAACGCTATAATTTTAATTGAATAGGCGGATATAGCATTTTTAAGTACAAAAAATAGTTATAACAACTGTACTGTAGTTTTTGGAGTGAGTGAAAATTAACGTCGTACTGTTCAGCTACACGAGGGCTTTTGGCAACGGACCACTTAATTTTGAACCATGGTCAAGTGACTTGGACGACACCTGAGCTGGCACCCCCTTCTCCTAACTACCACACCAACTTAGAAGGAATATTCTTTGAAATCCTCTCTTCCAAGATATATGGCAGCACGGGTTCTATGATGAGTATTTTAGCGGGGAAGGCGAACAGTTTTGCAGCAGATATGTGTTTTCAACGGATTGTAAAGATTATTATTTTTGTCCCGAAAAAATAGTTTGTCAAAATTTAAGTGTCTTATGTTTTTGTATGTTAATGAAGACCTTACAAAACGATTTGACTATTTATTTTAAGTGAATGGTGTACATAATTAATTTTACAGTGGAATATTAAGAAACGGCGTTGCTTTCGAATATTACAATTTTAACATAAAATAAATACAACAGAAAGTAATATTAATGTATTACATTTTCAGATATAAATTATTTATACCATTTTAAGCGTTCATTACGCAAAACTTTTAAAAATGTTTTACTTTTGCTGAGCACAGATCAGCTTAGGGAGGTATTTTCAAAAATCGACCCTCAAGAGTGTTACGGAGAGTTATAATTAAAAAAAATCCTTTTTATTAGCTATTAGATCTATAAACTTAAAATTTAACAAATGTGTTTTGTTTTTCTTTTTTTTTTTTTTTGTTTAGCTGAGATACGCAAAAAGCTTTTTTGTTTAATTTGCAATTCACGTAAAATTAACTCATCAAAAATTCTTTATCCTTCAATCTGTGTTGTTTAATTTTTCAATTCATCCGTGCGAAGGACGGGTATACCAGCTAGTATATTATAAATGCGAAAGTTAGTGAGGATGTTTGGCCGTCTTTCACGCAAAAACAACTGAATGGATTTTAACAAAACTTTACAGTAACATGGCTTATACATCAGAATAACACATAGGCTATAATTTATAGCATAGGCTATAATTTATAAAGATATTATGTGAAGTGTCCAAAATATAACGATATTTGTCAAGTAAGTAAGAAAAAAATTCTGCCATCTACAAGCAATTCTGGCATGCGCTGCAAAAAAGCCCACGTCAGCATATATCTATCTTTCGTTTGTGAAGAAACCCTTTTTGCTTTGCTACGCAAGGCGCTCGCTTCTAATTAATTCCTATGATCAGCATAATCCCTAGTTTTTTTTTATTTCAAAATAAAACTAAGCTTTGAAGGGAAAGGTTGTTATAAATCTCTCTTTATTTGAATGCATTTTTTAAATGATTTTATTATGCACATTTGGTAGTGATAAATTGATCTTTTTTCAAAATAAATGTTCTGGTACTTAAAGTAAATAAGCTTTCTCTTTCACACTACATCATTTGGACAAATTTTCAAAATTTGTTTGTGGTTAGTAGTTAATTATAATGCTATAATTTTAATTGAATAGGCCAAATATAGCATTTTTAAGTATAAAAATAATTATAACTATTGTACTGTATTTTTTGCAGTGAGTGAGTGAATATTAACGTCGCACTGTTCAGCTACACGAGGGCTTTTGGCAATGGACTACGTAATTTTGAACCATGGTCAAGTGACGTGGACGACACCTGAGCTGCCACCCTTTCTCCTAACTACCACACCACACCAACTTAGGATGAATATTCTACCAATACATAGCAGGATTATTCTTTGAAATCCACTCTTCCAAGATATATAGCAGCACGGGTTTTATGATGAGTATATTAGCGGGGAAGGCGAATAGTTTTTTAGCAGATATTGCGTTTTCAGCTTACGGCGTTTTCAGCGGATTGCAAAGATTATTATTTTAGTCCCGAAAAAATAGTTTGTCAAAATTTAAGTGTCTTATGTGTTTGTATGTTAATGAAGACCTTAGAAAACGATTTGACTATTTATTTTAAGTCAACAGCATATATAATTAATTTTACAGTTGTATATCTTTAATTAATTAATTAGCTCTAACGGATTAAATTTCCCAAAGTTGAGTATTTTGTTTATGTATATCCCTTAATTTTCAATGTAGTGATTCAGAAAAAAAAATATTGTATGAAAAAAACTGCAGTAAATCATAATGCGGTGGATAAAGAGTTAACGTGCCTCGCGCACCTACACGGCGGGTCTTACAAAGCTCTAATAAAGCTCCAGCTATGAAAGAAGCTAGACATTTGCCAACTTGACTCTATAGTTAACATTTCACTATGTTTTTAATTGAATCGCCATTATAATTTAAGAAACGGCGTTGCTTGAGAATATTACAATTTTAACATAAATTAATGTAATGTATTACACTTTCAGATATAAATTATTTACACTATTTTAAGCGTTCATTACACAAAACTTTTAACAATGTGCTACTTTTGCTGAGCAGAGATCAGCTTAGGGAGGTATTTTCAAAAATCGACCGTCAAGAGTAATTCGGGGAGTTATAAATAAAAAAAGAATCCTTTTTATCAGCTACATTAGATCTACATAAAATTTAAGAAAGGTGTTTGTTTTCTTTCTTTTTTTGTTTAGCTGAGTTATGCAAAAAGCATTTTTGTTTAATTTGCAATTCACGTAAAATTAACTCATTAAAAACTTCTTTATCCTTCAATCTGTGTTGTTTAATTTTTCAGTTTACTCGTGCGAAGAACGGGTATACCAGCTAGTATATATATATATATATATATATATATATATATATATATATATATATATATATATATATATATATATATGTGGGAGACAACAAGGGGTCCAAGAAGTTTGTCTTACTTCACATTTATTTTAAAATTAAACAAAAATTAATTAAAAAATAATTAAAATTATATTTATGCTGAGTTCAAACCTCTACACAGGTTGAACGAAGTTTCCAAATCCCGGCCTCTACACAGGCGGAGTATTCATGCTGAGTTCAAACCTCTAAATAGGTTGAACGAAGTTTCCAAAAAATGGCGGAGCGTCTCCTTCACGGACGCTTTTGTTCATTGTCCAGACTTTGGTTCAAAATCGAAATTATTTCGATCGCGGCCGAGCCCCCATAATTTGTGGGAGACAACAAGGGGTCCAAGACGTTTGTCTTACTTCACATTTATTTTAAAATTAAACAAAAATTAATTAAAAAGGTAGCTATTTTAACAGATAAGTTTGACGATGATATGCAGAAGGTAACGCCTGCTCGCGCACCTCCGTCGTTCTCTCCGCTGCTTCTCTCTTCAAAGTACACAGGTTAATAGTTTCAGTTTTTGTTTCACTTAGCTGCGCCTGCGCGCGAAGACTGCTTGTCTTTGGCTGCCACAATCGGCCAGCCTGACTGTACGCTGTCCGCAGCGGTACGTCCCTTTTTTCCTTTTTCATCGAGATCAGAGGAGAATCTGAAACATACAAAAAAAGACGGAACAGACAAGGACTATACGACAAATACACAAAGGTTTAAAATATCATAATTCTGCTGAACTGAACAGTTTCTCCATCATGTGAAGGCACCTCTTCGACATCTGGAAGGTTCCACAGGAAAACATTGTGTTTCACAGGCATAAGAACGTCTTTTTTAACAAGTTGATCTTTGGTTGAACACATCGATATTTTCCTCTGTAGAGTTCTGGACGTCTGTTCAAAACGATTTCTCTTTTACCTCCGTTTCCACTGCCAGGGCTGGAAGATTCGTCGGAGCATTGCAAACCGTCTTTGTTCACTCTTCATAGGTGAAGGGGAGATAAATTCCACGGAACTCGTTTTCATGGCACCATTTACTTTCTTACACAATACTATATCAGAACATTTTTCTCTTATAATACTCAATTTTAACTTAGTGCTCTTAACTTTATTACATTTATAATCCTTAATTAGAGAACTCAAATCATTTCTAGTATTAAAGTTTTTAACATGTGGCAAATCATAACTAGAGTTTTCTATCACATTTGAAAAAGAAACATTTGGGAAAGAAACACCAGAATCTGCACTCAAAGAGGATTCACTTTCACTCAATAAAACATCGCTCTTTGCGTGGCCTAGTTTCGTTATTTCAGCATATACACTGGGATGTATAATAAATTCTTCGGTCAAGGTCGCTGATATTGCCGTTCGAACACTTAGACCGGAAGAGTGTTGATTAAGAGAAAGATTTATTGGTTTAACTTCTACCATACGCTGTTCGCCAAAACATGAACTTAATGTTATTATTTCTTCGGAAGGTTTTTGCACTCTAATTAGTGAGGAATTTAAAACTGGGATCTGGCAACCTGAATCGATCAAGGCTGTTAAGGGCTGATTTTCCACAAAAATGCTTACGTATTGTAGTTGTGCAAATTCATTGCTATTTTGTTTTTCGCTCTCGATTTTCAAAGTATTCACGTTTATTCTATTATGGATGTGGTCGTTAGATTCTTTAGGTTTAAAACACTTCTCACAGTCTCTTGCGCAATGAGATGAATCACCGCATATAAAGCAATTTTTATTTTCTCTTTCAAGATATTGGGGATAGTTCTCTTTAATCTTTGGTTTAAAGTTTTGTGATCTATTTTTAAAGGGGTCTTGGGTATATCCATAAGTAATAGGAATTTCTTTATGTGATCCGCTTCTAGATGAAATATAAACATCACTCTTTAGCTAAATCAATAGGCCTAAACCAATCTTCTGCTTCTCGAATGCCAATATGGGTTGCGGTTTCCTTATTTAAAGTTTCTAACTGTTTCTCTTCGACTTTAGCTGCAGGATTTAAACTTAATGCTTTATTTTTAACCGTTTGAAGTTCGACTTCTTTTTCTAATGTTGCTAACTGAAGTTTCGCGAGCTCTATTTTCTGTTTTTCTAAAGTTACCTCTCTTTCGTTTCGCGATACTCTCTCATCTATACAGTTTTGAATTAAAGTTTTAACGAAATCTGGATCACTTTCAAATGTACTACTGTTCTCAATTTTAGTCTTTAGTATAGCAATAGTGTCCGTACTCTCCACAGTACCGTCTAGATCCTCAACAACTCTTATGAGATCCTCTTTAAGAGCGTTTTTATACATTTTAGAAAAATATGGAAAGATCCTACCTTTTTTTTTCTGGCTCCCTTGTTGCTCGCACGTACGATGTATCCAATATTTGATGAAAAACGTTGTTTCCACTGATTTCACCTCTTCGCAGGTAATATAGTTGAAATTGTTTGAATTGACACCTCTTCGCAGGTGTTTGTGAAATTGTAGTTCCGGCCTCTACACAGGCGGAATTTTCGACGATAGTTCCAACCTCTACACAGGCGGAATATTTATGCTGAGTTCAAACCTCTACACAGGTTGAACGAAGTTTCCAAATCCCGGCCTCTACACAGGCGGAGTATTCATGCTGAGTTCAAACCTCTACATAGGTTGAACGAAGTTTCCAAAAAATGGCGGAGCGTCTCCTTCACGGACGCTTTTGTTCATTGTCCAGACTTTGGTTCAAAATCGAAATTATTTCGATCGCGGCCGAGCCCCCATAATTTGTGGGAGACAACAAGGGGTCCAAGACGTTTGTCTTACTTCACATTTATTTTAAAATTAAACAAAAATTAATTAAAAAGGTAGCTATTTTAACAGATAAGTTTGACGATGATATGCAGAAGGTAACGCCTGCTCGCGCACCTCCGTCGTTCTCTCCGCTGCTTCTCTCTTCAAAGTACACAGGTTAATAGTTTCAGTTTTTGTTTCACTTAGCTGCGCCTGCGCGCGAAGACTGCTTGTCTTTGGCTGCCACATATATATATATATATATATATATATATATATATATATATATATATATATATATATATATATATATGAGTGTGTGTGTTACAAATGTGCCAAACTGAGTTTCAAGAAATAGGGTGAATTATTATTCATGAACATCGCCTTTCTTTTTTTTTTAGCCACACTAGGATTATTTCTTAATTTTCATCACTTAACGAGGAGGATGATCGTAAAGATTCAGTGTCGAAAGATTTAACGAGCACGAATTCCTTATTATCATAGGTTCCCAAAGTGGGTCCTATGGATTCCTGAGAATCATTGTGACTGCTGGGGGGGGCGGGCTTCGTAGCAAATTTAAATTAATTTGGGGATGGGGGAGTGCATGAAAGTTTTGATATAAAGTAAAACATTTGTGACAAATTTCTAATACTATGAAAGTTAAAACTAATTAATCATAATTTGTACATGTTAAAATTTTTTAGAGCAAAATATTATGAATAGATACATAAAATAACAGTAATGTCCAGCGTCGTACGGTGGAAGTAGGGCCAATATCGGGTGCGGCTGTTTATGAGGTTTGTAATAGGAATGGAATCTCGCCGCTACAAGCAATAACTTGTTAAAATATACAGTATAAGAGGTTCGAGAGTTGTGAAGTGAATGCAACAAATTTTCCTCAGTTTTTTACCGAAAGCAGTATCATCCCTTGCATTGTACGTTATACAAGTATATTTTTGAATACCATTGAGATATCGTATACATACATTTACTAACCACAGTTATTCTTTTGCGATAAAGTTCCTTTATAAAATAATCTTATTATATGAGGGGTTTTCCAATGAAACTGATTCGAGGTATGTATCCGTGTGATGCATCGGGACAGAAATGATACAGATACATAGATAGAAACAATAATATTTAATGAGTGAAATGCATACAAAGTCTTCTAAAAGAAATCACACATAGCGTTTAGGCTGGCGTAACCTTGCTTAAGAAGGTTACGAATTCCGTGCGAGAAGAACGATGTTGATTGATCATGGAACCAGTTCAGAACTGCAGCCTTCACGTCATCGTTGGAGTAAAGACGTTGACCCATTAGGCTTTTCTACAGCTGTCCAAAGATATGATAGTCGCAAGGCGGCAGATCTGAAGTGTAAGCTGGATGTTCCAGGACGTCCCACTTTTTACGGGCCAGTGCATCGACACGTATCTCGGCGACATGCGACCTTGCATTGCCGTGCAGAATGATGACACCTGACAACAGCATACCTGAACATTTGTTTTCGATAGCCTTATGCAGCGTATCAAATATTTGGGTGTACTGTTGGGCATTGATGGAGACATCCGGCTTCTTAAACTTCAGTAATAGGGGTCCCTGCATATCTAAAAATGCCGTCAACATAACTTTCCGGTTGACGGCTGAACTTTGAATTTTTTAGGCCTAGGTGAGTCGGGATGTTTCCATTGCATGCAGACAGACTTCCTTTCTGATTGTAAGTGGTGACACCAGGTTTCATCCTTTGCCACCATATGCTGCAGAAAGTCATCACCGTCATCCCTATAGAGCAACATGTTCATTCGTGGTTTCTTGTAGTATTCAAATAGCATGCGGTGTACCCATTGGAAACAAACTTTTCGATACTTCAGAATGTTGGTGACAATATTGTGAACAGTATCGATGAAAACGTTGCACTTATTTGCGACGTCACGAATGTTTCGACAATTTCCCTTGATTTTAGTGTCAATGTCCGTAATCATCTTCTTAAGGCCGTATCACACGTACACGTTTCGAACAATTTTTCCTCAGTTACCACAGCAACGGCTTTCGAACAACTTTTTGCTAGTGAGCTCAAAAAGTTGCTCTAAATAAAAGTTGCTTGAAGTTCCAGCCAATGGGGTTCTTCGGTGCCTTATGTCATAAACAAGATGGCGGCGTCGATTTCGTCAAATACATCAGATACCGTGTATAATATTTTAATGGTGTATAATACTTTAACGGTATATAACATTTTAAATAGAATGGTGCTCCATTTCTGTTTACGTCTATCAACAAAAGCACGAGCGAAATAAAAGAAATAATTATTGATGTTCGTTTGCCGAAGCAGAAAAATCAGCGAGTAATTTTTCAATGTGGAGATAGAGAGCGGCTGACGTCAGAGCATATCGTTTTATTTACGGCAACCCTTCATCCTCAGATAGGACGAAAAATCGGTGCAAAAAGTTGCACTAAAAATGTACGTGTGATACGGCCTTTAGTCATAACATTGTGCTTCTGACCGGGCCGCGGCAAATCTTTTGTCTCCTGTCGACCGTCGCTAAACATTCTCGCCCACCTCATCACCGTAGGTTTCGACACACACGTGTCACCGTACACAGCCAGCAATCTGCTATGAATATTCATTTGCTTACACCCTTCCAGTGTTAAAATATTTACTACAGCTCACTGATACATTTTGGACGCAGTTGCATTAACATCAGCCATTTTTAAATGAATGTCACGTCCTTACGAATGCAGTTATCACAAATATGGGCACGCTCGTGCGTGATACATACACCTTAACTATCGCGTTTGTTTTACGAAAATACATTGAAAACTGTTTGCAGGCGACGCACAGTGGACAGTTTTCCCAATCTGGCGCACGGAAATTATTTTATGGCTTTAAAGTCTTCATAATTATATCTAATGATCAAAAGTCATAGTAATTAATGTAAATTGGGTATTAATTTTGCTTTTTACTAACAAATAAATTTAATAGGGCCTTAACTAATTTATGTGAAGTTTGAATTTTTGTGTGTGTGACCCTCTCTTCTTCTTTTCTTCTTCTCTTGAATTTTTTGTATTACGTCGCTTCTTCAAAAGTGTGATATTAAGCCAGTACGCGTTCAATACTCACAATGTTTAAGTCGCTATTGATCTCTACGGATGGAAACAGAAAATCGTCAACGAAAGAATGATAGAGAGAAACACACAAAAAGAATTCGAAACTTACTTCATTGTTTATCAGCTCAAATTAATTTAAATTTTTATGACATAAAGGATAATCATTTTTACAAAAAGATATTCACGCAGAAACCTTTTTTTTATTTTTAATGGCAGATTATGAACAGTTATTAACAGAGTTCATCAATGTACCTAGTACATCACCGAAAGCAGGTGTCTCTTTTTAGTGCGGCGCCATATAGGTGGATACCAATCACCGCAGGTAATTTTGACGCCCAGTTTCCTCCCTATAGTCTAAGAGCTAGCAACGTTTTCGAGAAAGAATATTAGAAAAGCTGATTCCTTAATATTTCTTTCTCTATGACTTTTCGAACATCGTGCGGGCTATCTGGCTGCCAGTAAACGTTGCGTTTATTAATGCGCATCATACCTTTACATGTAAAAATATTGATTTTTTAAATAATTTTAGAAAGAAAGGTTTTGTTTTCACTAAATTTAAAATGTTGTTAACAACATGAATTTATTAATGCCAGACATTTTTGTTGTTGAAAATAATGTGCCAGACGCCATTTTGAATGAAAAAAAATCATTAATTTCTAACCATTTTAGAATGTCTGTAATTTTAATATTATTTTATTTATACACATAAATAAGTACAAATTTAAATTGCCAGACATTAATTCGGTTGCCTTAACATACAGACCGATTTATACCACGGTATTATGCCTGTCGTTAGAGAGAGACAGTGGCAAAGTAGGTAGGCGGAAGAGTGACCGATGCGTTGCTTCCTTTTTGTAATTCATACAAAATGCTGTGTCGTAAATACACTTTATCTACTGACATTTTTTTTCACTTTAAGGTGACAGAACACCTCTAAAACTCAATTTTTGGTCAATATATCGATTTTTCGTTTTTGGTCTTATATTAAAATTCAATCTTTTATCTTTGTAAATATGTTAAAATTTTGTTTCTATCTTAATTAGAAGCCGAGTTACAGCTTTTTCAATATTACTTAATCATAAATTTCTCGGAACCGAAATAGTTCTCCTAACCGTAAGTGGCCGAGTTGCTTGTTTACGTTTCTCTTTCATAAAATATGACAGGAAATATTATAATTAATATACAAATATTTAGTCAGAAATTAAAATAGAACATTTAAGAATAAATATAAATGTATTTGGAAATACAATTTTCCTTTTTTATGTGTAAAACCTGGCAGCAAGTTTGTTGTTTTGACTTTGTTTACATATGCGTTTGATTTTCATGCTGAAAGAATTGACAGCGTAAAAAAGTTTATTTGATTGTTTTATTCTGCTTTATTTTAACTTAAAAATGGTTAAAAGTATTGCTAGAAAGCGCAAGCGGCAATTTTATGGTAATAAATTCACAAACACTTCGAAAAAGAATAGCACTTCAGCAGTTTCTGAATGTACTGCTAGCTGTTCAAAGTTGGGAAAAGAGAGTTTCTCAACTGCAGAAGAAATGCCTGGTCCTGTGTTTGGTAACAGAATCGTTGACCTTGAACTTATTGTGGAAGCTTTTGCTTTTGCCGAAATGTTTTGCTGAAAAAGTAGAACTATTCGAGGATTCCAGATATGGATTGTGCTCCCATTTTACACTAAAATGTAAGTGTTGTGACTTTTTTTTTGCATTTGCTTCATCAAAAAAAGTTGTAAATGCACCTGTCATAAATACCTGGCTAGTATATGGTATGAGGCAGATAGGCAAAGGTTTTGCTGGGGCATTTAAATTATGCTCAACATTAAATTTGCCTCGACTAACCAAAACTGCTTACAAAAATCAGGAAGCAAAGCTTTTAAAAGTGGTTCAGGAAGTAGCTGAGGAATCCATGATAAAAGCTGCTACTGAAATTGTGGAGAAACAACAAAATCTCTCATCCGATATTGTAAAATGTGGCATATCGGTGGATGGTACATGGCAGCGAAGAGGCTATACATCTATGAATGGCTGTGTTGCTGCAATATCAGTTGATACTGGTAAGGTGTTAGACATAGAAGTTATATGTCGAGACATGTAAGAGACTTCAGACTATACCAAGAAACTCAACTGAATATGAGTCGTCAAAAGCCGACCACATATGTCAGTGTAATTTCACAGGCTCTTCATCAAAAATGGAAAGTGTGGGGGCTTCCCGAATATTTCTTCGATCTGAAAAAAACCGCAGACTGCAATACACTCAATATTATGGGGATGGCGACTCAAAAGCTTTCATGAGTGTGAAAGACACTTACGGATTAAACAGTGTGACCAAGTTTGAGTGCATTGGCCATGTACAAAAGAGAGTGGGTTCGCGTCTGAGAAAACTAAAACTAAAGGACTGTCTGGTAAAGGCAAATTAACTGATAATTTTATTGACCGACTTCAAAACTATTACGGATTTGCTGTTCGCAGCAATGTCGGTAACTTAACTGCCATGCAACAAAATGTAATTGCTGCGTTTTATCACTGTGCATCAAGTGATAAGAAACCGATGCATGGTCAATGCCCAATAGGGAAAGAAAGCTGGTGTTATTTTCAGCGGGGGGTGGCAAATGGAACAAAATGTTCCACAAAATATGCTGGTTTATCAAATGATGTTTTAAATAAAATTAAACCAGTATATTTAGAACTATGCGACAAACAAATATTAAGTAAGTGCTTGCATGGACGCACGCAAAATGCCAACGAGTGTTTTAATGGAATAGTTTGGCAAAAAGTACCGAAGGAAGTATTTGTTTCGCTCAAAACAATTAAATTTGGGTCGTATGATGCTATTGTACACTTCAATGAAGGATTAAATGGGTGTCTAAACGTTTTTAATAAAATGAATATTGAAAATCCTGGGGTGTTTACTTTACGGGGATATAAACATTTAGATAAATGCAGAATCCGTGAATCAATTCACAATGCAGACCCCAAAACAAAGAAAAACAGGAAAATTTTAAGAGCACTTAAAAAGAAAAAAAATTAGTGTTTTAGAAGTCAAAGATGGGAAGAATTATAAATCTGGTGCATTTTAATAAGAAAGTAAGTGTTTATCTTGTAATCAGAATAGTTTAATGTTATTTTTGTCGTTTTCTCAAAATGAATTTTTTTACATTTTTTCTTACCGCAAAACACAATATCTCAAAGACTTATCCTAAATTGATATAAAATTTTTATATGTATGTTTTTTAAATACTTATACAGGGAATAGACCATTCATAAGATTTTGTGTTGAGTAGAAATTGTTTTATATAGCAATAAAGTAAAAATTACAATAGCTTTTAAGAAAATTTCAACGTATAGAAGTTCGAAACACAATAAGTTTCCACGTAATGGTCATATTACAAAAATAAGAGTCTATTCTCTAGATAAGGTTGTATGCTATATTATTCAATTTACAAAATGTCAATATATTTATTTTATTTTCAATTATCATGTTTTGCGTAAAATCTTATTTTTTTATAAAATACCCATTTGACAGTAAAAATGTGCACTAATAAAACTTTTCTTGGGTGTTTTTCTAATTTTAGAGACCCATAAGGTCATAAAATATGCATTTACTTGCAAAATTCAGGTTAATTCAAAAAGTTTTCTTCAAAAGTGTATAAACATTTAGATAGATGCAGAATCTGAGAATCGATTCATAACGCAGACCCCAAAACAAAGAAACACAGAAAATTTTTAAGAGCACATTAAAAGAAAAAAAAATAGTGTTTTAGAAATTAAAGAGGGAAAGGATTATAAATCTGGTGTATTTTAATAATAAAATAAGTGTTTTTCTTGTAATCAGATGAGTTTAATGTTATTTTTGTCGTTTTCTCAAAATGAGTTTTTTCACATTTTTTTCTTACCGCAAAACACAATATCTCAAAAAACTATGCTTGAATGAAATAAAAATTTTATATGTATGTTTTTTTAATACTTATACACATACAGGGAATAGACCTTTCTTAAGAGTTTGTGTTGAGTAGAAATTTTTTTATATAGCAAAATAAAATGAAAATTACAATAGCTTTTAAAGAAAATGTCAACGTATAGAAGCTCGAAACACAATAACTTCCCACATAATAGTTATATTACCAAAATAAGAGTCTATTCCCTAGATAAGGTTGTATGCTATATTATTCAATTTACAAAATGTCAATATATTTATTTTATTTTCAGTTATCATGTTTTGCGTAAAGTCTTATTTTTGCTAATTTTTTTTATAAAATACCCCTTTGACACTAAAAATGTATACTAACAAAAATTTTCTTGGGTGTTTTTCTAATTTTAGAGACCCATAAGGTCATAAAATATGCATTTACAGGCAAAATTCAGGTTAATTCAAAAAAATTTTCTTCGAAGGTGTTCTGTTACCTTAAATATTACAAGTAAATGATGAACGGTAAAAAAGAACTCTTTTTACATTATACAGCAGCTAAAAAACAAAGAAAAATCCGAATGACACACTAGCCAGATGTTTTTTTTTATTTACAAGAAAAATCACCTGCTTATTTAAAAAATACAACAGAACTTTCCCTCCAACCGGATAGTTTAACTATTTTAGATACTAATCAATCATTGGCTGCTGGAGAAGATAATTGCTTCAGGGCATGTTAGCGGCGCATGACGACGTCAGTCCCAAGTCATATGTTTACGTTTGTTGAGACAAATATTATTCAATTCAACAAAGAAGAATATAATAAAATTTATAGAACATTATTTTTTTGAAAAGTAATCAATAAACAAACAAAAATGTTACAAAATTATGGAACATTATAATTTGAGATCGAAAGCAAATTAAAGGTAAACAACAAAGTTTACATTCTTCCAATGATGCCAAAGTGTATGACAAAATAACAGAATGGGTTACCAAATTCCAAAATCAAGAATTAATACAAACAACCAATAATCTAAAAACCTCAAATGCTCCAATTTTTTATCACCATTCGTGTGAAGTGGGATATTTCAATGAATACAAGAAAATAACCGTGAATACTGTACGCACCTCCTGGCATAGTGTACGAGATATTCATAAGGATATTTTTAATAAAATTTTGTCAGTAATTGAAGATATAGTTAAAAAAGAAATTATTTGTCATTAACTTTCCTTTGTAACATGTATAATAAAGAATTACAAGAAGAGTTAATACATCCACCTGAAGCAGATGTAAGTTTAATGACAAATCATCAACTTGAAGAAAAAATAGTAAAACAATTCAAGCAAATTAAGATTGTAATAAAAAAGAAAAGAAAAATTATTATGCATAAAAATAGTAACTTATTGGAACAAGAAGATCTAAAAAAACTCGAAGAGAATGATCTCATTGATAAAGTTGCATTCATTCTACGAAGTTATACACTGCTGGACAATTGCTAAGGACGGATAACACTATCATCCATAGCAACCACAAAATGAAAGGAAGAAAAATGTGGAAAATTAGAATAAGTGCGGGATATTAGTAAGAAGAAGTATGAGTATATGCAAATTTTTTTCCACGTCTGTTCATCACGTGATAGCGTTCATAAGAGCTTTAAAGGTTTTGACACGTGTGGACAGTTGTTGTTTCAAGTCAAAGTTTTACAGGAAAGGTTTAATAGACGAACTTAAAATTTTTAGCATGTCTTCCCGACATCACATAGATGATTTTATGCGTGGCCGAATTATTGGAAAGATCGAAGAAGGGCGAAAAATAACAGATGTTGCCAGGGAGTTCGACATCGCTCACAGCGTTGTTTCACGGCTGTGGAAGTCATTTAAAACTACTGGAATGTGTAGTAGACGGCACGGGGGAGGTCGTGTTAGAAGTACGACGCCTGCAGAAGACAGATATATCGTCCTATCAGCAAAAAGAAACAGGCGCACCACAGCTCAGCAGGTGGCAAATCAGTTTCTTGCTGCCTCAGGAAAGCAGATCTCCCAAAAAACTGTTGCCAGACGTTTGAGGGGAGGAGGACTATACGCACGCAGACCTGTTGTGTGTGTCCCATTGACCAGACAGCACCGTACTGCCCGTTTGCAATGGTGTCGTGAGCATCACAATTGGACTGAACAGGACTGGGCATGCGTACTATTCTCAGATGAGAGTAGGTTCAGTCTGTCATCGGATTGTAGACGCCAACTGATCTGGCGCGAGAGTGGTACTGCTTATCGTCCAGAAAATATCCAGGAAAAGGACCGGTATCCGACATGCAGTATCATGGTGTGGGCCGGCATCATGATCAATGGCCACACACGCCTACATGTGGTTGCGAATGGGACTATGACTGGCCAACGATACATTGATGAAGTTCTACTTCCTCATGTTCGTCTTTTCCGTGGTGCTGTCGGTGATAAATTTATTTTTATGGACGACAACGCAACATGTCATCGAACACTCACTGTTCGGGATTGTCTAGACAGCGAGGGTATTCAACGTTTCGTATTGCCAGCGCGTTCTCCAGATCTAAACCCCATTGAAAATGTGTGGGATACTTTGGGGAGGCAAGTTGCTGGTCGAAACTATCCTCCGACAAACAAGAACACCCTCATCCATGCACTCACAGAGGAATGGGACAAATTGCCTCAACAGCTGCTGGATAATGTTGTGCAAAGTATGGTACGACGTGTGGAATTTTGCATCACACTCCACGGTGGACATATCCCGTACTGATACTTTTCTTTAAGGTGCCTGCTGACTTTTAGATGCATTGTTCCATTTCTCCGTACGCAGATCAAATGAACATTTTTTTTCTTTGAGATGTTTCACAGCTTTTGTACTTTCCAGAACAATAAATATTTTTTATTCTAATGTCTGAACAGTGTGGCAACTATATTTTATCCTATTAGGCCTCATGTCTCGCTTATTGTTATGCTACATAGCAATTTGTGATCCGTCCTTAGCAATTGTCCAGCAGTGTATTTTAAAAATGGATAAAACAACATTACCTGCTATAATGAAGATGGAAGATTTGATTAATGGTGAGTATACTATTCCAGAAAAACTAGATCTATTTTTCAAAGCATTAATTGGAGGTAAAGATATTCGTCACCGAGATGGAGTCAATTGTCATAGGTTAAGAAATTCATTGGCTTCTGATGCTATTTATTGTGTAAGTAATGGTATTGTTAAGCCATCAAAGCACATAACACTGGGTATGACCGTGAAAAGTCTTTCAAGTAGTAGAAAAATGATGAATATTTTAAATCGACTTGGACATTCTTGTAACTACAATACGCTGGAAGAACTAGAAACTGAAGCTACGATCTCATCTGTAAACCGTTCTCAAATTTGCCCTCCTGACATTATTCAAAGTCCGTCATTAAGCACAGGTGTAGCATTCGATAATTTTGATAGATACGTCGATACTTTAACTGGAAAGGAACTTTACATGACACCGTAGGAATCATTTACCAAAATGTAAGTCATGATTACGATATTGAATTAAATTCAAGTAGTATAAGTGGAAATATTGACATACCGCTACCACCAACAAAAGAAGACGGACTTTTAAAGAGGAAATTCCAGAACTATACCGTCGTTTAATCATCGATTGCAAATATTAAAAAATTTAACACCAGTTGAGAATGAGCCAACTCTTCCCGCAAATTTACCTTTGATATATATATAGAAACAATAGATCTGTTATATTTACTTTCACACTTCTTACATGGGCCAAATACCCCAATGGGGACAGGTTTTAATTCTAAAATTATTAAAGATACTTGTCCCAAACAAAAAGTATCTTATCTTACACCTATTAATTTTTCACCGACAAATGTAGCGATAGTTACACATACAATGGAACAGGCCCAAGTTGTTGGAAAGGGATGTAATCAAACATAAGTGCAAGTTACTTATGACCTGGCAATAGCTAAAATAGCATATAAAATCCAATCTCTCTCAACGTCAAAGCCACAATTCAATAATCTTTTCATCCATCTTGGTTTATTCCATTTAATGCTGGCTTTCTTCAAAGCCATAGGAGTTTTTATAAATGAGTGTGGTCTATCTCATATGATGATTGAGAGTAATATTATTGCTTCTGGCTCAGTGAACGGTTTAGTTGAAGGTAAACATTTTAATCGTTTCAAACGTCTGCATCCGTTGATGGCTCTTGGTTTGAAAATGTTACATTTTGATCATTTTTTGGACAATATTGAATACAATTTCCTGAAGGAACAAGTTATCGACGATCTCCTTCATTATCAAGAAGTTATAGATTCTCACTCGTCTATGCCAATAGAATTACCTTATAATGTATTATCGAGAGTATTATCTGCATATCAAAAATTCGTAGAAGAAACAAGACAAGGTGAGCATGGGAAAACGGCTCAATTCTATTTGATTTACATCCAGCTTGTAAACTATTATAGTATCCTGTCAAGTAGCATACGCATGGGAGATTTCGAAATGTGCAAATATGTTATTCCAAAAATAACCAATTTATTTTTCGCAGTAAATCAACCGAATTATGCTCGATGGCGTGTTAAATATTTAGACAATCTAAATAAACTAGATGAAACACATCCTGGACTAAAAAATTATTTCAAGAATGGATGTTTTGGAATAAAAAGAACCGACAAACTATTTTCGAGCATACCAATTGATCTTACACTGGAGAGACTATCAATTCTGAAGCGGCTAGATGCCTAAGTGGTATTGCACATTTTACCAATTCCTTAGCTTCCCGTGAACGCAGGACCAAAAGTCACAGTATTAGAGCTACTATAATCTCTCACGTTCTCGATGTTTGTGGATTGAAGCAATTACAAGACGTGTCTGCGGATTTGCAACCAAATAGAATTAAAATTTATGGCAAACAACTCTCTGATTTCAATGAAATTTTTGAAACTAATATTAATCCATTTGATGAAAGTTTAGACAAAGACAGTTTATATAATATTGCAACTGCCAAGCCTGTACCAGAAAATGTAGCGAATTTTTTGTTGAACATTGAGAAAAATGGTGAAGATTTACGGTAACAGTTTATTACTGAATGAGCTGAAGATCAGAATAGATTTGTTAAGCCAATAAAAAAAACCAAGTGCTTAATTTTGCTGGTGCTCCAAAGAAGAAAAAAAATAAACTCTTGGTAACAAAGTTATTGAGCTAAGAATGCAACGAGGTCAGTTTGGTTGACTCTTAGGTATATCTATGACCACCAAAGTCGATATTGAAAAAGTACTGTGATTTCCACTAACGTCGATACCAACATCGATGTGTCATACAGACGGTACTATTTGTAAAACAGATAAAGCGCAATTAATTAAAGTTTTCGAAAAAAAAAGTTTGAAAGGTCAATCAGCAATCCTTATTTTTTGATATTAGTGTTTTAGTCGGTTTTTTCATGTTACATATCATGAAAGAAGTGCCCCAAACTTTCGATGGCATATCAAAAAAAATTCCTTAAAATGATTTCACAGTTTAAATCACTTCGCATTGATATTGTATTTGATCAGTATTTCACACCTTCTATAAAAGATTGTGAGCGTTTACGTCGGAACGAAACAATCCATCGGACCTAATCAAATTCGGCATCATAATTTTGCTGGGTGAACTGAAAAATACTTAGTTCAATGAAGCTCTCGTAAAAATTTTTATTGATCATTGGGCTAACGATAACATGTATCCTTTTATTGGGAATAAAACTATTTATCTAAGCTTCGATAAGTGTTATTCGTATCGCGTTGTAAATAACAAAGTTATTAGAAGTATTGAAGAATCATTATCATGTGATGAACATGAAGCTTATACTCGAATTATATATCATATTTGCCAGATAAGCGTTGACGCTCAAGTTGTTGTACGCTGCTCAGACTTTAATATTCTTATTATATTTCTTGGCAATTTGGATCATCTGAATGCATCTTTGAAGCTTTGGATCCAATGGGGTGTAGGAAACTATGAACGTCTAATAAGCGTCAATGATTTATATCAAGGTCTTTGTATTTCTTTATCGAAAGCTCTACCATGTTTCCACGCAGTAACAGGGTGCGATTATACCCCAGCATTTTTTCGGAAAGGTAAACTAAGGCCCTTCAAATTGCTCGAAAAATCTGTCGAGTATCAGTTAGCATGTCAAGAGATTATAACTGATGATGACGATGAAATTGAACGTATATTTGCCACTTTGGAAAAATTTATATGTCATATGTATGGGGTGCCTAACTCTTCAAATGTTAATGTGATGTTCGCTTCTATCTATTTTCCAAAACTTATCAATCAAATCGAAAAGAAATGTCGAAGTTTCGATTCATCGAGTTTACCACCATGTAAAGCTGAATTATATCAGCATTTATTGAGAGTGCGGTATGTGACAAAGTTTTGGAGAAATGCTCATTTAAAAAATCCATCATCTTTATCGCCGTTAGCTTCCGGGTGGATCGTCAATGATGATAAATACGATTTCGTTTGGTTTGCTGGGGAGCAGTTTCCGTCATCAACTGCTGACATTGTCATAAAAAGTAAAGTATTATTTATAATAGGATAAATCGAAAGAATAAATTATTATTTAGACCATGATAACCTAATAATGATTTTTTTTGCTCAAGAACCAACACTACTAGAAAACCAAAACACAAAACAAGATGATGATTATGATGATATTGATAATAATGGGAGCAGTGACAATGATGACGACTATGAAGATGCATCGGTTTTTTGTGACACTTTTACGGAATGAAAATACATATTTCACATGGAAAAATGATTTTGACCATATAAACATAATATGTATAAATAAAAGTGAGAATTTCGTTATTGTATCAATGGCAATTTTTCCTTCATCTTTTATAAAATCCTTTTATTCAGTTACAATTAAATTTATATGATATTTAAAAAACGATATTTTCCCTTTTGTTATAAATACTTTAATCAAGTATTTAATATTATTTTAATATTAGAATTTAAATATTAATTTTTTATTACATTCATCCTCGAAGACATAAAAATTAAAAAAAATTGTTTCGAAAGTATTCCTGTCACTCTTCCGTCTATCTACTTTGCCACTGTCTCGCTCGAACGACAGGCATAATACCGCGGTATAAATCGGCCTGTATGTTAAGTAAGCAACCGAATTAATGTCTGGCAATTTAAATTTGTACTTATTTATGTATAAATAAAATAATATTAAAATTACAGACATTCTAAAATGGTTTGAAATTAATGATTTTTTTTCATACTAAATGGCGTCTGGCACATTATTTTCAACAACAAAAATGTCTGGCATTAATAAATTCATGTTGTTAACAACATTTTAAATTTAGTGAAACAAAACCTTTCTTTCTAAAATTATTTAAAAAATCAATATTTTTACCTGTAAAGGTATGATGCGCATTAATAAACGCAACGTTTACCGGCAGCCAGATGGCCCGCACGATGTTCGAAAGGGCATAGATAAAGAAATATTAAAAAATCAGCTTTTCTAAAATTCTTGTTTTTCTGACGTTGTACTACTAGAGGAAGGCACTTGAGCTCTGACGATGCGAACTAGGATTTTAATTTTGCCTACAGCACCCCTAGGGATCTTTTACATGCCGTATAATCATATGACATGGCCGCTGTCGATTTTCTGCATCATGAAAATCCATTGACTTGGGCCGGGGTTGAATCCGCATCCTTGTGTACAGAAGCCAGCGACAAACCAATCACGCTACCCAGTCGACCCACGCAGAAACACAGAATTCAATAAAACATTAAAATAAATTAAGAGTGAAAAAATTATAATCACAGACGCAGGTGAATGAATTCAGACGAAATTCCCAATAACAATCCTTATTTGCATATTTTAAAGTAAAATTTATATTCAGTATAATTACTCTTAGACTTCGATCATTCTGTTTGGTCATCCATCTCTTATACAAATTTTAAAGAAAACTTTGAGGCATGTATTTTCCCTAACAGTGGATGATGGCTCTTTTAAGTTCAAGTGCGCTTGAGTATCGTCAACCATGTTCATAAATTTGTCTTACCAGCTCACTCCAATAATTTTTCTTAATATTCAGATCAGGGAATAGCGAAATCCAGTTGAGTGGGTTCGTGTTATTTGCCGTGAACCAGGTCTTCATATCTTTGGCTGCATGGACAGTTAAATTAGACGAAATATAAAGTTATGTGTGTGTTGGTGTCAGTGAACCGTCGTTTAAAACATTGTTATAAAGTACAACAATGAAGTGTAGCCAATTTATTTATTCAATGATAAAATTTATTTTACTTTAACTGTTTTATCCAATGCATGTCAAAATCATGACAGGATTCGATATTGTTTTCAACAATCATGAAAATATTTGCCAGACCCATCAGGGTAATCCAAACATAACTTTTTCTTGTTACCATAATAAAGAGTGTTTTTTTCCCAGGTATAGAAGTTTAAGTTGGCATTACTTTCCAAGATGGCGACCGATTTAACAGCTGTCAAGTGATTTATTCTCAGTTTGGTTTGGCAATTCATCAAAACGATCATCAAGCAAGGCGTAGATTCGTCGAATGGGCCCAAAACGAGATTGCCGTTGTTCCCGATTTTCATAAGCGAATTTTGTTTAGCGATGAAGCGCACTTCTGGTTGAATGGCTACGTCAACAAACAAAACTGCCGCATCTGGAGTGAAGCTAATCCACAAGTGTATGTCGAAACACCGTTACATCCAGAAAAACTGACTGTTTGGTGCGCTTTATGGGCTGGTGGAATCCTTATTTAAAAACGATGAAGGCCACAACGTTACAGTCAATGGTGATCGGTATAGAGCCATGATTACTAACTTTTTCATTCCTGAATTGAACAATCATGATGTCCAGGAGCTGTGGTTCCAACAAGATGGCGCAACATGTCACACAGCTCGTGCCACAATCGATTTATTGAAAGACACGTTTGGTGACCGCCTAATTTCACGTTTTGGACCTGTGAATTGGCCTCCAAGATCTTGTGATTTAACACCGCTAGACTATTTTCTGTGGGGCTATGTAAAGTCATTGGTTTATGCGGATAGGCCACAAACGCTTGACCATTTGGAAGACAACATTCGCCGTGTTATTGCCGATAAACGGCCACAAATGTTGGAAAAAAGTCATCGAAAATTGACGTCCAGATTGGACTACATCCGAGCCAGCCGTGGCAGTGATATGCCAGAAATCATATTTAAAATGTAATGCCACAAGTTATCTTTCGAATAAAAAAAATTCATGTCAATCGAATAATACATCGTTGTTTTATTGCAATTTAAAGTTCTATACCTTTAAAAAAACACCCTTTATTATGTATCCATTCTTCCATCCACTAAAGATGATTTTCGACAAATGAAAAGCGTACTGCACTGTGGTGGAATTTTAAACCTTGTGTTTTTTTTTCATAAATTAGTCTTTGTTTTCTGTAAAGAAAATTTCCATGTTCTAAGACAACTACTATTGCCAATGTAGAATTAAATGCTACTCTTTAAGTTCGGGTTCGGTTGATTGATTGATTGAATATTAACGTCGCACTGTTCTGCTACACGAGGGCTTTTGGCGACGGACCACGTAATGTTGAACCACGGTCAAGTGACGTAGACGACACCTGAGCTGGCACCCCCTCTTCTAACTACCACACCACACCAACGGGAGGACGTTTCAGCTCTCTACAGATTTAACGTGCATCGCTGCCCTACACGGCGGGTCTTTAGTGGTACTGGGGTCGAACTCGTGACAAGGAAAGCCACGATTCGATACCTATACCACTCGGCTACCGCGGCCACAAGTTCGGGTTCGGTTACGAATAGAATAGACATTTGAACATATCCAAAACTTTCCTGAACATTGTACAATGCACGATTTTTCATGTAGTTTCTATCCATATGGTCACTATATAAGCAATAATTCAACGAGCAGTTTTATGAATTCTAAATATCAAGGTCAATAAACACATCGTCTTTTGCAAATCAGTTAATTTCACACCATAATTATTTTCTTCAAGAATAAAAAACACAAAATTAGCATTAACAAGAAGAAAAAGTTTATCATTCGAAATATTTCTATCAATTATATATTTTAGATTTGTTTGACGTTTCTATAATCTTTTTAAATGATGCTTCTATTCTTTTTTTTTTCGTATCATTGTGTTTGCTATTGGATAAAATGAGTCAAACATTTTAACGGTTTCTTTTAAACGCATTAAGTGGCCGCGGTAGCCGAGTGGTATAGGTATAGGTATTGGACTGTGGCTTGCTTTGTCATGAGTTCGAGCCCAGTACCACTAAAGACCCGCCGTGTAGGGCAGCGATGCACGTTAAATCTGTCGAGAGCTGAAACGTCCTCCCGTTGGTGTGGTGTGGTAGTTAGGAGAGGGGGTGCTAGATCAGGTGTCGTTCACGTCACTTGACCATGGTTCAAAATTACGTGATCCGTCGCCAAAAGCCCTCGTGTAGCTGAACAGTGCGACGTCAATATTCAATCAATCAATCAATCAATTTAAACGCATTAAGGACTATTTCCATACTATAAAGGTAATTAATTAAAACTTTACGTTCTAAAAATCTGCAATATTTAAGTAATAGCATTGATTTATTTTTCGTTAGTCATTTTTTCACTGGCTGTATGCTTAAAAAATTCAATTTCTTAAATGATTTAAGCAAATATTTATCTCTTTGATCTAAAGAAAAAATTCTGAGTTATGAGGCATTACCGCTAGAGTAATGATTTATAGGATGAAAGTATTAAAAGAGATTTTTTTTTCAAACGAAACAACTTACTATAATAGAATCTTCTGACGTTAAAAATCCAAAATATAAACAGAAATTATATTTTGGCATGATATATTAGCAAATAGCTGGTATACCGTTCTTCGCACGGGTGAACTGAAAAATTAAACACAGATTGAAGGATAAAGAAATTTTTAATGAGTTAATATTACGTGAATTGCAAATTAAACAAAAAAAAACTTTTTGCGTATCTCAGCTAAACAAAAAAAAAAAAAAAAAGAAAGAAAGAAAAAAACACCTTTGTTAAATTTTAAGTATGTAGATCTAATAGCTGATAAAAAGGATTTTTTTTTATTTATAACTCTCCGTAACACTCTTGAGGGTCGATTTTTGAAAATATCTCCCTAAGCTGATCTCTGCTCAGCAAAAGTAACACATTGTTAAAAGTTTTGTGTAATGAACGCTTAAAATAGTGCAAATAATTTATATCTGAAAGTGTAATACATTAATATTAATTTCTGTTGTATTTATTTTACGTTAAAATTGTAATATTCGTAAGCAACGCCGTTTCTTAAATTATAATGGTGATTCAATGAAAAACATAGCGAAATTTTAACGATAGAGTCAAGTTGGCAAATGTCTAGCTACTTTCATAGCTCGAGCTTTATTAGAGCTTAGAAAGACCCGCCGTGTAGAGGAGCGATGCACGTTAATACTTTTTCCACCGCATTATAATTTACTGCAGTTTTTTTCATACAATATTTTTTTTGGATCACTACACTGGTATGCAAAAATTAAGGACGAGACGGTTTTTTCAATATAACTTTGTACAAAAGCTTTCCAAATCAACACATTTAATACCGTAAGATCCCCAATACATAAGGACATGTGTAATGTAAGCAACACTTACTAAAAGAGAAATCAAAGGGATAAAAAGAAGCTTTATTGAAAAAGTAGCATGGAGCGCAATGCGACTGAAGGCCGAAACATCCCTGTGATGGATGTCCAGCGAGAAACATCCGGTCTTTAGTACGGGATATGATCTCCCCTGACTGCTAGGCAGGTTTCACAGCGTCTGGCCATGATGAGAATGAGGGTGTCAATGAGTTGTTGAGGCATTGCTGCCCATTCGTCTTGCAGCGCCAATCGAAGCTCCCGAATCGTTACTGGTGGTAAGGTACGAGCTGCCAAGCGTCTGCCTAGAAAATCCCATACATGCTCGATGGGATTGAGATCCGGAGATCATGCCGGCCAATCCATACGTTCAATATCCTCACTCTAAGAGCTGTTCGGCAGCTACTGTGCGATGACATGGTGCATTGTAGTCCATGAAAAGGAACTGCAGACCCATAGCGCCTCTAAAAAGACGCACATATGGAAGAAGAATCTCGTTATAATAACGGGTCCCGTTGACTGAACCTGCGTCGAAGATGTGAAGGTCTGTACGACTACCAAGCATGATGCCTCCCCAAACGAGAACACCGCGACCTCCATACCTGTCCCTTTCAATGATGTTCGAGGGATGATTGCGGCTTCCCGCTCTCTCCACATGAGTATGCGATGAGAATCGCTACTCAAACTGAATCTGCTCTCATCTGTAAAGAGTACTCGTCCCCATTCATTGTCTCTCCAATTCCGGTGTTCCCGGCACCACAGAGAACGCCTTCGATGGGCAGGATTTAAAGGTACACACCGTACAGGGCGTCGTGCAAACAGACCACCACCGTGCAGTCTTCTGGCCACGGTAAAACGCGATATCGGTCGTCCAGTCGCCTGTGTCGTGTGTCCAGCTATTTCTCCCGCTGTCTGCCGCCTGTTTCTTCTGGCCTGTAAGACAATGTACCGGTCATCTGCGGGTGTGGTTCCTCGTGGACGACCACTACTGAACCCCCGGATAGCTGTTCCTGTAGTTTGAAATTGTCTCCAAAGTCGTGAAACGATGCTGTGAGCAATTCCGAACTCTGCAGCCACACTTGTCACACTGCGGCCTTCCTCCAACTTCTCCCAATGATTCGACCTCGTGTAAAAGCATCCAGATGTCGTCTAACAGATTGATTATTCGCCATCTCTCTGAGGCAGCAACTCGGTGTGATTTTAATTGCTATACGGCGTGCAATCTCTTTGCCAGAAATACTGATCTTACACCGACAACATTCTTTATACTACTCAGACACTCCCCCATTACGTCTATCTGCATATCTGCGCATGTGCTACCGTACATCACCTTACTTAATCTCCTGATTGGTCTTTCTGTCCGCTCTGCCTCTTCGTTCAGCTGATATGCTAATTTTTCGACTTCGTCCTTAATTTTTGCACACCAGTGTATATTGAAAATTAAGGGATATACATAAACAAAATACTCCAGTTTGGGAAATTTAATCCGTTAGAGCTAATAAATTAATTAAAGATATTCCACTGTAAAATTAATTATATACACCTTTCACTTAAAATAAATAGTCAAATCATTTTCTCAGGTCTTCATTAACATACAAAAACATAAGACACTTAAATTTTGACATAAACTATTTTTTCGGGACCAAAAATAATAATCTTTGCAATCCACTGAAGACGCCATCAGCTGAAAACGCAATATCTGCTACAAATCTATTCGCCTTCCCCGCTAAAATACTCATCATAGAACCCGTGCTGCCATATATCTTGGAAGAGTGGATTTCAAAGAATATTCCTGCTAAGTATTGGTAGAATATTCCTTCTAAGTTGGTGTGGTGTGGTAGTTAGGAGAAGGGGGTACCAGCTCAGGTGTCGTCCACGTCACTTGACCATGGTTCAAAATTACGTGGTCCGTTGCCAAAAGCCCTCGTGTAGCTGAACAGTGTGACGTTAAAATTCATTTACTCACTCACTCCAAAAAATACAGTACAGTAGTTATAATAATTTTTATACTTAAAGATGCAATATCTGCCTACTCAATTAAAATTATAGCGTTATAATTAACTACTAACCACAAACGAATTTTGAAAATTTGTCCAAATGATGTAGTGTGAAAGAGAAAGTTTATTTACTTTAAGTACCAAAACCGATAAAAGAGCATTTATTTTGAAAAAAGATCAATTCCTTACTACCAAATGTGCATAATAAAATCAGAAAAAATACATTCAAATAAAGAGAGATTTATAACAACCTCTCCCTTCAAAACTTAGTTTTATTCTGAAATAAAAAAAAGTTAGGGATTACGCTGATAACAGGAATTAATTAGAAGCGTGCGCCTTGCGTAGCCAAAACAAAAAGGGTTTCTTCACAAACAAAAGATAGATATATGACAGGGATGGCGAACCAGTGACACGCGTGCCACTGATGGCACGCAACACAATATTTTGGGCACGTCTCCGATCAAAACGTTTTGCGTTTTAATTCAAAATAACAAAGTTCAGTGTGAAGTATTACGAGAAACGGGAGTGATCGGTCGCAGTTTTCATCGAAATTTTCTCAGTTCAAAAAATTATCGAGTTTTTTATGTACTTTGGTGTGACTTCATTTAATAAACTGAATTTGTACCAGTTCTATTGTTTGTAAATTGAAAAATTTGAAATGCAACTCTGATTGATTTCCAGTCTAGTTCAATATGAATTCAAAAATTTGTTAAAAAATGGAGAATGCTGGAATTGATTAAAATAGAAATGTTAACAAGTAATTTTTAAGTAAAAATGCTAGTAAAAAAATTTTGGAAACATGAAATTAGATTCCAGATACATTTAGCTGTTTGTAAAAACTGGTTCATGCTATTTTAACAATATTTTCCTCTACCTATGCCTGCGAGGCATTATTTTCAGAGATGAATAACATTAAAGACTCACTTCGAAACCTTTAGGAAGATGACTCCAATTCAGTTTGCATTCTAGTAAAAGTAACATCTTACAATCCTAATACAAGTTATTTGTCATCTAATCTCTAATCTATCGCAACAGAATTCTCACTTAATGTTACTTTAATTTGAATTATACGTATAAATAAAACATTTACTACTATTCAATGTAAAATTTATTTTTTCGTTGTAATTAAAGAGTTGAGTTGTTAGTATTTAGTTTTATTAATTTCTCTATAATCGCAAGTCAAAATTATTTGATGGCACGTCTCTACCTCCTTAAACATTTCTTAAAGAAAAAATGACACGTTGATCCAAAAAGATTCGCCACCCCTGATATATGCTGTCGTGGGCTTTTTTGCAGCGCACGCCAGAATTGCTTGCAGATGGCAGAATTTTTTTCTTACTTACTTGACAAATATCGTTATATTTTGGACACTTCACACAATATCTTTATAAATTATAGCCTATGCTATAAATTATAGCCTAGTTATTATTCTGATGTATAAGCTATATTACTGTAAAATTTCATTAAAATCCATTCAGTTGTTTTTGCGTGAAAGTCGGCCAAGCATCCTCACAAACTTTCGCATTTATAATATATATCTAGACTAGACTAGGAAAATTAACTACAAAATTAAAATATCCTCAACAATAACATATATTTCCCAATTGGTACATTTGTAAACTTTACTAAAATCGTAAGTCAATAAAGCTCATTATATTTTAAGCAAGCAACAGAGTAATAAATATTTTTATGCAATCCTTTTTATGTTTTCTGAATAATTCATTGAAGGACTAATTATCCTTATTACTCAAGTACTTTGTGATAATACTTACCATAAATTTTCAAAAATCTCTTGAACTTAAATTTAACAGGCTGTGTTTATTTTTTTAAAAACTTAACATGAATATTACATTTCCTCTTAAATTAAGTTTAGTTTGAACACAGTGAAAATATACTTCTCTACATTTAGCTTGGTTTAAATTAAAATTGCCCGTGGGCTATATAAAGGCTGTTCGCAACACATTTCATACTTTGTGGGGTGACTAGGAGACGAAGATAATACTTCAGTTGGTATTTAACTTTCGTATTTTTTTCCACGTCACAAAATATGTAAATTCTTAAATCTAGTTCCATTTAAAGTGCAGTAGTCCCATTATTTGTATGATGGTCATATGTGAAATCAGAATCTGATTGCGATGCAGGCCACGTACCTCTTTACTTTCATCACTAGCAGGGCTGCTTCTAAATGCGAAGCCGACATAAGTAAAGGATGTTTATATAAGAAAGCAAAGTGTGAATATACATGTGTTGTAAAACAGTTTTAAATGTAAGCGTTTACTATTAAATCCCTTATGAGCAATATTAGCAATTTAATATAAAAATGGGAACGGTGAATTAAGTCCCCATAGATGAAGTTGAAGAAGAAAATATTTGAAGTGCGATATTTAATAAAATACTTCTTAAAGTAATAACTTCTTTAGATGCATTTTGCTGAAGAGGGATCTTGAATGAAGCGTCTGGTTCGGGTGCGTTGTGGTCATTTGGCTCTAGTCGGACATCGTGCTCAGGTCTGAAACACGCGTGTAGTCTTGAATTGAAAACCTTTGAAGTGCGTTTTTTTCTTTAATAAAAATTTCATGCCCACTTTTCCCCATGAAATCTTATTTTCTTTATTTAAATATTACTGTCATACAGCTCACTTCCACTCAACTCCAGTGAGTGAACGAGAGAAGAGCAAGCGAGAAAAAAAAAAAAAGATTATTCATATGTAGAAGATTGAAGATAAGAAGTAACGAAACTTGAGATCTATTTTTTTATTTAGCAGGAAGAGCATTTAAGCACAAAAATGTGCTCCCCCCCCCAAAAAAAAATTAAAACGTGAAATTTTAATGAAGTTAATTGGCGTGAAAAGTACCAATATTTTGGTTTATATTAATGATGACAGCAAGAGATTATGAATTAATTATGATTAAGTATTAATTGTGAAAAATTACGAACGCTCTCCTATTGTTTGCTTAAAGAATTTAAAGAAAAGTAAATGACTCTCAATGCATAAGCTTTCCTAGTCTTACATAGCTTCCGGCTTTATATAAGTTATATAAACGGTACTTATATACGTATTTTCGCAACGGTATGGGAATTATATGAATTGGACATTATATGAAAGGAAGCACGTGTTTGCCCATTCAGTGCGTTTATAGGGATTCAGGGTGACGGGTTATCTTGAACGTTAGCATTGTTGCGATAGTACGTAAGTACCATATAAACATATATATTATATAAATATAGCCTACATAAGTAGTTTAGATATAAATATTGTTAAATAATTAAACTAATCGACATTTATAAATTGTATACACTCATATATAAATATATAGGAACATATAAATACTTAAACATTGCCCTTTACAGAAAAGGAATGAAATAAACAAATTCACCAAAGAATGGGCATGAAAAAAGCATCTATCTATCTTTTTGTGTGAAGCAAAACTTTCGCTTTTTGTTTTGTCTACACCATGCATCAGTGCACGCTCGCTTTTAATTTATTCCTTTGATCAGAGTAATCACTATTTTTTTTATTTCAGAATAAAACCAGATTAAGAAGGGAAAGGCTGTGGCAAGATTTTAACATAAAATAAATACAACAGAAAGTAATATTAACGTATTACACTTCCAGATATAAATTATTTACACTATTTTAAGCATTCATTACACAAAATTTGTAACAATCTGTTACTTTTGCTGAGCAGAGATCAGCTTAGGAAAGTGTTTTCAAAAATCGACCGACAAGAGAGTTACGGGGAGTTCTAAATAAATAAAAATCCCTTTTTATCCTATTAGATCTACAGATGTGACGAATCTGTACGGAACCTTTCCACTAATCTTCTTAGGCGTCTTTTTGGGGAATATAAATTCGCGTTTATTTCCAATCAACTCCAAAAAGATGTACGGGATATTTAAATTAGATAAGGTATTTAAGTCGAGCGTTGCGAGATAGCAAAGAGATGATGGAAGGCTATTGAGCTAGTAACTTTAAAAACGCATTACTAGAAGATTCTAGGAGATTAGATTCGTGAAGGCGTCGTGCTGCGAGACGTACCAGAAAGCTGATATAAGCCAGCGGTAAATATAATTTACGTACGTTTAAAATAAGCGTCAGTTTAAACGACTTAGTTAAAGTTAATGAAAGTTATAAGAATTCGAATACGTGAAATTCTCGGACTCCTATTTCGGTAGACCTTACTTGATCTTGAGCTTAATTACACTCTGTCGCAAAAAAATATATGCACCCAGAAGAAATCAAGCTACAATCACGAAACTCGGCAAGAATGTAGTCTGGTAAGAGATATGCAAATGATTAAAATTTCGAAGCCAATGAGACAAGGCTAGTGTGCTATGCGCATATTAGTTGCGCAACTGGGAGAGTTTAAAAGCATGCGTACGAGCGCCGTACGGCTATCCAAACGAATCTGATGACTTTGATAGACGATATTGAGACTTAGGATGCCTCTAAGACGTAACCGGTGGCAGTACGAGCAGCTGACGGACTTTGATAGGGGCCGTATAATAGGCCTCAGAGAAGCAGGTTGGTCGAATAGACGTATCGGCCGCCACCTCGGTCGGAGCGATATGGTAGTTGCTCGGTGTTGGCAACAGTGGATCACAGAAGGTAGAATGTACCGTCGCGGAGGGTCAGGACGTCCCAGGAACACAAATGATCGCGAGGATCGTGCAATCAGAAGAGTGGCCACTTCGGCACCAACAACGTCGCTAGCATCGATTCAACGCCACTTACCTCCTTCCAGACATCCAGTGCCATCAAGAGAAACCATAAGGAGACGACTGACCGAAGTTGGCTTGAGGAGCCGACGTCCGCTAAGACGCTTACCACTGACCCCACATCATAGGCAGTGTCGACTGGATTTTTGCCGACCTCGGGCAACTTGGAGTGTGACAGACTGGAGACGTGTCATCTTCAGTGATGAATCCCGATTCAGTCTCAGTGATGATGACCACCGCACACGTGTCTGGAGGCGCACCGGCCAGCGGTCCGATCCGGCATTTATTGTCGAGCGGCATACAGCAATTTCACAAGGTGTGACAGTGTGGGGAGCAATTTCTTGGGACACACGATCATCTTTAGTGGTCCTTCAAGGCACTTTGACAGCTCGCAGATACGTGGACGATATTTTAACGCCGATTGTGCTACCCATGCTATCAAGTCGCCCAGGTGCCATTTATCAACAGGATAATGCTCGTCCACATACTGCGCGACTCTCCCAACAAAGTCTTCAAGGATATGACGTCCTACCATGGCCTGCCAGGTCACCAGATCTTTCTCCAATAGAGCATGTCTGGACGCGCTGGGAAGGCAACTGCAGCCGTCCCGAGATACAGGAGAATTAACTGCGCAGATGCAAAGACTATGGCAGGATCTTCCACAGGAGGTCATAAGTGATCTAATTGAATCGATGCCACGCCGAATTTCGGCTTGTATAGCTGCCAGAGGTGGCTTTACTACTTACTGATTTTTAACCTTTTGCAAGCTGTAACCGCTTAATAAAATGATATTTTGTTCTGAATTTTTAATCATTTGTTTATTTTCATATACACTACATGCATACCAAATTTCGTGAATGTAGCTCAATTTCTTCTGGGTGCATATATTTTTTTGCGACAGAGTGTATTAATTAATTGCATTCTTAGTAATTTAATTTAATATAAAGGCAAATCCCTTTAAGTGACGTAACATATTATTATTATATGTTATCAGAGATTTTTTTGAGAAAATTATAATAATAAATAAATATTATTATTATTCAAAATGGCTCTTAGTGGTTCTTTGCCTCAAATTAATCTTGGTGTTCAAGGTGAGACCCAGGGTGGTCACCACACAGACTTAAAATTTAACAAACATGTTTTTTTTTGTTCGGCTGAGATATGTAGAAAGTTTTTTTGTGTGTTTAATTTGCAATTCACGTAAAATTAACTCATTACAAACTTCTTTATCCTTCAGTCTGTATTGTTTAATTTTTAAATTCACACGTGCGAAGAACGGGCATACCAGCTAGTCTAAAATAATAAAAAAGAGCTGCTTTTTTCCCCCCTAAGCCGTAAATTTTCTTTTTCATTAGCCAGTGGAATTTCGTTTGAAAGAATGCACAAGGTAATGAGGCATGGGATTATGTACGTATGTATATATTTTCTATTGCCACAGTTCACTTGTGATTAACCCGTTTTTCTTTGTGGCGAGTAACAGGTAATCGCTGAGAAAAAACGATCCCAGATCCTATACTGTGAGTTTTTGTTAAAGGCGGACGCCGTCTGTGTTCGACCGCTTTCGCGTGGATACTCTCTGTGTGACGAGTAGAACCGGCCCTGGACACTACAACGTTCAATAAAATACTACCGTACTTTTTGTAAATATATTTTTTATTCATGGATTTTTATCACTCGCAATTTCTTAATGGATAATTTTTCTTTTAAAACAATCAGTTTTTTTGAAGGATTTTTTTTTTTGCAGTATTTTTTACATCTGAGACATAAATATTCGATGTCATGTTCTATTAGAAATATTTTAAAAATTATAAGAGTGTCATTTTTTTAAATCTTGGTTATAACCCTCTACTATGTTTAAAATGTTTTTCTTTTTCCCTTGTTGAAATGTAGAAATCTAATATATATTATAAATGTGAAAGTTTGTGAGGATTTTTGTGGGTCTTTCACGCAAAAACAACTGAATGGATTTTAATGAAACTTTACAGTAATATAGCTTATACATCAGAATAACACATAGGCTATAATTTATAGCATAGGCTATAATTTATAACAATTTGTAAAAAGTGTTTAAAATAAAACGATATTTGTCAAGTAAGTAGGAAAAAATTCTGGCATCTGCAAGCCCTGCAAAAATATACCCACGTCAGCATATATCTATCTTTTGTTTGTGAAAAACTCTTTTTGTTTTGGCGACGCAAGGGGCTCGCTTCTAATTAATTCCTGTGATCAGAATAATGCCTATTTTTTTACTTCAAAGTTAAACTAAGTTTTGAAGGGAGAGGTTGTTATAAATCTCTATTTATTTTAATGTTTTTTTATGATTTTATGATGCTCATTTGGTAGTAAGAAATTTATCTTTTTTTCAAAATAAATGCTTTTATCAGTTCTGGTACTTAAAGTAAATAAACTTTCTCTTTCGCACTGCATCATTTGGACAAATTTTCAAAATTTGTTTGTGGTTAGTAGTTAATTATAACGCTATAATTTTAATTGAATAGGCAGGTATTGCGTTTTTAAGTATAAAAATAATTATAACTACTGTACTGTATTTTTTGGAGTGAGTGAATATTAACATCGCACTGTTCAGCTACACGAGGGCTTTTGGCAACGTATCATGTTATTTTGAACCATGGTCAAGTGACGTGGACGACACCTGAGCTGGTACTCCCTTCTCCTAACTACCACACCACACCAACTTAGAAGGAATATTCTACCAATACTTAGCAGAAATATTCTTTGAAATCCACTCTTCCAAGATATATGGCAGCACGGGTTCTATGATGAGTATTTTAGCGGGGAAGCCGAATAGTTTTGTAGCAGATATTGCGTTTTCAGCGGATTGCAAAGATTATTATTTTTGTCCCGAAAAAATAGTTTATGTGAAAAGTTAAGTGTCTTATGCTTTTGAATGTTAGTGAAGATCTTGGAAAATGATTTCACTACTTATTTTAAGTGAACGGTGTACATAATTAATTTTACACAGTGGAATATCTTTAATTAATTTATTAGCTCTAACGGATTAAATTTTCCAAAGTGGAGTATTTTGTTTATGTATATCCCCTAATTTGTAAATGTAGGGATGCAAAAAAAAATATTGTATGAAAAAAACTGCAATAAAGCATAATGCGGTTGGATAAAGCATTAATTTGCATTGCTCCCCTATACGGCGGGTCTTACGAAGCTCTAATAAAGCTCGAGCTACGAAAGTAGCTAGGCATTTGCCAACTTGACTCTATCGTTAACATTTCGCTATGTTTTTCATTGAATCGCCATTATAATTTAAGAAACGGCGTTGCTTGCGAATATTACAGTTTTAAAATAAAATAAATACAACAGAAAGTAATATTAATGTATTACACTTGCAGATATAAATTATTTACACTACTTTTAGCGTTCATTACGCAAAACTTTTAACAATGTGTTACTTTTGCTGAGCAGAGATCAGCTTAGGGAGGTATTTTCAAAAATCGACCCTCAAGAGTGTTACGAGGAATTATAAATAAAAAAAATCCTTTTTATCAGCTATTAGATCTACATACTTAAAATTTAACAAAGGTGTTTCTTTCTTTCTTTTTTTGTTTAGCTGAGATATGCAAAAAGCTTTTTTTGTTTAATTTGCAATTCACATAAAATTAACTCATTAAAAACTTCTTTTTCCTTCAATATGTGTTGTTTAATTTTTTAGTTCACCCGTACGAAGAACGGGTATACCAGATAGTATTTTTATAAAGGAAGTGTTTTATGATTGGATGTACAGTCAACCCTCCTATAACGCGGTGTGAGTACGTACCGCGTTATATGGAAACCGCGCTATAAGAAACTCGGATTTAACTTTACAAACCAGGCTAATTCGTAGCGCGTTCTATGGAAACCGTCTACCGCGTTGTATGGAAACCGCGCTATAAGAAACTCAGAATTAGTACAAATCACATCATTCGTACCGCGTTATATGGAGACCAATAAACACAAAAGACGAGATAAACTCCACCGACGTTACTGATTTTGTTTTGTTTACGCCATGCTTGAGTGCGCGCTCCGCTTTTAATTTATTCCTCGATCAGTGTCATCACTACTTTTTTTATTTCATAATAAAACTAGATTTCGAAGGGAGAGGTGGTGGCAAGATTTTAACATAAAATAAATATAACAGAAAGTAATATTAATGTCCAGATGTAAATTATTTACACTATTTCTTAAGCGTTCATTACACAAAATTTGAAACAATGCGTTACTTTTGCTGAGCAGAGATCCCGTGAAAAAACAAAAAAACTAACACTAATATACGTTATCCCTATCGGAAAGAACTGATAGGACGTTGTTAAACGGAAACCGCACTGTAAGAGTACCGTGTTATGGGAGGGCTGTCGCAATTTCAGCTCCGCGTTATATAGAAATCGCGTTCTGAGAGTACCGCGTTATAGGAGGGTTGACTGTATTCTAAATTATTATTCATCTAATTTTCCAATGGCTACTTGAAACAAGGGTCTCCAAACTTATTTTGTGGACCTTTTAGTCCTCACTTTAAGTTTTATAGACTCCTGAAAAAGTTTGTTCAATATTCCTAAGTGAAATATTTTTATTTGTATAATACTAAAAACTAATAAAAAAACGATTAAACAATTTTTGGATGAAATATTTATTTGTAGCTAATTGAAAGATAATAGTTAAACAATTCCAATCTGATTAATTGATTTGTTGGTGCACCAATAATGATTTTTCTTCGATAATTTCTTACGGACAAAAAATTTTCCTTCATTTGAAAGAGGTCCCTGAAAATTCCTGTGGAGAAATTTTAATCGCGAATTTCTAATATTTTGGTTATCAAACATATAAGTTTATTATTATGATTACATTATTTAGTTAATAACATTTCATCATGCATCTTTTAGTTTATATTATGAACCTTCGAAGTACAATTTTTTCTTGTGAATCCCCTCAAAACTTTTACGAACACCGTTTGTGAGAGAGAGAGAGAGAGAAGTGCTGATTTAAACTAACTAAACATTTAGTAATTTTCGAAATTTTTACAAAAAAATTTAAGAAAGTTTTAATTTATGATTTGAAAAAGAAATAAAACTGCTCCTTAAAACATAAACACTCTGAAAAGCAATTTTAAAAATAGTTTTACTTGAATTGTCATGCAATTTCTTAAAAATATTCTTTACAGCTAAAAACTTTGAAGAACACAAGCCGAACACACACACAAATAGTAATAAGGACCCAAAACGACATAATTCTTTTCGGGAAATAATTCCTCTCACAAAAACTAATCAGAAAGTTTTATTTCTGCCAATTAAGTATAGAATGCCCCCCTGATGTTCGTCGGAATATTTCAGAAACAAATATGCCATTCGTTAAGAATTTTTGATTAGTGAACTCTAACCTTGGAGTTCGTATGCAGGTGAATTCTTATTTCAGTTTTAATCGTATGTATATAAGCACCGTCTTTTATTTCCTTTTATCGCAATGTGATTGTTATTTTCCCAAATAAGCTCCCTTTGTTATTATGACCTAAAAAATATCTTGCTCTCTGTTGAAATAAAATGATAAAAATGGAAACGATGTAGGAAATGTGTATGTTCTTTTTTAATTAACGCCCTAATGAGGTTCTGCTATGGGTGACAAATCTTGGAATTTTGCATTACAATCAGAGGCTAAGTCGACATACAACTGTTGTCTCTCATTTTGATATGAGGATTCGGACATTTTGTTATTATTTATTTACTGAAATTCCTATTTACATAACTGGTTTTCATGGAATCTAGATGAGAACCAACATAAACCAAGAAGTAAATTGATAATGGCCACAACTACGGGGGGGAAATAGCTAAATAAATATATAGATAAGGTCATATACATATTTTTCAATTTTATGGTCGTCATTTACATATATTTCCTCATTTATACTAGATTTTCATTCTTCCTAGATATTCGCTGCAAACTTCACTATTGCAAACGATGTAATATTCAGCATTTTCATTATCTCCACATCTACTGTTCTTTAAATGAAATTGAAGTGTTTTTAAAAATCATGACTAGGCTTAAATCCAGAGTCAGATATAAGTTAGAGTCGGATGAATTATTTTTGCCAAACATTTTTTACTTATAAAGTATAAAGAAAAAACCCGTAATGTTGAAATTGTTAAAGACCCACAAAGTTTTCATAAACAAGTTCTACAAAGGTTATTACTATTTTTTCGGCTATCTAAACAATATAATTTTAGATCAATATTTTTTTTATTTATGTCTCAACTTCTGGGGGTATAATTATGTGTTATGCTATGCTTCTCTAGATTTTTTTTTTGAGTTATCACAAGCTTAAATATTAGAGTTGTATTTCGCTGTAGTCCTCTCATCTTTGCATTTTAGAGAGATCTAAAAAAAGTAAATACGAGCTCCAGAGATATAATAAGACCAATTCCCGATATATTTGAATATCGTTTGCTTCTTATCTCAGAACCTGTTATAATTAGAAAAACTAAAACACATAAAATGCACTTGCTTTGATGTTTAAATTGAGATTGATGGCGTAAAACAAACATTAGGTATTACAGACAAAGAAAAAAACCCGAAGCATTTTTATTATTAACAAACGTAAATATATGTCTCTTTAATAATTTTGAAAATAAGGTGAAGTATTTTTTTTTGTATCGATATGTAAGGTTTGACAAGGATATTAAAGTCAAAACAAAATGACCAACTTTGCATCGCTAAATTTTTTATGGATTCAAAATATGTTGGATTTGAACACTACTTTTAATTATCTGTTGCGACATTAATTTTCCAAAGTTCAGATGAGAAAGGGATTAAAGATGCAATTTTTTTTTATTTATTATACATAATAAAATTTAAAAATTACAACTCTTTCCTTTTTTAGTATTTGAATTTTTAATTCTAGCTGCAAATAATAATAACTGTTATCTGATTACATTGATCTTTATAAAATACTAATAACCTTTTCCCTTTAGTTATGACCATCTATTGTTCAATGCAAAAGTAAGTACCCTATACAAAAGTAAGCCCTACCTGATATCTTTAAAACTAGGCAGTTTACATAGCATGCATTATCAAATACTCCCCTCAGGGGCTCACCTTCTTTAGGTGAGTATGGGTGTCCCAATCCCGAGGTACCCTAGTGATCTTTTCCTTTTCCCAAGGGGTTTACTATCTTTGGTAAACACGGGTCTCACGAGCCTGGGGTACCCTAGTGATCCTTCTCTATTTTCGACCCTCCTTCTTGTCATTCAATTGATCCTTTCCTTTTCCCGTCTAGATCACAGATTTTCACAAATGTTTGGCGCAGTATAACCAGATTTGGCTCTTGCGCCATAAAATCTCACACTCATTCATTCATTCATTATCAAATACTCTTTCAAAAGGTAATTTGAAATAGTTAAATGTGCCCGACTCACAATCTCAAAAACCTAGACACAAACCATCTCGACCGAAGGCCGCATTTCTACTAAATCAAATGATTGTTTATGGTATTAGGCCTAGGCCTACACATGGATAATGGTCATCACAATCATGCAGTCTCACCACTTTGGCCAGTTGACATGCAGTTTGAAATTCGCTGTTTTTCGGAGAATATGTACGGGAATAATATTTGACCATAAAATTTATCCAAATCATGATCGTATTAAGAAAGAGTTGAGAACGATACGAGTCCCCTACCGAGGGTAAGGCCCTAGGCCCGGGCCGAGATGGCCCATGCCATAAGACACCCCTGAGTGTACTTACTATTACAGTCGAACCTCTATATTGCGAATTTTTCTATACAGCGAACTTTTTTCTGAACCCTTGAACATTTCATGATTCTCTTCGTAAAATAACCTCTCTATAGCGAAGAGCATTTTCTATAGAACGAACTTTTTCTTTTGCGATTTAATTTTTGTTCTCCCTTTAGTTTAAAGTGCTTCTGAAAAAAATTTCAAGTTATTCTCTCTTTAACACATTTTATGGTAGTCACAAATCTGGAACTGGTTTTTTTTAATCCTAACTCGCCGAGAGCAATAGAGTTGTGGACGTTTCATCCAAGAAGTGCAACCTTTAACCCCCATTACCCAGTTCACTAGAAGCATCCTCGATATCCCCTTTCACCTTCAGTAGAGTTGTGCCGTATCCCCGAGTTCTAATTATAAAATAATGTATGTTTAATATCAACTTGTATGCTTTAAATTATAAAATGTCCTTAAAATATTAATTTTAGTTTAAAATTATTTTCTTAGTATTGAAAATACAGTGAATTCTTCGACAGTCATTTTTCTTGTTTTCCTTGCAGCTTTTCTTTCTTTCTTTTTTGATGGGTAAGATACATAAAATAAACATACATTTATTTACAAAAAGGTGTGAATAATTACTTTTTTTTTAAATATAGTATAGTGTTTATGAATTTAAAATATTTGCTTTATGTGGTTTATAAAGTATATTAAAAGATGAAGCGCTTTATATAATGAATTTTCCTTATAACAAACTTTTTTCCAGGATTTAGCGACTTCGTTATATAAAGGTCCGACTGTATTATTGTTTTTCCATTAAATTTTTGTGTGCTGCTTTTCAGTTTGTTGAGAGGCCACTCAGAAATGCACTAATTTAAATATTTTTTTATATATTTATAAATGTTATAATGATGAAAATATCATGTTTATGAGGATTTCTCAGATAATTAATTACCGTAGTCATTGTTAAGGTATTGTATAACTTTCTGTACTCTGATCTCTTGTGTTGTTAATAATTATGCGGCATGACAAATAATTCAACTTGTTCAGAAAATTTTAAAAATTAAAGGTAACTATTAAAAATTTACTTTTACAATAATTAATTAATGAAAAGAGTTTTTAAGAAGAAAGAAAATATTTTAAAAATAAAATTTTATACTCTCCCCATCTTTTTTATGAGGTTTTGAAATATGTAGCATTTTACTTATTTAAATGTCTTATATTTGCATTAACTTAATTTGAAATCGCTGATTGTTATGATCAATTTGGGAAGATTTTTGAGAATATGTAAGCAGAAGATACTGAGGAATTGATGGCTCACACACACAAACCTCTTGTCGAAGATGAACATAATAGAGAAGAGGTTAAATTCATTATTTAATTGCTAGGCTAACTTCTGAAGATTTGAAATTTGGTGGAAGGCTGGAAAATAATTTTTTAAAATTTTAATCCATGCATAAAATTTATCCAAAAATTCGGAAGATACCCAAAGGTTTGTTTAGCTGAGGACCAAGAAAAAAAGTAAAGAGCTAAGGCGTAGCTACCACTGTATCAGCCGTATCAATGATATAGGGGCCCCAAGTTGCAGGGGCCCCAACATGTGTAACAACAGTACCACAAATAAAGCTTTCATTTCTAAAAAGAAGCCCCGAAGTAGTGTTGATACGAGGCCAATTTAGAACTAGCTACGCCAGTGTAAAATTAAACAACAAGAAGGGGGATTTTCCTATGAAAAAGTCAATACCCGACAAAAAATTTTTTTCAAAAAAAGCAATCTATCTACTCAAAACATCATCAATAGGGGAGATTCTTAATGGATTTAAGCGTAGCGGATGTGGTCGATGATCTTTTGTGAGGATAGCGATTTTAATTAATCTTGCCTTAAGCAAACGCCATTTGTTATCAGAAAGCATAGCGACGATTAATTAATATTATTTCCAATATTTTTAATTGAAAGCTTTTATTCTCTTTTGAGTAATTTATATGCTTTCATAATTTTATTATAGTTAATGATCAAAGTAAGAATGAATTTAACATTGATGTTATATATAAATGTGTTATATTAAATGTATAAATGCTACCCCATTGAATGAATAAGTGTTAAATTATCAATGGGAATACTCATATACCAGTGATGCACAAGGAATTTTTCAAGGGGGAGGGTTCCTGGGTTGAAAGTCCAACGCTCTCGCATCATACCCCAATACGCCGCCAAACATATTCTTTTGATTTTGTCGATTGTCGGGGAAAAAAAAACAGTGAACAAGCAACATAAAAAAAATTAATAGCAACAAAGAAAATTTTTATTTAGTTACTTTTTATTAAATAATTACAATTAATATAAATATGTAAAAATATATGACACAATCGCAATATTAAGTGGCAAAATAGAAATTGATTTTCCTTGCAATTTTCCATTTCCATTTTAAAAAAAAAGTGTTGGACTATATTTTGTGTGTGTGTTACTATTTATTCATTAATTAAATTAAATATTCTAATGAAATACTATAATGAAAAATAAAACACATTCTCAGAAATTAGGTGGGTTTCGAACCCACGACCTTTGGATTAGAAGTTCAATGCGCTATCCATTGCGCTACAGGGACACAACGAACGATTTTCCTTTCTACATATGCTACTGGACTATTATTTTTGTTTGTTACTATTTATTTATTTTAGTTTTAATTAATGAATTAATATTTGAAAAAACAGTATCAACATCAAGTGTCATCCACTACAAGTTTAAAAAAATGCCTTTGAGCTTGAATGGATCAACATAAAGTATTTTATTAACAATTGAAAATTTGAACTAGCTCAATATATATACTAGCTGGTATACCTGTTCTTCGCACGGCTGAATTAAAAAATTAAACAATACGCATTGAAGGATAAAGAAGTTTTTAATGAGTTAATTTTACGTGAATTGCAAATTAAACAAAAAAAAAAAAGGCTTTTGCATATCTCAGTTGTACAAAAAACCCTTATTTGTTAATTTTTAAGTCTAAAGATTAAAGCTGATAAAAATGATTTTATATTTATTTATAACGTCCCGTAACTCTCTTGAAGGTTGATTTTTGAAAACATTTTCCTAAGCTCTGCTTAGCAAAAGTTACTCATTGTTCCACATTTTGTGAAATGAATTGCTTAAAATGGGGCCGTGGGTAGCCTAGTGGCTAGAGCATCGGACTCCAGACCGAAAGGCCTCGGTTTGATGCCCGATGCCACCAAATACCCTCCGAGTACACACGGAGTACGTGCTCGTTAAATTAGTGGGTCCGAAAGTCTTGTGGGCGGTCACAGCAGAAACTACGGGTGCATGGGACTTGAGAATACTTCCCTCCCCTCCAGTTCCATGCCTAAATTGTGGAGGTGGAGATAGACGGTGTTGCCACCTAACGTAAATAAGTAAAGTAAACGGTTAAACGGTGTTGGAGTGATGCGATTTCATACACTGCTGTTTGTAAGAAATGCAACACCATGAAGGAATCATCAGAATTAAATGAACATTGCAGCAAATATCAATTATAGGATGTTACGTAAAATAGTAAAGTTTCAGAACCACTGCGCATGTGAGGCGTGCACAGTACCCTCTGAACTGATACTGAAAACATATAAATAGAGAGCTGTAAAAATAGTTAATGAATATTTGCTAGTAATGAACTTTTTGTGAGAACTAAGTATGCCTCCTCTACGAAATAAGAAGTTCCAATAACTTACGGAGTTTGAACGGGGGAGGATTATCGGCCTTCGAGAAGGAGGGTTTTCTTATCAAGCAATAGGAGCTTGTGTGCAGCGGAACAGTTCCACAGTGATGCGAGTTTTGAAGCAGTGGACCAATGAGCACCGAACAACTCGAAAAACTGGCAGTGGACGATGGAAGGTGACGTCAGCGCGCGACGATCGACAACTGCTCCGCATGGCGGTGTGAATGACCGTTTAGCTTCCTCCAAGCAGTTGGCAGCACCCAGAGTTATGGGTTGAGGTGTGATTTCGTATCATGGACGATCCAATTTGCTACGAATTGAGGGTAATCTCAGTAACAAAAGGTACGTGCGTGAAGTGCTACAGCCCGAAGTCGTTCCCTACCTTTAAGGCATCCCTGGAGCTATCTTTCAGAAGCATAATGCACGCCCACATGTTGCAAAGATGGTTCGAGACTTCTGTTCAGCCCAACACATGCAAATTCTTCCTTGGCCTGCTTATTCGCCATATATACCACCTATTGAGCACGTGTGGGACTTGGTTGACACGCGTCTTGCTCGTGATCCGCGTCTTGCAGCTTCAAAAGACGAACTTTTGCTGCGCATGCAAGCAATATGATATTCTCTTCCACAAGCAGGCATTCAAAATCTGTTTGACTTCATGCCACGTCGTATAGCAGCACTTATTGCAGTGTGTGGTGGCTACACCAAATACTGTGATTTCGGACATTTAATTTTTTTTTTTTTGCTTTGAAAATTTTGTCATTTATTTGTACTAATACCAATCGTTTGTGCATTAAATTTAATTTAATTTTGATGATTCCTTAATGGTGTTGCATTTTTTACAAACAGCAGTTTATATATATACAAACATCCATTTATATATATATATATATATATATATATATATATATATATAGGGGAGTCTGAACTATAATAGTAGGAATTGAAAAATAGATTATATATTAAATAAATAACTATCATTAATAAATAAATTTAATTTTTAATCGTAGTTAAATTTTAGTTACTATATACATAGGAATATAATCAATAAAAAAAGCAAAGGTTGCGTAGGGTGCCGGACCTGGGGACCCTCCCCTCCCTGTGGGCGCCACTGCCATACCCATATCTGAAAACTTGTACAGTTGAGCTTACACCACTTATTTTCAGTGGGGACTTTTGAATTAAACAAAATTCTTCATTTCATTTTGAGCTATTTTTAGGTTACTTGGAATGTTCTCCTATTTTTACAGTACAAATCACAGATAGATTTTTTGTGTGGTTTTTTGTGCACACTTTTTCGAGGATTCGTTATTTTCGATTTTTTGTTATTTTCCATATAAAAAAGAATAGAGTGTATACTTAGACTCTTAGCTATTATACAATAAATTATATACATAGGAATATAATCAATAAAAAAAGCAAAGGTTGCGTAGGGTGCCGGACCTGGGGACCCTCCCCTCCCTGTGGGCGCCACTGCCATACCCATATCTGAAAACTTGTACAGTTGAGCTTACACCACTTATTTTCAGTGGGGACTTTTGAATTAAACAAAATTCTTCATTTCATTTTGAGCTATTTTTAGGTTACTTGGAATGTTCTCCTATTTTTACAGTACAAATCACAGATAGATTTTTTGTGTGGTTTTTTGTGCACACTTTTTCGAGGATTCGTTATTTTCGATTTTTTGTTATTTTCCATATAAAAAAGAATAGAGTGTATACTTAGACTCTTAGCTATTATACAATAAATTAAAATTTTTATTGTCCCAGACTGAATCTAGAAATTTTACGAGGGTATAACAGACTCTCTCACAGAATACTATTAACTGTTAAAGTCTTCATGGCAAAATTTGACAGATGCACTCAGCATATTTTTAAAAAATAACTGAATATTTTACGTAAATAAAATTACGACGATTTGGATTACGGAAAATATTTATAGAACTAAAATGAAAGAACTTCAATGACAATTTGCATCTAAGAAAACTTTCAATAAATAAATAATTATAAACGTAACGTCATTCTTGTTTCAAATTTTGGCTTTCACATGGGCTTTCTGTTTTGTACAAAAATATTTATTGAACTCTGTATAAACAAGACCATCATCTCTATTCCCCCCCCAAAGTTATTCTCATTTGTGAGTCGACTAATCTATTAAAATTTTGAAAAAGGTTACTATTATCTCCATAAGCACTACTGTTGATAATAGAAAATGTTTTAGTGAAACATTTTTAGCATTGATAAGACTCGTTTCCATCTCCAGAAATTCATTAAAAAACAAAATTATCAATTTTAAGTTATAACAAATGTAGATGTTTAAACTTTTCTTCAATGCCCTCATCATTCCAAGGTGGAGGGTTCCAATAGACCAGGGATGGCCAACCCAAATAACCTCCTTCGGACCTACTTCGGAAAAACTTTATAATCCCGCGGGTTGCATATAAAATTATATACAGGGTGTTTAGCCTTAATGTGACCCAATGGCTAATTCACGATCCATTCGGTTTATATATGCACTTCTAATTTGAAAAATGTTTTTAAAAAAGGTAAAGGATGTTTTTACGTGCTTTTCGACCAAGAAACCCATTTAGAAAAAAATTACAAGAATTAAATTTTTATACGGTCCCTAGGTCCTATCACTTGAATTTAGGAAAAGATGCAGTACACAAAAACAAAGGAAACACAAAAAGTTTCATTTTATTACGATAACAACTGTGGCCGAGTATGGAACTTTGAAAATCATACATTTCAACCATTTCCAAGAAGCTAGTAAGGGGCCGTCTCCAAAGTGAAATTAATTGGAACTCTACCAGAAAACTTTCACTCTTGCACGTCACTCTCTCTCACGTTTTTAAATTTAAAAGTACATACATTACGTTAATAATACAATAATTGAGTACTTAAAAAATAAAATTTATTCTGTGTATGTGTAAAACATAGACAAAATGAAATATTTTGGACGAAGAAAACATTTCAAAGGCAGTTCCAAAAAAAAAAAAAAAACTTTTTTGCTACTGCTTTAGACAGATTTGCTGCGGTACTGATCATGGCGAGCGTTAAAAATCTGTTGTGTAGTCAATTGCAGTTGCATATAGTCGTATTTTCTAATATTACGAATTCTAGTACGGGAGAACGAGATGTATACAAATGAAGAATATTGTGAAATGGTACTGTTGTATAGACAGTGTAATCGAAATAAGAGAGAGGCGGCAAGACTTTATGCCATGAAATTTCCCAGTCGAAGACATCCATCTTATTGTACAATTGCCCGTGCTGTTCAACGCTTGTATAAAACTGGGAGTTGTCATACACGTATTCCAGTGTTTCTCAAACTGTGGGGCGCGCCCCCCTGGGGGGGGCGCGGTAACCCTGCGAGGGGGGCGCGAGCATATTGAAAATAAAAAGTTTAAAAATAATTTTTTGGAATGAAGTAAAACAAGATGCTTTCTGACATAATAAAAATACACATTTACACTGATATAATTTATTTTTATCATCTGGTGATCATCAAAAATAAAAGATTCCACTTTAAACACTCATTAGCCATCTTTGATCCTATAACCAAATTAAACAAATATTTTGTTTGCTTTGCGATCAATATGAGAACGATGAGAAATTTTTTATTACGTTTCTTTTACCCTAAAATATTACTTTAGCTGACCTTCGAACTTACTAATATGGTTATCTCCGTCTTTTTTTTAGGGAAGTTGTAAATATATATAATATATTTCTGTTTCATCTTTTTTCCATGTGAAAGAGTTTTATGATATATGGATAAGCATGAGTATTCTGAAACATATAATGCATAATGAAAAGCGTTTTACACAATTATTTTTTAGAACATGTTACACTTTCCCCATGAACAATTTTGTAGTTTTGATTGCTGTGTTGTACGACTTATTCTGGTTTATAAATGTAAATAAGCAGAATATTAAAAAAATGGGCATCTGTGATCCCTATTAAAGGAAGTTGAAACTGATCAAGCAATTGAAGAACCTACTGAAATAATGCATATTAATCAAGATATATATATAGCGAAGGTAAATATCAGAAAAGCGTTATATGAAACGTTTGAGTTGATTTGAGGTGCCTGACTAGTGTAAAATCGTCAATTTTGATGAACATGACAAAAAAAATTTTATTTGATATTTTTAATATTTGAATTTTCTTCTTTCTAAAAATACCTTACTTTTGCTTGTACTCCAATTATTTACGAAGTTATAGCAGTTTTTATGTCAAGTGAGAACAACAAAAACGAACCGGAAGTTAGAAATCGAAACCGGAAGTACTTTGAATTTGAAAGATTTTTACTCTTTTTTGGAATTTTATTGAATTTATTTATAAAATATTAATTTTGGTAACATTAAAACTGAATATGGTGATATTCTTTTAAAAATTATTTAATAGTTTTAGTAAAATTTGGCAACAACTTTACAGGTTTGTTGTCATTTTTCGATTTGCTTATGTTGTAGCTACTCGATTCTTCGCTCCTCGTTTAATTTATTATTTTGATATATTTTATGAAAAAAACTGTCTTTCTTAAGACAAAATATTGATTAATTATGGCTAAATCAAGATCTGGGAGGTCTAAGAAGCGCCGATTTACTGGAAATCGTTATACCATTCGTGCCACAATTAATGAGAATGATGAAACATCTGAGCTCAATTCTACTGAATCCGCTAGTGCCAAAAAGTTGGAATCAAGCCATACAAGTTTGGAAATTTTCACAGAAAGATTGTTTGAAACTTCTAAAGACAATAGAATTGTCAGCTGGACAACTTTGCTCAGGGCTTGGAACTTATAGAAGACTCTGTCAGTGGATTATGCTCACATATGAACCTAAAGTGCAAAAACTGCTCCTTCTTTAAAGGTTTCCCTACGACAGAGAAGATGAAAGGTTCTTGTCTTATAAACTCTTCAATTGTTTTGGGGCTAAGGATAATCGGGAAAGGATTTTCAGCTGGCAAAAAATTATGTGCTTTCCTCGGTTTACCTTTCCTGTCAAAACTTGCTTTCCGCAATCAAGAAAGAAAACTGTTGAAAGCAACTGAACGCGTTGCTCAAGAAAACATCAACGCTGCATTGAGTGAAATCAAAGGCTCAAATAGTTTCACTAAATGTGGAATATCCATTGATGGTACTTGGCAACGCAGAGGCTACTCATCTTTGAATGGGTGTGTAAGTGCCATATCAGTTGACACCGGTAAAATTTTAGACATTGAAGTTATGACACAATATTGCCACATATGCGCGAAAGGCAATAGCCAATCATCGAAACATGTATGTTCGAACTACAAAGGTTCCGCGGGGAACATGGAGGTTGTTGAGCCTACCGTATATTTGAGAGATCAAATGTGAGGAATGTACAGTACAATGAATACTACGGAGATGGGGACTCAAAAGGATATGAATCTGTTAAAAACTTTTATGGAATTAATACAGTAACCAAACTCGAGTGTATAGGTCATGTACAGAAACGTGTAGGGGGGCGGTTGCGTCAATTAAAAAAAACGACGAAAGGTTTGGGAGGGAAAAATAAATTAACTGATAAATTAATCGACAGAATTCAGAACTATTATGGAATAGCTATTCGAAACAATGTAGGTAATCTACAAAAGATGATGAGTAGTGTAATAGCTGCATTTTTCACTGTGTATCTGGAAAAAACAATTCATTGCATGGACAGTGTCCTGAAGGATCTGAGAGTTGGTGTCGTTACCAAAGGGCAAAAGCAGCTGGGAGTCCCCTCAAAGAAATTGAGCAAGGACTTCCTAATAAAATTATAAACCAAATAAAGCCTACATATCTAAAACTGTGTAATGAAACTTTGTTGAAAAAATGTCTTCATGGTAAGACACAGAACTGCAATGAAAGTTATAACAACATTTTGTGGAATATTGTTCCCAAAAATATATTTATTGGACTGGAAACATTTCGTTTGGGTGCATTATTAGCTCTAATACTTTATAATTCTGGTTATGCTGGTATATTATCAGTAATTCGAAATGTAAATGGTTCCCTTCCTGAAAGTGTTGCTCAAGAGTTACTTAAATTTGATAAACAACGGATTTCAACATCTTTAAGACATTTTTTACCGATTGCGAAATTGTCTCGAAAAAAAAAGTAAAGCAGCTAGAAAAACAAAAAGTACTAAGGATGAAAAAACAGAAGGCTTAGTATATTCATATGGAGGGTTTTAAAGTACTTCTTTGCAGGATTTTTATTCTAATTTATGATAACTTTTGTGATAAACAATATTTTTCAAGAGTTTTTTCGTGAATGTTTACTGGTAAAACAACACAAATATATTTTGTATGATATATTTCTTAACTTCTAAAATAATATGGAATAACATATATTTGTTTTTCTATGTAAAATATTTTTATTTTTAATGCAATAAGGTTTTTTAAAGTGCTTTTATACGTCTAATCTGTATTTCGTAAACTGTGTACTTAGACTTTAAGAAAAAAGATTTTTGACACTATAAAATTGTTAAAAATATTAAAAGATAAAAGTTTGAAGAAAGTATATAATATTCATAATTGCTTTGAAAATGTTTGTTCTTTTGATATATAGAGGTTTTAGGTTTTTTCAGCAGTATAGTTTTTTAAATTTTGAATTTTAAATCTTTAAATGCATTTTTCTCTGAAACAGATTTTTTGATATTTTACAACACGTTAAGCATGATATCTCAAAAGTTCTGTAGGTAATTGTCTGTAATTTGTGTAATTGTGCATTATTATAGTATGTATGCTGTGACGTAGGGATTAAGAAAAACAGCATATTTACTTTTTTATGACTTTTTTCTGTGTGATAAATGTGAAATTTTTGAAAAATTTGCATTGCGTGCACTTTTTGACTTCTAGTTCAGTAACAAATTAAAATTTTTCAAAGATATTAGGTCGATTCATTAGTAACTGTTTTTTGAGTAAAATTATGTGGGATTTTTGAAATATTATGCATTAGAATTTATTTTACTATGTTTAACGTAACGTACAAATAACGTCTAATTTAAACCTAAAATTGGCCATATTTAAAAAAAATACATTGAAAGAAAATTTTTTTTGCTGTTTTTATTAGTTTTCAGTTATAATTAAACAAAAAATGAGTTTAAAAATAAATTTTCGGCAAAATTTCAAAAAAATGTCTTCGCAACTAGTCAGGCACCTTGAGTTTAGCTGGAAAATAACGTTCCTGTGTTGTTAGCGAAAAGTGTCTGTGATTTATGTCCTTTATTAAGGGCATTATTTATTTGGAACATTTTCTTTAGTTTTATTGGATTTTTTCTCAAATTTTCTACGAAAAATTGAAAAGTCCTTGAAAGTAGGTAAGTATATTTTCTCTTAATTAAATTATTCACTGGAATTTTGTGATTTTTATAGTGTATAGTAAAAATAACTATAAAATAAATTATAGTTTTAAAACAAACTAAAAAACACGCTTTTATAGTGAATCGAGCTAAAAAAAAAAAAAAAAAAATATTACTTAAAAGTAAGATATACAAAATTTAATACTTATCTTGTTAATTTGTACGGTTTATAATTATGATCGTATTGTAGCTTTAGCGTCAAAGTGTATTATTATTGCATTCAGTACATTATTAATGTATAAGGGGGGCGCGATAAAAATTGTGATTGAAAAGGGGGGCGCCAGTAGTGAAAGTTTGAGAACCACTGACGTATTCCCTTGTCTCGTGCCACACCTTCAAGCTTGCGGATACCCGCTGAGGATGTTCTAGGGCATGTCCTGGCTCATCCTGAAATTAGTGTCCGGGATATTAGCAAGGCTTGTTCCAAGTCAAAATCGACGGTGTGAAACATATTACATACGTACGGTGCATATCCTTATAATCCAGTCGTGGCACAGGAACTAATGCCCGGAGACCAGGAGCGTCATTTTGATTTTTGCAATTTCGTGTTAAACACACTGGATAAAAATCCAGATTTTTTAAATGAAGTTTTGGGGTCGGATGAATGCCAGTTCTCGAGGCAAGGTACTATTCATACACAGAATACGTATTATTGGTCCCTCGGAAACCTACATCTAATACGACCGAATTGCCACCAAGTGATCGGTGAATGTGTGGTGCGGAATATGGAAGAGCACCTTAATTGGTCCAATGTATTTCGATGGACCTTTAACATCAGAATCATACACGGAAGTTTTATCTGGACCATTAGCCGATTTTTTAGAAGATGAAGTTTATTTGTCACGCATGTAGTACCAGCATGATGGTGCATCCGCACACAAATCTGCGCAACCATGTACATTTTTGGCGCAGACATTTGACACTCGAACAATCGGCTATGGAGGTCAACAGAAGTGGCCCCCTCGATTACCCAACCTAAGTCCTCCGTATTTCTTTCTCTGGGGCTTCCTAAAAAGCAAAGTGTGTGAACTTGAATCCACGAGTAAATCCGATTTACTCAATCGAATCAGCATGACAACTATGTTACAGAAGCTACAGGCGGAGTTTCTGACGGGGGTTCGGTACTGCATTTCTGCGGAAGGCAGTTATTTTGAACATTATTTAAGTTAATTTGGTCATTCTGATATAATAAAGCCCCTGATTCATGGTTGGCGCATCATTCCACATTATGCTATAATTTGAACGGCAAATCCTGTATTCTTTTGCTGCTATTTGTTAAAACAAACTGTTTTAATCTTTTCGGTACAAGTTGTATTTCTTTAATTTAACTTTTATTGTTTGCAATACAGCAATACAAATTGTCGATCTATGATGTTTACTACGATGTTTTAATATTACTATGATGTTTTTCTTTTGCACTTTCTGTAGATTGTGAATTACTGTTCTCTAAACTTAATTTGTATACGACTCCCTTTTCGGTACAATTCAGATGCTTCATCTTTATTTAGGCATAACTCGGTCAGTTTTTATCGTAATAAAATGAAACTTTTTGTGTTTGCTTTGCCTTGTGTACTGCATCTTTTCATACATACAGGAGATAGGAAATTTTTTTACAGAAATTATTCCTGCTGATAATTTAAGCCAGGGGTGGCCAACCCAAATGACCTCGTGGGTCACTTCGGAAGAACTTTACAATCCCGTGGGCCTCATATAAAAATATATATCTTTATATTATATTTGGATCCATTATAAATATTTGTTGGAGTGAAAATTTAAAACAGATTGGTTATTGTCTTCATTGTTTTTCATGTACACAAACATAGATAATATATTAATAATAATGCAATGATCAAATAATGTTTATTATATTTAATTAGTGAGATATGTTTCTCAAATCTTTCACTCTTAGTTTTTGCAAGCCGATCTCAGTGAGTGTATTTGCGCCTCGTAATTGATGTTGCAGGTTTTCGTCCGTTAAATATGAGGGCGATTTATGTTTAGTAAATTTCATTTTCAAAAAATAAAAAACTAGCAGCAACAGAAGCAACATGATAAAATAGAAATAGTTACGGGATTTATTTGTTGAAAAAAATGATGCGTGGAATGCCACGCGATAGAAGTGAAACTTCTTTGGAACATTGATTATTTGCTGTAATATTCCAAACTGACACAGTGTACATGTCTCAATGGCCTAATCTGCATGAAAAGTATTCGTGGCGACTTGAGTTTTTCTGATACCAAATCCAAATTAGGAATATATGCTAGAATTTCTGGGTATACAAAACTATTATATTTTGATAAATTTGGTATACTTTTCCTACTTAAACTTTGTCGGCAATTGTAACATTCTTTAATGTATTCTAAATTAATTTCCAGTAAAATATTTTTCTGCTCAGCAACAGGCGTTCTCAAATAATCTCTAAACCATAATATATCACAAATCGAACATCCGTGACCGAAAGGATTATCAACGAATAGCTTTTGAAAATCTTTGTGAGCATTTTTATGGGTGAGTGAATAATAACGGCGTACTGTTTAGCTAAACGATGGCTTTTGGTAAAGAACCACGTAATTTTGAACCATGGTCAAGTGACGAGGACGTCACTTGAGCTGGCACTCCCCCTCTCTTAACTACCACACCGCACCAACGGGATGACGTTTGAGCTCTCAACAGATTTAACGTGCATCGCTTCCCTACACGGTGGGTCTTAAGTGGTACTCGACTCGAACTCATGACATGCCAGCCACGATCTGATACTTTGACCACTAGGCTACCGTGGCTACGCATTTTTATGGAAATCATAGTCTTTGTAACGTAAGATACAGTTTACTATCGATTCACATGCATCAATTCCAACACGCACTAAACTTGCTTAGAGTTCTGTAGCTGACGGCACAGGGTGGTTCACAAAGTCCGTATTAATCTGTGCTGTCATAAGAAGAGTCTCAATAGCATTCCCCTCCCTTAAACTCGGCATTAAGAGAGTATCTTGCAATGTTTTTTTCCATGCTCGATATTCTCTCATGTGTACTTTGATGGAAATTTGACAGTAGCACTTGATGAATTTGCACTATTTTTCTGTTTGTCATTAAATTCAGCATTAGGAGAGTATTTTGCGATGTTTTTTTTTTTTTTTTCGTGCTTGATATTCTCTCATGTACTCTGATCGAGATTTGGCAGTTGCACTTGACGAATTTGCATTATTTTTCTGGGTTTTTTGGTCACTTTTTTGACTTGACTTGCTGCTAGTTTTTCTTTTTATTTTCTTTCACGAAACTCTTCTTCTCTTTGTGTGCATTTGATTTAGGCATTCTGACTAGAATTAATAATAATTCAACGCAAATGAAAATTAAAGAAATAAATTAGCCACCGAACACATCGCCATGTAGCCCACAATCTAAAGAAAATTTCAAAAAGGCACGCTTTTGCTGCGAGAGCTATTTTGTCTACACCGTAATACTCACACTGCAACTGATACGACCGCTGATAATGTTCCCGGATCTGGAGAAAAGGACCCCTAATCGTAAGGTGGGCAAGTTGACCAGTCGGAGACGTGGGCAATTATCCAACTTTTTCACCGATATGACACAAGTCACGCGGTGTCCCCGCTCCCCCTTTTCCTCCTCTGGCTCTCTCCTTACCAAGGTGACGATTCTGAGGGATGGGGGAAGACTGTTACTCAAAACTGGGCAATTTTCTCATTCACTCTCGAGCTCAAAAAAGTTTCACTTCAAAAAAATATATTATACAAAATAATCGTATATTGCACAGTTTTAAGAAATCTCTAGGCCGCAAAATTATTCAAAGCGGGTCACAAGCACCCTTCGGAGATCAGGTTGGCCACCCCTGCAATAGGCAATCCCTACACCCATAGGAAATGCGAGGTCATTGACCAAAAGGGGATAGTGGGAATAAGTGATTTGAAAAAGAGAGAGCGATTGTGACGTGGCTTTTTGAATGTAATCGCATTATAATTATTGCATCAGAAATAAAACGGAGTTTATGCAGTCCAATAAAAAGCAGTTCTGCTTTAGTCTCTTGTAAATTTACTCTACTGTAGAATAACCATGAGTGACCACATACGAGAATGCAATCACTTCCAGAATTTAATGCTCGAAAAATTATTGTACGGATTCTATTTATGCATAAATTGCATTAACATTTCATTTTTTAAAGAGGATTAGTGACAATTTAGTCACAAGAACAACTGTCCAATAGATCACTTAGTATCTACCATAACTCTTCGAAATTCTATTAAAACCAGAAAAAAAAATTCCTTTAATCATTAGAACATTTCTTTTACAAAACTTTGCATCGAACAATTAAACATGCTGTGGCTCTAAGTTGTAAAGAGGGACGTCACTTTAGTTGACAACCTTGTCATCTTTCCGATTGTTTTTCTTTAAAATTTTCATATTTGCATTTATACGATACTGTTGGAATTACTTTCACAGGCCCCGATATATTTTCTATGTATGAAAAAAAATTGAATTCTTTATTTAAAGTTGAAAGGCTGACGTAGCCTTGAGGTTAAACGAGTTATTTGGCTAGAGATTGGTTCTAAAATGATACAATATCAGAATACTAAGTATATAACTTGTAAGTGGTGTCGGAATTCAAAATCATAATGACATAGTGAAATTAAGCAAGTAGAATACAAACTTAGGTGCCGTTTTCATCATCATGCATTGGTTCAGAATTACGAAATTCGTCTCCAATAAAAGTGCAGCATTAATATTAATAACAAAATCCAAACTTAAAGTATCATGTATTTTAAATGTTAGCTCTGTACCATAAAACAAAGAAATACATATATAATGGGTTAACTAATTTAAATCTTAACCAAACTTCTTTGGGAATCAATATTCTTTTAGTTGCTAATCTAATTTTAATCAGGCTGCGATATCCTAGTGGTCATGATCACGGACTCGTGACTGGCATGTCATACGTTCAAACCTAGTGCCGCTGAAGGCCTACCGTGCAAAGTGGGCCTATGCACGTCAAAAATGTCGAGGCTCAAACGTCCTCCCGTTTGTGTGGTGTGGAAGTTAGAAGAGGGGGTGCCAGCTCAGGTGTCTTCCTCATCTTTATAGCGTGAGTTTAATATATAACGCTCACTCACTAATCTTAATTAACATCTGAGGTCAAATTTGATTTCTAACTGCATTTTAGAACTATTTATAGGTCTCTATCCTCAATTGTAAGAAAAAAAAAGATGATAATACTTCAGAAATAATCAACTCTTGGTACGCGAAATTTTTAGTTTTCTTAAAAATTATTTTCTCTGTCAACTTTTCTTTAAATTTCAAAGTCAAAAAATCTTAATGCAAAATTCGAATAACAAAAACCATTAACCTAGTTACATTTCCGAAAATTCTAGCGAAAAAAAAAGTGTTGAGTAAAATAATTATGGAAAATACACAAAAAAATAGTTACGGATTTGACACTGAACAATAAATAATACGATAAACCTTACGAAAAATTCGTGTTAATATTTTATAATTTTTACCAGATAAACATTTTACTTAATAACTCTCACAAATACAATAAGCAAAGGCTTCCAAATTATAAACTCCTTCGTGTACTTTTTTTTTATTAAAGTTACCATTTTCATACTCAACGAATTGAAAGAGACAACTCTACAGCACATGTCTTATGGGTAGGCGCGTTTGTAGACTTCGGCATTGATATCTATTGATATTTTATACGTGCAATTTTGATGAAAGCGTATTTCAAGACTTTTTAAACAGCTGACACAAATCCACTCTTATAATAAAATTTTTACATAAAATGCAGTACGCGCAAACATTGGGGTTGCCTACTATTTATTTAATTCATCATTTATTGACTTTTGTCCCAATTAAAAAAGTCATAAGAGCACAAGTTTATTTTAACTTTCATTTATGTCAAGCATTGAAGAAACTATTTATTTATCCAACGCCCGTGCTTGGCTTCTTGACCATTTGACACCGAGCCTCCCAGTACCGACTGACGACGTTGTCAGTAGGGTATTCATCGAGTCCAGTGCATTGGAGCAGGTGGTCATCATCCATTCTGGCATGGCCGCAGAGTGGCCAGACTAAGCCAGTGGAGGTATACTCCCAAAAAGTCATATCCAGTGGTTAGGCGAAAGAGGGCAACAGCCTCGGCTCTCTTCAGGGGTGCCTCGGGATTGGACCCACGGTGGTCGGAGTTTCCCATGGCTTTCCAGGGCTCTTTGTCAATGGATGTGGAGTGAGTGAGTGAATATAAACGTCGGCGTCGCACTGTTCAGATGCAAGAGGGCTTTTGGCGACAGACCACGTAATTTTGAACCATGGCAAAGTGACGTGGACGACATCTGAGCTGGCACCCCCTCTCCTAACTACCACACCACACCGACGGGAGGACGTTTGAGCTCTCGACAGATTTAACGTGCATCGCGCCCCTACATGGCGGGTCTTTAGTTGTACTGGGCTCGAACTCGTGGCAGACTTCGGGAATTTTGAATTACAACCGAGGATGACAGCCCATCCTCGAAGCTGTGGGAGCTTCCAACGTAGGACTCTGAGCTACAACGCATTTAAAGTGTATTAGCCCTCTACACAATAGATCTTCAGTGGCATTAAAGCTCGAACTCATAACACATAGGCCCCGAGCTCGTGATCATAACCATTAAGCCATTGTATATGCATTGAAGTTAAAGCTGCAATAACCTGCTAGCAGGTATGGGCATGTAGCTGCGCAAGATAATTTGTCCTATGCTCAAAGTTCTGACGTTAATGTAGAGAGAAAGTATGGAAAATGAAGTAACCCCTCTATCATGGTTCAGATATAAAATCATTTGTCAACAGACTGCTTCTAAGATGCTATTGATAAGAGATTAGTCTTGTAATTCCAGGACATCTCGAATGTGTACAGGAGAAAATCAATCTTGTCATTTTGGGATTATGAATACTAATTTCAATCTGATTTTTATCTGAACTATATTTTACAAAAGCTAAAAAAGTTTAAAATTTATATGAAAATTTTCCCATACGCAAACAAACAACAACAAAAAAGTCGCCCAAACAGAACCTTTACATTAACAGCATCCGGTCTGCGGGCTGTTCTTTGCACCTCACTGCCAAAAAAATCAAAAATTTCACTTGTTGGTACAAGTAATTCAGCAATTGTGCTTATAAAGAGTGTTTTTTTACAGGTATAGAAGTTTAAGTTGGCATTACTTTCCAAGTTGGCGACCGATTTATCAGCTGTCAAGTGATTTATTCTCAGTTTGGTTTGGCAATTCATCAAAACGATCATCAAGCAAGGCGTAGATTCGTCGAATGGGCCCAAAACGAGATTGCCGTTGTTCCCGATTTTCATAAGCGAATTTTGTTTAGCGAGATGAAGCGCACTTCTGGTTGAATGGCTACGTCAACAAACAAAACTGCCGCATTTGGAGTGAAGCTAATCCACAAGTGTATGTCGAAACACCGTTACATCCAGAAAAACTGACTGTTTGGTGCGCTTTATGGGCTTGTGGAATCCTTATTCAAAAACGATGAAGGCCACAACGTTACAGTCAATGGTGATCGGTATAGAGCCATGATTACTAACTTTTTCATTCCTGAATTGAACAATCATGATGTCCAGGAGCTGTGGTTCCAACAAGACGGCGCAACATGTCACACAGCTCGTGCCACAATTGATTTATTCAAAGACACGTTTGGTGACCGCCTAATTTCACGTTTTGGACCTGTGAATTGGCCTCCAATATCTTGTGATTTAACACCGCTAGAATAATTTCTATGGGGCTATGTAAAGTCATTGGTCTATGCGGATAAGCCACAAACGCTTGACCATTTGGAAGATAACATTCGCCGTGTTATTGCCGATATACGGCCACAAATGTTGGAAAAAGTCATCGAAAATTGGACGTCCAGATTGGACTACATCCGAGCCAGCCGTGACAGTCATATGCCAGAAATCATATTTAAAATGTAATGCCACAAGATTATCTTTCGAATAAAAAAAATTCATGTCAATCGAATAATACATCGTTGTTTTATTGCAATTTAAAGTTCTATACCTCTAAAAAAACACCCTTTAGTTCCGAAATCCAATATTGTACACTTTTCTTAAATTTCATGTGATTAAATAAAAAAAGATCAGAAAAACAAGATAGTTAAATTTAAAATAAAAATTCCCTCCTTGTTGAGCGAATTCAGAATGTTTCCCCCGAGAACTAACAAGAAATTTAAACAAATGAATCGAAAATCTGAATTGTTAATTTTTTTGCCTTCTGGTATTATATTTATTTTTAGATATCTTTGAATAAATGTTTTTTTTTTTTTCATTTTGGAAAACAGAAATAGAATCTAATGTTATATAACTGCACACATGCCCCCCCTTCAAATAAGTGTGTGATTATCCTGCTATTACCCTTCTTTATTCCTTTCTTATCACATGTTTTCGAGCGTTATCGACTATTAAAGCCTTTTTATGTTATTCGTTAAAGTGCCAGGTAAGAGAAACCAGTCACACATGAAACTTTTCTTTTTCATTCCAATTCCAAACAGGGCTGACAACTTTTTTTTAATGAAAATAATATCGACTTCTGAAAAAAACTTGTAGAAATTTGTGTTTTACGATAAAAAGAAAGTATTTCAACGGTTATTTAATGCAGTATATTTCTAATAATTATGACATAATTGATATAAAAAAAATTTCTGATGTTAAAATTCTCGAATGAATATTTATTATTAAAACAGTACCAAAAAAATAAATTTTACTCTTACTAAATTTGCTTACGATTAATTGGCATCATATTTCCAAATTATATTTTTACTCTCTTACTTAAACTGTTGCAGATGGATGATATAATTCATATAATAAAAGCATTATTTTTATGGTATTATCTGATAAGTAGTAAATTTTGAAGCAATTAATTAAATAAACATTTACTTATACAATAGAAAATGCATACAAATTTATAAAAATGGTGAGAATTCCTATCACACAAGACAAAATATATACAGTGTCTCTCAAAAGTGTTCGTACTTAGAAAAAAAGCTGTAGAAATTTTACAAGGGGTCTCAGGGGTGTTAAATTTCTCTAGAGGTCTGAAAATATAAACAATTTTCAAACAGGTATAAATCTTTAAAATTTAAATTAAATGGTTCGAATCTTTTACGTATTATTTAAAATAGAATGGGGCTTCAGAAAAGTATAAAAGGTTTAAAATATAATAATAATTTTAAAAGTCATAAGCATATGAAAATTCTATAATAAATATTAAGAATTTTTCGTTGCGCACGCTATTTTCTAAAATAGCCTCTGATGTATAATACTTTGTAGAATTATAAAATGCATCATACTCTTTAGACCCTACCTAATTTTAGTATTATATATCTTTTGTATTTCAAAATATTTGTAAAATATTGCACAATTTTTTAAATATTATTTTAAAATATATTTTTTTTTATTTATTAAAATATATAAGTTATTATTCTATTTATATAAAAATAGCTACAGTGTAATAAGAATACATTTAACTTTATAAATCAACTTATAGCTAGTTATTAAAGCTGCTATTTTAGAAAATAGCATGTGCGACGTAAAACTTAATAAATATTTTTTATAGAAAATTTTCTTATTTTCATATGCTTATAATTTTTTTTAATTATGATTATATTTTAAACATTTTATACTTTTCTGAAGCCCCATTCTTTTATAAATAATGTGTAAAAGATTAGAATTATTTAATTTAAATTTAAAAGAATTACAACTGTTTGAAAATTGTTTATATTTTCAGACCTCTAGAGAAATTTAACACCCCTGAGACCTCTTAGCCTATATATATGATTAAATTCGAATAAGTAGACCAATTTTGTCTTATACATTCTCTTTGTGATTTCGAATGAGACTTATTTTATTATTTTTTTTTGTGTGTGAAACATTCAGTTTATTTGTAAAAGAATTAAAAATGCAGGAAGGTGGAGCAAAAACGCATCACATAGTAATCGTCCAGCAAAATATTTTTGCACGAATTCCTTGAATAAAAATATCGTCTGTTGCTTTTTTTCATTTCTGCATTGTGGCGACACAGTATAAAAAATCGTTTTCTTAAATACTTCCTTGCTTTCTTTAAAATGTTCTATTTTATTATTTTACTATCTAAAAATTGTTCGTAGTCGTAAAGAGATAAGAAAAGCGTCGAAGAGGTTTGATTAATATATTCACTTCAATCAAAGTAAATCAGTTTAAAGCATTGAGAGAATAGTAAATGCTATTCACATCTGACGATGCAGTACGAGATAAGTATTTTAAAGAAAATACGACCGAAACCAAGTCAAGAAAAGGAGGGCCAAAGAAATTAACGTGATCAGTGGTTTATTGTTAGAAAATCTGTATCAAAACTCCACGTAAGAGTGTTGCAAAAAAAAAAAAAATTAAATAAAAGATTTCTTACCTAGGTTTAATCTAAATTTATTTGAAGAGTACTCAAATCAGATGGATTACACGGGCATTATGCTCGAAGAACATTTTTTGTAATGGATTTTAAAAGACATCCACAACTAAAAACAAAATTATGGAAAAAAATACTATAGTTGAAACTATGGTGAGTTTTTTAAGAGTATTAAGACTTATGACGTAATTTTCTCAAATAATTTTCATATTTAAATGTATTAGACCTTCTAGCTACTTTTATAGTTAACTTCATTTTTTTAAAAATTCTAAAAATAATAACGAGTAAACATTATAATTGTTTTATCTCCCCCTCATTCCTTTCCTTTTTAAAAATTACATACGTGTGTATAGTTAGTTGTTTTTTCCTATAAAGTTTATTAAAAAAATTCATCATGATTTTTATATCGACCATTCATTGTTAACTTTTAATTTATATAAACTAATATATATACAATAAAATCTTTTGAATTATATTTTTATTCTAATTTATTAAATAGGCAAATGTGAGAAAAAGCTATGCTGTGTGTGTGCATCGTTTAAAAGAATTAATTCATTTACTGTGATGAAAAAATGTTGGATTTAAATGTATATTTTATTAAGACATGCTGCGTACGGAATCTGTTTTGAATCGATTCGAATGAGAAAATGAATAACCGAACTGTTCACGAAAACGGATTCTTCGAGGGAGAGTTAGTCGTTCATCGGTTTCCCAAAGGCGAAATATCTGAAAAGCAAACTGAATCCCTCACGCAACGAACGTAGGGGCTATATACAAATTATACAATTGCCGTTTTATAAACTAATTTCATTAGCAAACCACACGTGAATAATTTTTTTAAAAAAACATTAAATGCAGATAAAATTTTCAAACGCTTAAAATAATAATAAACCATTTTTAAAACTTTTCAATCGTATGAACAGAAAATATGTAAACAACATCTAATTAATTCTGTGTTCCATAAAAAAATTACAAATTTTTTCCCCCCACCACTGTTTTAAGCAGTAATAAAAGACCAGTAATTCCATCAACATGAGTAGCATTAAATGCATTTAAAAACTTATTTAAGGAAATTAAAATAAATTTCTGAAATGCTGTATACTATATAGCATTTCTGTATTTAAGGGGCTACAACCTGGAAAATATTTTTGAAATTACTTAGAACTCTCAACTGTTTACTGAAACAGTACATAATTTATTCGGTTGAATTTTTCACTAGACACAACTTTCTCAGAAATGGTTTGTTTCTTTTTAATTATATCGTACAATTCACAACAAGAAAACTCTTTTCTACTGGAGCAGATGTTCTAGGCAAAGGCATCACAAAGTCAGCCTTTTTAAAAATATTGTAGCATTAAATGTCAGTATTTTGAAACACCTGCTCTCTATGTGTCTTCAATAGTATTTGCTACTTTTTCGAATTTGAAACATAATCAACTATTTGGTTTTCAGTTTTGAATTACCTGGTTTAACAAAATCTGTTCATCAAATAGGTCACCAGTGAAGTTTTAAGACTTTTTGAGGCCCTGTGCCCCTATTCAAATGTATGCCTTATCTATGACTCTTAAAAGTATGCAGCAGTAGCGCACACAAAAACTTTTCAAGGCAGGGGGTTGGGTTGCAAGTCCACCAAAGTCCAGTCTCGTGCCGCCAAACATATTCTTTTGATTTTGTCTATTTTGGGAACAAAAAAACACTAAAAAATAAATTATAAATTAACAATTAGCATTAATTAATAAAACAAATTGTTAATAACAAATACTTAATTAAATTTTGCGTAATATATACATAGGATTATCATCAATAACAAAAAATGAAGGGCTGCGGGGGGTCAGGACTAAAGGGGACTCCCTCCCCCTTTGTGTGCTCCACTGGTATACAGAATATATCATATATTGTGAAATACAAATGGTATTTTGAAACAAATGAGAATGTGCATGACTCACAATCTCAGAAACCAGCTCGACTGATTGCAAACCTTTTAATTAATTGAATAATAATAGAATGGTGGTAGGCCTAGGCTTAGACATGGATGACGGTCATCACATAATAATTTAGTCTTACCAATGTTGTCAATTTTTGGCATAACATGTTTGGAAATACAATTCCACCATTAAAATTAATCAGATCATGATCTTATTGAATCCGAGTCGAGAACGAGAGGCGAGACCTCCATCGAAGTCAAGGCCCTGAACCCGGTCCCAGTTGGCTCATGCCTTAAGGTCCTGCTTATTTCTGCAGGTCACCAATATTTAAAGAATCTTTTATAATTTTGCCGTCCCCTTTCTTCTGAACCACACCAAACCAGACAACTTCAATTCGTAAATTAATCCACTGAAATTTATTAACTTTATCAAAACTGGTTCTCCACAACCCTATAAGTGTATTAGATTTTAGAATAATAAAAATTATCTATGCTTGAGAAGAATTTTTGCTTCTGAATATCATTATTTCCTTATAAAATGCAAAGCAATTCTTCGGCAGAAAATGTAGTAGATTTGGGGGAATTCTCTTACCAGAATTTGACAAATTAAATTAGGATATATATCCCCGGAGACAGCTTTAAGCAATAGAGTAATTTTTTTTTTTTCAGAATTTAAAAACTTACCTATGCGGAAAAAAAATGTTCTATGATACATAGATGAAGGGAAAAATAAAATAAAAAAAATTAATTTTTATGTTAAGTGTTGTACTACAAGCGGAATGAAGTTTAGGTATTCGAGCTTTTAAGTGGTAAGTTTAAAGAAATTTTTGTTAAAGCAAAACTGATATTTTAGCACACTTTAGCATTTATTGCAATGAAAGGATAGACACTAAACAGTTACAAGCAAAAACATTAGGTATACTTAACAGTTTTCTTGGTATTACTATGTCGAAATTACACTGCACAATAAAGTGTAGGACGAATAAATTAAAAGTAAAAACACTTTTTAAAAACAAGCTTTTATTTAAATGCTCTAAAAGGAATAAAGTAAACTTTTCTTTTAACTTTTTTGCTATCAACTTATAAAGTCATTACACAATTTATGATATAAAAGCTCGTCGAGAGATTTGTGAAAACTAGCGACTTCGTAATTCACAAAAAAAAAAAAAAAAAAAAAAAAAATTGAATTTTAAAATTGTGGAGGGGAAAAACCATCCAACTTGGGGTCCCATTCTTTGTCGAAGACATTCTTAAAAAAGCTATTTTTTTTAAAAAAAATTCTATAATGTAATCTGCTACTCTTAAAATATCTTCAAAAAGAAGATGCTGAATGGAAGGATTGCAGATTCCTTAATTAGCAGCTCTGATAGAAGATCTCTAAACTCATTTATAAAGAAATCAGGGGTTTTCTCACCTACAATGATCTATAAAATAAAATAAGGTTTTTTCATCATGATTTATTACGTCTACAATCTTTTATTAAAGTTTTAACTGATTCAAATACTTCGAATAAAATAGATATTTTCGTATATTCAAAAGTCCTCTATTTATTAATTACTTGTTAAATAATATTCGTTATCTTAACTAGCCATTATGAAGGCAGTTATGTACTTAGGCATATATAAAATTGTTTTTTAAAAACTGTTTAATTCGTATACAAAAAACAATACGGTGGAAAAAGTATAATTTTATTTTATTATTAAAATTTGGCAATTTATAGTATTAAATATTGATATTTTAACTAAAAAAATTAGTTGCACTTAAATAATATCTCTTATTCTTTTAATTTTTCAAATTAGTTTAGGTGTTTATATCACATAAATGTTTTATTTTATTTTTCTAAATATACAGTAGGACCTCTGTTTAAAGGAGTCACTAAATCCCGAAAAAAGAGTTCATTACGTGGAATAAATTAAAAGTAAAAGAACTTTTTTAAAAACAAGCTTTTATTTAAATGCTCTAAAAAGAATAAAATAAACTTTTCTTTTAAAACTTTTTTTGCTATCAACTTATGACGTCGTAAAAAACAATGTATGATATAAAAGCTTGTCGCGAGATTTAAGTACGTGTATTTACCTAGTTTGAAAATTTTAAAAATTAAAATCAATCAGATCAAGTTATTTAATTTGCCTTTTTATCTACATAGGTAAATCTCGCGACAAGCTTTTATATTATAAATTGTGTAACGACGTTATAAGTTGATAGCAAAAAAAGTTTTAAAAGAAAAGTTTATTTTATTCTTTTTAGAGCATTTAAATAAAAGCTTGTTTTTAAAAAAGTTTTTTTTTACTTTTAATTTATTTTTTACTTTTTAGTTATCGTTGGACAGAGGGGTTTCCCTGTTCATCTCACTAAACGCATCATTGTTGCAAGGCCGTTTGCCGGTTAATTTTGAACAGTCCACCTAAGGGGTACTCAACCTTTTTTCCCGCCAGACCACATACATATGATAGATATTTTACTCGGGCCGCAACAAGAGGATAATGGGGAGGGGGATAAACATTTAAGTCTAAAACAACATTGGACAAAGTAAAATTAATAAAAATATTAAAACTCATTTTTTTTTGTTTTTAGCTTTTACTATATTAAAAACGAAAAACACAAAAAAATTTTTAATCCGTAATTTTAAACCAATTTTTTTAATCTTTGTGTGGAATTTGGATAATACGAAAAAAAAAAAAAGTTTCGTGCGATTATATTTAAAAATGTTTTAAAATGTTTTATTAAAAATTTGAGCATTTTTTGAAAAATCGTAAAAAAAAAAAAAGTTTTAGCATTGTATTTTTTTTAAAATAACTGATTCTAAAAAAGAAAAGCCTGGACTTTGGTAGTGCAGAATATGGATTCATTAACACGGAAAAAAAAAGTTCAAACGGAATGATTTAGAAATCATTTTTATGAAAACACATCGATTTTGATTCATTTTAGAAAAAATCGTAAAAAATAGGAAAAATCATTACTTTATAAAAATAATTATATCGCACCGTGGCGAAATAAATGATCTTTCCGATTATGAAACTATTTTTTGTCTCAGAGAGAAAGAATAAGATGGTTTTTAAAAAAGGTCGAAAACTCGGAACTTCTTTAAGCTCAATCCGATAATCTGCTTGGTAGGATAAAAAGCTAACAGGGGTAAAGGTTTTTAATTAATATCTTTTTAACTAATTGCGGTATCGGAATATAAGTGGCCAAAGTATGCATTGTCATCCAAACTAAACGTGTAAACAAAATCTCAGCTCAATCGGTTGAAGACATCATCTTCAAAATTGGGTTGCAAGATTCCACCCGAACAAATTACATTGCAAGTTAAATAAAAGTTTCTAAAAACAGCTTGGACCGGACTGTAGGGATCGACGGTGTTTGGTTAGTGAGCGAATATATCAACCCCAAACTAAACTCATTGGTGCAACAGCCTATGGCGGGCCAAGGCCTATTGCACCCATCTCAGTTTTCGTGATCTTGGTCGCTGAGGTGCATGGAGATATTCTGGTCAGGTGGTCAGTTCTGACGTGAAAGTTCCCAAGCAAACTTGGTACTCATTTATTGGCCCACTGAAGGAATGAAAGACTGAATCGACCTTGCCCAGCTCGGGGTTTGAAACCCGTACCCCGAGTTGGGTATCACCCGCGGAAGCGTGATACGCTACCACTCGGCCGCTGGGCGTCGTGTATATTAACGTCGTACTATAAAGCAACGCTACGGCTGTTGGAGACGGACTTCGTAGTTTTGAACCATGGTCAAGTGACGAGAACGACACTTGATCTGACACCTCATCTCCGAACTTCCACACCACGTTGACAGGAGGACATTATAACAATACAAGGAAAAGTCTTTCACGATATATCTTCACGTGTGTGTGACCTTTTTTATGGGTATCCAAAACGTTACGATTCTAGTTCAAATTATATGTTTTATTTCGTTTTTAAGTTATCACCTCACATTTCATTTGCAATTCCGTGGGAAATTAATACAAAAAATTCGGAATAATAGATTTAGAAATTCCAGATATAATTCGGATTCATAAAGGAACAAAATCTTTAAAAAAAAAAAGTCAGTTGTTGAGAATTAAATACAAATTTTTATTTTTGACTCTTCAATTGGATAAGAATAAAGAGTATTCTTAAAGGAAATATAAATTGTTTCTTTAATAATCTGATTTTTATATAAAATTCTGAGGAATATATGAATTTTTGTTTTTTAGTAAAATTTAACAAGGTTCATTTTTTTTTATAAATGAGAAGTATTAAAAGTTGTTACAACTGATATTCTCAATATATTCTAATTGATGTCCTTAATGATGAGATAAGCAATACATTATAATTGCATATGAATTATTAAATACAGAAAAAAATTATGTATGGCCGTAGAATTTATTGCACTTCTCAACTAAAATGTACTCTTCTAAAGTTTAATTAAACTTTCGATTTTTTTTTATAATAAAAGGTATTTTCTTAAAAATATCTTTTTCCTGGTTTGAATATATATTTAGCAAATTTTATCATATAATCTTTTTGTGTATGTTTTTAAGATTCGTTTGTAGCGTATTTGGCTGAAACATAAATTGGACAAATATCAATTTAGTATTGAAATGATACACAATTTTTTTACCTTGAAATTTTCTTTTAAAAGAGTAAAATTAATTTTTGAATCTATGAGTGTGTTATAATTTTGAATAATTTTTTTTCTCGATTTTTTTGTAAAATGCTTCTTTAGCTTATGATATATTTGCTCTATATTTAACTAAAAATATTTTCAGCCGTATAATTAATATCAAATAACCTAGTTCTAGTATGAAGGCGCAACTATGTAATCTTAATAATGATGATATAATCTTTAATAATGATACATTCAACCAGATATTTTATTCTTTTTAATATCCTTTTCTTTTCAATATGCGTGACAAAGTAATATTTTTAAAACAGAATTTCTTTTTAACCTCTGAATTAAAATAAAAAATGTACAAAGTTGGTTCTAAAAACAGAAGAGCATATTACTATCTAATTTTCATGTAATATTATTCTACTAAAAATATTAAATTACATTATTATAGATATTTTCAAAATTAGAATGAATGAAGTTCAATAATATATTTCGTAAGCAAAAAATGTTACAAACCTGCAAATAGTTGTAGCTTTTGTAAAACTGATTTCAGAATCTGTCAAAAGGAAAGCAAAAAGTTTAATTGCTGAAAACAGAAAGTTATTGCTTTCAAGTTCTGTCAATTATGCAATTGGAAAAATACGAAGATTCAACCAAATGCCTTTGTACGAGTTTTCCATTAGGTCAAGCAAAAATGTGGAAGGCAGGTAACGAGATACCTAGGAGCAATTTTGGTATTTTTAATTTCTTCATGAAAATTTCTTCTCCTCGACTTATATTGAATTCACATACATTAACTGAAATTAAAGCTTTTTCGCCTTATTTGTATACAGTTATATTTATGAATTTTCAATTAGTTTTATGAATTAATTTAATATTTATGAATTTTCAATTAGTTTTATGAATTAATTTAATATTTATGAATTTTTTAATTAATCTATTTAAAATTATTTCATAAAAATATTACATTCAAATTTAACTGCTGCAATTAAATGTATCGCACGAAATGTAACATTGTTGAGAAGGTGGGGAGGGAGATCAGTTTTGAGCAAATAAACTAATTTTTTTTAAAACGAATTGATAAATTGCTAAAAGTTGTTGAACTTAACCGTAGTTTCGAGAAGCAGGGACAGTCGGACACTGCAGCAATCTCCCAAATAAAAAATTCGTATATTTAGGCACCACTGGCAAAGGTAGGCCTGCGTAGGCCCTGTATCAAAATTTCTTATGGGGCTCTTTTTGGGACTCCTTAATATTTTACGATGTGTTTCTCACACATTATGGTGCCCCTGTAACTTGGGATTTCATATCTTTGATTCGGCTGTACGGCAATACCTACACCCCTGTTAGACACTCGTATCTCAATGTACTATTGTTTAGCAACTAACGACTGTGTCAAGCTATCTAAATATATATAACGCTTACCATACATAAATAATAACTGCCATTAATGTAATTTTAAACCTTAAATATTGTCGATAATTTAACATAAATTAATTATATGTATTCAGCTATTAATGTATATTTTTAACTGTGAAAATTAATTTAGTAAAAATAAACAGTTTATTATTTTGGTTTTAGTCACATTAAGAAGACTTAGAATACTTGTACAAATTAAGCTCGTATTAACTCAAAATTAAAACTACTTAAAATTACTAATTAATTATTTATATTATCATTTCCTTAAAAAAAGATAATAATTTGGTTTTATATAAATATTGAAGTTTTTAAATTAAGGAATTTCTTACATCAATTACTCATGAAGAATTTTGTAGCAGTTATTTATTCAGAGAAATTAATTTTTTTAATGAATGCAAGTTGAATTATCGAGGCAAATAATGAAACTTTTATATAAAACTTTTATCACTTTTCTTGAGATTTTGATCATTAGTTAGGGAAGAAAATAATAATCAGTTATTCTATTATATAAATAATTTCGATGAATTTTATTTTGTTAAAAACTAACATATGAACAATTTTTTTTAAATCAATTTTGGAATTATAAATGCAAATAGCTTTGCTCCAAATAAAATACACCTGAAATATATTCAATTTATATATATAACAGTAAGCAAACTTTCCGGTCAAATATGCAAGAAATAGTTACTTTTTATCCTTCGGAATGAAATTACTAAAAAAAAAACCCCTTCATTTTTTTCAAGTATGTATATCTCTGTATTTTAGCATTTATAGTGAATCAGAATGGGATTTATAATTAAATATTGTCATCAGCTTCAATGCTAAAATTTTCAGTTCCATTTCACTTTATTTTTCCATATATTAATAATTATTAAATTTTTCAAGCATTATTCCTAATTTATTATGAATATTTCTGAAATTATTGGTTCTGTTTTGCATTGTTACATATATTATTTCGAACTGTCACCGACAGATAACAGCACCATCGTTTATGTCATTTCATAAAGTTTTGATTATTGCAAGCGACAAATACTGCAGCATGAGGACCGTCAGTTTAAAATCACGTTGTACAATAAATAAAATTAATTTATTAGTAATTCAGAGTGCACAAGAAAGATTTTTCTGGAAAATAACTCTAGAAACAATTTGTTGTTTCACAAATTAGTAAAACGCAGAAGGGGGTCCAAATGACAGTTGGAATAGCAGCATATGCTCCATGTGGTAGAAGCCCCGCCTTTGAAATGGTGTGCTTGTACTCGATTGGTGCCAGGGTTTTAACCCATGCAAACACAATAACGTGGTTTTTACACTCTAAATAGTCACGAGTATATTTCTTTTATATGGCTATGTCGGTATTTTGTTATTTTGTCTAATGAAATAGGAACAATAGCTATACTTTATTACATAATTTAATTAGATCTTAATATTTATCTGACTTTTATGCACCATAATCATTGATCCAGGTATTTGCGGTAAATAACAATTTCCGTCTATCTGCACTTACCTTTTGTGTTTCTGAGCATTCTAATTCGATCGTGAAATCTACGTTCGTGTTTAGCTCCGTTTCGTCTATTTTTACAGGTTTCGTATTCATTCCAACTTGTTTCAAAGTGTTGCTGATCTCTTATTTGTAAACAGTATTCGATTACTCAAGTGCTGCGTTTATAGGAACTAACGTCAATCACGTCTACCACGTGGTGCTTGCATTCTGCTTCTCTTCTCTCTGTTTTGATGTCATCCCGCCATCTTGAGATTGAAAATTCACAATGTGCGCGGAAATGCATTGTATTAATGAAGTAAAAGGCGAGTTTTAAAGGCCTGAAACTCGTTAAAATTGTTCGGGATACGTGTGAAAGGGATGAGCCTCGAAACTTTACTTGAAGCCGCAAAATATGTAGAATACCATTCCGAAGCCAAAGCACGTGGTAAGCCATTAATTTCGAACTGTATATGTATATTTTCCCTCTTTTTCAAATATTATAATGTTAACGAGACTCTTAAATTTATGGAAAATGTATAAGTTTCTATTAAAAGTTTAATTTCGTTACAAGCGGACCTCCAGAAAGTGTGACTGTGATAGGCATATTCTAATGGGAGGGGAAAATCATAGCATGTTATGTGTATTTGTATATTTAAGTTATCATTTTATGAGAGAAATTTAAGGATTCTAGTGCGCAATAAATTTATTTCCCATGTATTGCAAAAAAAAAAAAATTGTGATACTCATGCATGGAAGATTAACTATTTCCTGTTTTCAATTGTCACACATTTTGGATTAATCATTCTGTTTTAATTAGAATACAGAAAAAATGTTAACCAGGGTTACATATTTTTGCATACTTTTTTGTATGTAACTTTATCCTTTTTTCAAGTAATTCTATTTATAACCAGATACTTACGTGAGTTTGACCTTCCCATAATCTGATTTTCCTATCTTATACCGAAAAATAACAAAACGTGTTTTTAGGATGTTAACTGTACTGGTATGAAATCGTATAATGCGTTTATTTCGTTAACTTTGTTTTCCTTTCCTGTAAGTCTATTAATTATTTTATTTGCGATATTTTAAAATATAATCGTAGCGATTTTAATTAAAATTTTTAAAAATTGCATTAATTTCTTTCAAAATATCTCACCATGACATTTAGATAAAAATCGAAAAATCCGAAGAAAAATCGCCAAATCCAAAGTGCCCCCTATACTACACTTGAACCATTTATTTTTATTCATGTAGATTTTATTTCTAAATATTGGATGCTTATTTGATTGATAGCTTTGACTTCTCTAATCCTTTTTATTAGTTTCCAGAACTATTTGTAATGCACATGTAATACTTATTTGTTACTTTGCACTTCAATTTTTATGATACATATTTTGGTAAGTTTCTTTGATGATGCATTCTTAGAACTAGCTAAAGTAATCAATGGAATCACATATGACATGTAATTTTATTTCACCTGAAAAAAATTGTAAAAGAATTTTCGTTGTATTAAATTGGTATGCTTTTCCTTCACATACAGTGTCTTTAATATTCTAAAATACTATTCCAAACTAGGTTTTAATATAATAAATGTTTTTAGCTATTTTGTTATTTATTTTGACAGTTTAATATGTTTATTGCAAAGGAAAGTAACCAGGCTAAATATGTCATTAGCTATATGAATTGGAATTAAAATTGATACAATTTAAATATTAATGACATTTTTCAAATTTTACTATTTTGTTAGATGAAAAAGTATTGTCATGAATTATTTTATTTGCATTTTTTGTGTGGTAATTAAATGATTTCAAGATCCTAGAATTATTGATCATTGCAGATGCAAATTAAGTAAAGCACCATTTGTTATCTTAATTTTTAAATATTTTGGTTAAGTATATTGATAATAATTATGTTAAATGGCCTATTTTGTGATGGAAGTATATCTTTGACTCTCTAATAAATATTTGTAAACAGGGAAATATCGTATGTAAAGATAAGGATCTATAGTAGTTATTTATTCAGGAGATCAGAATAAACTAATAAATTTGGATGAGGGATTAATGTAGAAATTATATAATTCCTCATCCAAATTTATTAGTTTATTATGATAACACGTAAGTAATCTATTATATTACTTACGTATTATCAAACCGTATTGGGGATGTCATAGTACGTAAGTACCCAGATTGATTCGCCCTTGAACATTATTTTCTGGTTTAGTTTAAAAAAATTATGATCATAAAAAGTCAAAATACAATAAAATCTTGGATACAGTTAGACTAAATCATTCATTCTTTATTTTTTTAAAAAGTTCGGGCAGCATTTTTATTACTCTAAGCAGAAATTATTATGATAGTTTGGACCATGTGTATTATCATGGGTAATGGTTTACTAATTGCTCATGGTGATGTTGCATGCTCTTACTTGTGGTGTATGAGTTTTATTTTATTGTTTATTATACAAAATGTCTTGATTTGTAACATAGAGCTTGGATACGCTTGGTCATCTGTTCTTTTCTTTTATTTGATATTAATTTTTCTTGTTCTTGATATAAAGGCATTCTAAATGTTCAAATTCTGATTCAGATAAGATTAAAATATCTTATTATTATTATAATAAAATTATTAAAAATGCTCAAGAACTCTCAAATTTATAATATTACAAAATAAGGCCATTTCTTCTCTCTCCATTCTGTCTTTTTATAAATGGAGTAAATAAGGAATTTTTGGTACTTGCATATTATTGCTATCCATTGGCGACATTATATGAAACAAAGCACATGATTGCCAATTCTGTGTATAGGACACTTGTGAAATTGGTGTTGCTAACTTGGGATTCTTGCGATAATACACAAGTACTGAATATTTTAATGTTGCATAGTAGAAAATGAAAAGTGGTACATTTGTTTTATAGGTAAAATATAAGTAATACATGTATAAAAAATTCATTTTATTTCTTTTCAAATAAACATTTTAATCTTTTTAAGTCATTAAAAATCTAATATAATAATAGTGGAGAGATTTTGAAAATCATAAATATACCCATATTGGCATTTGACTATTTCTACTTAATGTATCCCTTTATGACTTTAAACTGTTGTGCTTATTTTTGCTTGCATTTCTGTATTGTTAGTAGATATAGTAACAAAATGACACCTAGATGTACCAATTATAGTTGTTATTTCTTTGAAAATTTTCCATACAGTGGGGGGAGGAGGGAATTTATAACTTTCATGAACATCTTATATCGCACAATTTTAAAAAATAAACAATTTTTGTATAAGTGATTAAAAATTTTAAAAGCTGGGTAAAAATATGCTAGAAGCATTATAGGTTTAAAGTCATTTACAAAAAATGGATGCATATTTAAATAATTGCATACAATATATTTAGTTCATTTTGTGTAGGCTTGTGAATGTTTATATTAAATAAGATTAACTGTTAAGATTCTATTATAAGAGAATGTCTCATTGGTTTGTAGGGGAAGAACCTATTGATTACCATACTTTTTCTAAACTCTGTACTGCCAGTCAAGATGGCCTGTTTCATCCAGCGGAACAGGTTGAGCAGAAGAGACAAACTGTATCTACAACTCATAGTTTACCCGAAGACATTAAAGAGAAAAGACGTTCCAATACAACTTTGACTAAAGAGGGATCTCATGAACATTCTGGGTAAGTAAGGCATCCTGTTTTGTGTGTATGTATGCCCAATGAACATGAAGTTATACAGAAAATAATTAACTGATGAAAAGTATATGCTGCTCATAATGCTGAATTTATAATTAAGTGTATGAAGAACATCATTTAGCCTCAATTTTCATAATTATTTGTTTTATTATTTTATCACTTTATGGCATAAAACATTAAAATATAAATTGAAACATTTAATTTTTTTAAAAAAAAACTCTATTCTTCTTAAATGATTCTCTATTTTATTTAAATTAATCACATGCAAAAAAGAGCATTTTTGATAAGTCTTTGATTTTATTAAAAAACTGAACTGAACTCAGTGCCGCAACAGCCCATGAGGGTCAAGCCTACTGTGCCTATCTCAGTTTACGTGACTTTAGGCACTAGGGTGCATGTGCAGATGTTTTGGTCAAGTGGTCAGTCTGATATGAAAAACCCCAGTGTTCAGTTCCCAAGCTAGCTTTATCGACCTACTGAAGGGATGAAAGGCTGAGTTGACCTTGCTCAGCCCGAGATTTGAACCCCGGACCAGTGGCGTGGAAGTGCGATACTCTACCACTCAGCCAATAGGCATTAAAAAACTACTTTATTTAAAATCTTCTTTACAGAAACAAAAACAAAAAACTCTGATATTAGTATTCGGGCTTTGAACTGGAACTGAACCGAAGACCGGAAAAAACTGTTATTTTGGTTGACACAAAAACTGGAACAGAACCGAAAAAAATATCGGCATATTTTCGGTTCGATATATCTTCAGTCATTTTGATACTGTAACCAACTTACCAATATTTTCTAATGTAATGTCAACCAGTTAATTATCATCATTACATGTACATTGCTTCTCAATTTCCTATTTTGATGTTCATTAGTACTTTTCTGTTTCAGTTTTGCATGAAACTACTTGTAGAAGGCAGTTTACATTAAGTTGAATGATTGAATGTACTATAAGTATAGATGGTTTTTTAAAGAAAAATATATGTTTTGCATCTCAGCGTGCAACATGGATTTTTGTATAGACTGTTTAGACAGACAAACAAGAATCATAAACCTAGTTGTCAAATGCAATTTTGATATTGGATTACAATGCCAATGTTCGTCGTTCTCAGCTCACCGCTTGTAATGTACATGTTGGTTAATTGTATCAGTTTATATACATTGTGTATCAATTAAAAAAAAAATTTAAAAAAGAATGAATCTTCTAAATTTTGTTAAAATTTTCTTTTTCCATGATAGAATTATATTTTTAGTACAAATATGAATATACATAAAATAAAACTATTCATTCAGAACTCAACCACAGCCAAACTAATATATTTTTAGTTGAATCAGAGCTAAAACTGGAATGAAAAAAGTGACAGTTCAAAGCCCTGATTAGTATGCGTTTTCAGTTGGGATAATTAATGGGAAGTAGGGTCTAGTTAAGATTAAAAGGCTAAATGAAAGTTTTACTTTGATTTCTCAATATTTCATTATTTTCTTTTTTTTATATGAATTGAATAATTATTAAAAATATATGTTGTGTGTATTGGAGTAAATGTTTATTGAAGATGTTAGACATGAAATCTAAATAAGCAAAAGATGCCGTTTTGAATTTTTCTAAAGTTAAAATAAGCTTATATTAATGATTTCCATACATGTGCTACTTCATCTGTAAGAGAAATGACAAGATTAAAATTGGTTTTAAAAAGATAGTGTATTTGTGAATTTAAAGTTTAATGTGTGTAGGATTTTAAATTTTTTATGAAGCATTTGATTTTCAGCTGAATATCTTTATCATTTTACACATTTTAGAATGAGAAATGTGAATATAAGGAATTTTAAATATAGTGGAATATTGTATTTAATTATTACACATGAAAATTATTTTTCTGATTTTGTCTACTGTAAGAAAACATATTTTTGTACACCTGATTTTCATATATTAATTTTATTTTCTGAAATAACTGAATAAGTTTTTTGTATATTTCTTTCATGTTCTAGAACCGGGACACGAGAAGTACATAACAAGTTGGAAAAAAACAGGTCAATATTTTTTTCCTTTCTAAAATTAAAGCTGTATTCACATTAAGATTGAACATTATGTAATTCCATAGTTTTCAATATCATGTATGATACAATTTAATAAATTTTGCCTTCACTTATTTATCACATGAAAATAATTTTGACATTTATGCATTATGACATTTTTCATATATCTAATGAATTTTATTTTTTAAATATGTCTGCCTTATCACATTGTTTTCATCTTATTCCAAATCTGTTTTTAAAATTTTACTACATTTTAAATAATTTTTTGGTGTAGCATTGTGTAATTTTACTCTTGCACCATAAATCCTCACTATCACTTTTGCTGCACCATCATTAATTCTTTCTATAAGAGTTAAAACTGTCATGACTACTGTGTCTGCTAGAATAGCCTTGATGTTCCTTCTAATTGGAGCATTAATAAATAATATATCAGCCATCCACTGGATTAGCACTATTATGAAAATTAATTTTCAGCTCATATATCCAACTTTTAATGTATCAATTTTAATTGAAATGAAAAATTAGATTTTATTTTTCAAAAGGTACTTTATTTTAAGCTTTTGATTTTAATGACAAAACTTTTGAGCGTTTCCCTTAACAATTATAAAATGTGATGTATTTTCCAATTTAAAACAATATTAAAATATAACTCAGTAGAAATAAAGCTTTTAATTTTCAAAAATGAACTTGTGTAATCTAAGGCTTTTATACATATTTGGCATATATGTTAAGAATTAAATTAGCGTATGGAATTTTATCTATTGTATATGTTTAGTTGTATTCGGTAATAAATTTAAATTTTATAATTTATATTGCCATGCAAGAATAAGGGCTTAAATTTTTATACATCGAAGTGAAAAAAGGTTAATATAATGGCTCTTACCAAAAGCTTTAAAAGAAATTAAGAAAGGTTTATGGATTGCCTTCTTTTTTGCTGTAAATTATAACTATTAGTAAAATTAGAAAATTTGCATCAAACTTTTGATACAAAGATATTAAATGTTAATAAAGTTCACTTGTGTATATAAATGTCTATTAATATAAATATATATGTACCGTATTTTCCTGTATATAATCCGCAGCGGCGTATTATCCGCAAAGCCTTTTTTTCGAGTAAAAAAAAAAAACATTGTATAATATCCGCGGCAGTTTTTAGGCCGAATAATCCAAAATATAAACTGCCGATAATGAATGTCATAAAGACAAAAAATACACAATATAATTGAAAATAGAAGTAAGAAATTGTACAGGAAAAAAAATTTATTACGAAATGTCTTTTTAAATATGTATGATATTTTTTACGATAATCTCAATAAAACAAAAAAATTCTTTGCTACTGCCATCTATGTTTTGAGTTAAACAAAACATTCCATGCGGAAAAAATCTTTCTTTTTTTTAATTTAGCAAGTTAACAGCAAAACAATTTAGATCGAGACTGCTTCCCCACTGTCTCTTTCTTTTAAAATCTTTTTATTTATTTCTTCCTCTAATTCTGGCCAGTGAGGTTTACCAAAATGATCGGCACTTTAACGTCAATCACAATTTTCGAAGTTTGTCTTGTTTTTTCTCCACAAACGAATATTCAATTCGTCAACGTTGAAAAACCTTGCAGCTTCCCGATTTTGGTAGCCTTTTAAGTTTGTAGTGTAACTTAACACTTTCGCTTCAACTTGATGAAAACTTTCAAAGGACTTAATAGCTCTAGTCAAGAGAGAAAATTGGAAATGGCGTCAGCGACTAATAACTATTTTTTCCTTCCGAGGAATCGAATTCGTTTTTGAATTTAATTGGTCAAAAACTAGTTTAGCTGAAATACGTCATCCGAGTCATGAAAGCGCCATCTGTTATTTATTTTATAAAACATAAACAGCATTTCTTCCAAAACTTTATTGTTCGCTTTTCTGATGGAGAATGTTTTTTCTCAGATAATCCGCGGTGGCGTATAATACGCACAACGAAATTTGAAACTTTAACACATAATCCGCGGATTATATACAGGAAAATACGGTATATAACATGTATTAAATGTCTATTAATATTAAGATTCTTGATATGGATCACTTCATTTATTTAAATTTAGCATCAAAATGTTGTTTAAAGTGTGCATTTTGCACACAAGTAAAAATACAAGAGAGGGAATTATTAAATTTCCACATTTTTATATGCAGGAAAGAACAGGGAAAAACATAATAAAAATAATATAATCATGTATTCAAGTGATTTTTATAAATATAAGTTATTTATAGAAATGACTTCATTGTTTAGGGAATATTTTAAACCAGCTAGTAAGGCATGTGCATTCTATTATATCCTATTACTAGGAATCACCAATAAATCTTTTCAAAGTTCAAGGTGTAATCTTTTTATTGAGGAATCACTAATACAGTAGAACCTGTTTTTGTGTGGTCCTTTTTTATTCGATTTTATTTTTGTGCGACTGCATAAAAAAATTTCTGCAATATTTTGACGAATTGGCTTGTTATATGTAAGAATTCATGAAATTTTTGAATATTTTTTTTGTGTGTTTATGCGATTGTTATCAACTGCACAAAAACAAGTTCAACTGTAAATCTTTAAACCTTTTGCAAAAGATGAAATGAAAGGCGTTTTGAAATAAGGCATTTGGATTTTTGAATTGCATATTAAAATAAGTAGGATTCGAATTTTGAGTAAATATTAATTTAAGCTATAACAAATATATATATATATAATATTTCTTTCGATTAATAATTTTGTTTTTTGCATTTCAAGAAGCGAGTTGGTGTTTTTGTAAATGAGAACTAAATTACAGTGGGGAAATCATATAACACAAAACTGAGGGACCAAAATATTTTTTTCATCATAAAAGGATTTCATTTTAATATTGCAAAAGTATGTTTCATATATTCAACAAAATTAAATTTACTAGAGATTATTTTATTTACATAGATATGTGTATATGCATGTAATTAAAATAATCAATGTAACAAAAATATTCTCAAGAACTTTGTGAAATTCAATACAAAATCTGTTTTCATCTTCTGTTTTTGATCAAGTTTAAGTTAATCAGTTCAATCTCTTAAAGAAGTTCCATTTTCGTATTTAGTGAAATAGCATTTTGTTTTCTCTCTGAGATCTTTGCCATTTTACTTGTTAAAAAAATAAATTCTTCTAAAGTAGGGGAGGGGGGACACTAACCAAACTCGCTAATTTTTACTCAAACTGCAATGTACTCGCTACCAAATTCCAAAGCCCAACTGATGGGAGATGAGATGATTTTGTGTTACTTTTGTCGAGGTGGAGGGTGAAAGCAGCTTAGATAAACAAAATTGGCTCATGCCACAGGCTATTTTAAGGGTATTTCAAAGTCAACTCTGCATCTTTTCTATGAAACATGTGAAACCATCTCTCTCATTTCACACTCCTGTTAAATTTCGCCTTCCAGAAGGGAAATCTTTTAATGTTTAGAGATTTTCATTTCATGTTAAGAAAAAAAAATGCATGAAAAAACATAGTAGTTTGTCAAGACCGTTGTATTATTTCGTGTTAATGGATCTTAAGTGTTTTTTTGTTCAACGTATTTCACTGTAAATACCTTTTTATACTGTCAGTTTTTCAGTCAATAAAAAAAGTTTAAACATATATAGATTTATTCTGAAAATTGGTATATATAAAACATGTTGTGTAGGATTAAATTATAAATTCCATCTTATGCATATCTGTTGCATTTTTTTCTTGTTTTAAGAATTGCACTACATTATAAAAAATATTGCATATTTTTGTGTTTGGGATAGTTTTGTTATTGATCTTTTTTAAAAAATATTTAAAGCACTATATGTGAATTATTTCAATTCCAAACTATGTTTTTTCTTTAGAAATTTACCTAAAGAAAAATACATTTATTTTAAACAGGAGAGCACATTTAAAGGAATGCTTCGAGTTGCTGAAAAAACAGTTGCCAAATATGGATGATCGGAAAACATCAAATTTGAGTATACTGCGGAATGCAATCCGATTCATTCAGGTAAAGGAATTTTATATGAGAACTGATTAAAGAAGTCACTAAGTTTTTAAAAATGTAAATATGTGTGTATATGAAAAGATTCTTTTAAACATTTTGTAATTAGTATCAATATCATTATTTGCTTGTTAGGTTAATTTTGTGACCTCATAAAGTATAGTTTTATTTCAAATGAAAATTCCTTTAAAATTTTTTAACTTTTCCCATTATTTTAAATTTAATAAACATTTTTGCTTGTTCAAAAAATATTTATTTGAATCACTAATGTTTGTTAAAATGTATGAAGGTTTTTTTTTATTTGAAACATTTAAGTTTGTGTGTAATCTTGTATTGTGTATAAGTAATAAGATTTATTTCATTTGTTTGGGAAAGATATACGTTTAAGAAATTTTAATGTTTTTACTATACGTAATATTTGACACTAAGTGTAACTTATTGTTTCTCCAGTATATGTATATATAAATATAATATTTTAGGTTGCCAATGATTGTATTTAGTTTGTCATGTAATCATTTTTCTGTCAAAATATTTTTAATTTAAATTATATATACCACAATTTTTTTAATTGATTATATACTTTCTCTTTTTTAGCTGAAGGTTAAGAAATAAGTTTTAAAATTATAGTAAAACAATCTACTGTTCCTTAATTTTTTTTCAGAGTATAATACTTTTGGTAAGCATCATGTTGCATTAAAATTAAAAAGTGCCAAAAATTTGCATATGCCCCTGCCCACTTTTTAAGGATTATTTTATAAGTATTGAGTGAAATTTTAGTTAACTCCAGAGTAATTTTTATTTTTCTGAAAACTTGTGAACACTTAAATTGATTGCATATAGGTTTTGAAGGATTTGTATATTATTTTTATGTATAATGAATTATTAGGAGTTTTTCCATATGGTTCATTACTAGTATGTGGTTTTTTCCTTGGAATGATTTTGTTTGCTGTTTATTTTATGACTTTTTTATTTAAAAATTTTAGATATAATAAAAAATTCATCTTCCTTGAAATAAAACTATGAAAAGGCAAAGGTATTTTAATAAAAATGGAATCAGATTCATTGTTATACAAAAATATTCCAAACAAGATGATTTTAGGCAGTGGTCCTAAAACTTTCTTTTTGGTGTTAAACTCCTTAACTGATTACAAAAATCAAATATCAAGCAGCATATTTATAAATTTTGTATATATATTTGTTCTTGAGACTTCAGTTTCAAACTACTCACATGAATTTAAAGATTTTGCTTAAATGAGTATCAAAAGATAGCTAGTAGATTTCCATGCATGGAACATGTTCTGTGTAAGCAATGTGAAAGTGTATTAAAATTTGATTGTTTGTTAGAATTGTATTTAATCTATAGCTGCCCATCCGGTATAGTGGTTAATGATGCTGACTTCTATGTCATTGGGCATGGGTTCGAATTCTGGAGGAGATATGGATGTTTATAAATGTATAGTGCCTTTGTGGCATGGGGGTACTCTAAATAGCTGTCAAGCCGCTAGTCCTCTTGTGAGATTAGTGGCAGGGGAAGAGAGGGGGAGGCCCCTGATCACCCCCAGGGTGTTTTCCCCTCAAAATTGGGGCGGGACCGAGCCAAATTGCACTGTCACCAGGATGGTGCTCAAAGCTATGGCTAAAGACAGGTGTATATGTAGCAGTTTGCCACAATGAATTTTGTGGGCTTTGATCTGATGTTACTCTCGATCAGGTGGCATAAGTAACAACAACAATATAGTTAATCTGATAATTATATGAGTTCATATTCAGTATCTCAACAACCCATAGCCAGTTGTTTAAAAATATATTTGATCCCCTGAAATGAAAGAATGTTTTGAGTTATGATGAATTTTTATCTAGGTTTCCAATATTTTCAGTTTCAAATTACTGCCACATTATCTGCACCGATGAAGAAAAATGTAGTAATTATAAAGTAAAGCTTTAGATTATGTCAGGACAGTGCAGGTTACTTTTATTTTGAATAATGTTTTGAGTATTATTAGTTTCGTAACTTGCAAAATGACCGCAAATAGCTCCTCCCAATTTTGGTATGGAGGTAGGCAAAGTTACTCTTTTTGTACAATAAATTTTGATGGAGTTATTGGAGGGAAGAAATATAAATAGGAAGTATTTTTATCATTTGTAGAAAATACATTTTTAAAATAATATACTATGCATATTATAGGTAATATAAGTTGAAAAAGAGGAATTCCTCCATATGTCTTTGTTAACTTTTGAACTTGAAAAATAAATGTAAATGCCATGAAATGAACTATAACAAAATAATAAAGTAAAAGAAGTTAAAAGGTAATTCTTAAATCAACTCTGTTCAAGATTGTTATAAATTGGACATTCCTCTAATTTTCAGTGCTTAGAAAATACATTATTTTTTTCAATGAAGAAAAAAATTTTCTAGTTCAATTATACAGGGTGCGGCGAGAAAACCCAGACAACCATTTTTTTATAGAAGTTCTTTAAAAATTAAGAAATTAACAAAGTATAACAATTAATAATAAGAATAAACTTGTACTGATAAATACATTTAATTAGTTTCAAAGTGACCACCATTTGCAGCAATGCAGAGGCACAAACGCTTGCAGAAATTTTCAACAATTGACCTCAAGTCTTTAACCTATACTCTATCCCATTCCTGCAGAAGCAATTGCTTTAGAAAGTCCAAAGTTTTGTGTGTTTTAATGCAGGCCCTGGGCTCCAAAATGTACCATACATTATAATCCATGTGATTGAGATCTGGTGAGTAGGGTGTCCATTCTTCAAATTATACAATATCTGAAAATTCGCCTTGCACCACTCTTGAGTCTTTTGGGTCTTGTGAGCTGGTGCAGAGTCTTGTTGAAATGTCCAATTTGCATTTCCGAAATGCTTTTGGGTGCACGGAAGTACAACAGCTTCAAGAATGTCCCTCTGGTACACTTTTTTGACTGATTTTAATGCTCTCATCCACAAAAACCTAAGATGTTTTGCCTCTTGCACAAACTCCGCCCCAGACCATGACCGACTTTGAATATGGGCGATGTTCAACAATTACCGAGGTGCTTGGAGCATCCACACACCAGAGAGGTTTTGGGAGTTATGAACTTGTTGAATCGTAAAGAAGTGAAAAGGAATATCTCCCAACGCTGACTTGCGGCCTGTCTCAAAAGTTTTCAGTATCTTCGGAGCCGTATGAGTTTGTTTTTTTAGTGAGAAGCTGAGCTTTTTGCAACTTGTAAGGCTTCAGTCCAAGCTTGGTTTTTGCTATTTGCACACTTATTCCCATGTCACAAGTGATCTGTCTCATGGAAACCCTCGGATTTCTCTGGACTCGCTTTTCAATGGCCTTATGATTCCTTGAAGTATTTACAGTGCATTTTCACCCAATTCCTGGACAGTGACCATAATTACTAAGATCTTTGAAATGGCAGATTGCATCAGACACTGTTCGCCAAGGTACATTAAGCAAACGAATGATTTCACATTGTCGTTTCCCTTGCTGAAGCAACTCTAAAAAAGCAGACCTTTTGCTCAACATTAATCAAAAACACATAAATCAAAGCACAAACTAAGAAATATATTTAAAAATATTTTATTATTGAAGGGGTAGATAAAGAAACATGAAAGCACGCCAATTAAAAAAATTAGTTATCTATTGTAGGAGGCAAGAAATTTGTTCGAGTTTTTTTGCCGCACCCTGTAGTATGGATTCTGTCTTGATGGCGAAAATTCATAGCATATAGGGGTCCTAAACCTATAGGTCATATACTAGGAAGTGTTAGATTACAACTTGATATATAAATAACCATACAATGTATAATTGGAACTGAAGTGGTAACATGTGTTTAAGTGTGATATGTGTTGCAGTATGAAAACAACACAGAAAAAAGATAAAAAGAATAGGCATTTATTTCGTACCATCGATGATAGGCATACATTTGCATTTTGTATGGTGCCTGGAGCTATAAATATCTGAGTGACAAAATCTTATCAGAATAACAAGTTTTCCATTGTACGGTATTGTGTCAGTTAATTGAAATATGATTTTTTTTATTTGATCATTCAAAAATAGAAAAATACATTTCAAGTCAGCTTTGCATCTAAATCCTTTTGTCATTATTGAGTATTACTACTAGATGTTTGTCCAAACATCTAGGGATTCAAATTCATTTCCCATATGCTCAAATGGTACAAATTATATTTTTCACTTATTTCTACGCTCAGTAGCTAAGTGGATGTATCATACGTTCTTTCCGTCTCAAATCGCGTGTTCATGTCCTGGTGTCATTGAAGACTTTCTATGTAAAGGGGTTGTTACATGTTAAATCTGTCAAGGCTCTAAGTCCATGTGTTAGTGGGAAGAATAAAGAGCCAGTTCAAGTGTCATCTTTGTCACGATGGGCAAACTAAATTTGGTCATTTCTGATGCAGGAGGTGGTGAAATTTTAAATATGTATTCTAAATTATTAAGATGTATGCAAAAATGTTAATGTGATGTACTGAAGGCTTGTGAAGGTCATAAAATATTAATTTAAATGTGAACATACAAAATATGAATAAACTGAGTAAAAAAAATCATTTCTTAGTTCTTGCTATACTATATAGCTAATTCTCTTTGTATTACCTCAGAGGGAAAAAATCACGTAAAAAAGAACTTGGGGTAGACCCAAATTGAGACAAGCTGATTGTGGGGAGGTCAATTTTAAATTTTTAAGAGTAACTAATTGGAGAACTGTCTTTTAAGTGGAGATTAGAATGGAAAAGGGTTCTTCAGAAGGCTTTGGCCCACCCAGGACCGTTGTGCCAATAAAAGAAGAGTAAATATTGATGTATAACTTGCATAATTTTGGTTTGTTTAGCCATAAAAAAATTATAAGGAAAATGCATATCAATGCGCTTTTTTATCAATTTGTCAATTCATTTTGAATCTGTTTGTTGCTTTATGGGGCATTTTTTTTCATTTTTTCAAATATAATTTATTATTGCATAAAATTATACTTCATAATACATGAAAAAACACAGTAATATATTATTACAGGGGACAATTAACTGAAATAGAATACAGCCTGGAAATGTTTTATGAATAGTGCCAATTGATTTGACGTTTCTTTTTTTCTTAATGTTCCTGTTTATGTAATTAAGTTGAGCATACATTTTATTTTGACATTTTGTATAAAAAATGCAGATAAAGTTATAATTAAATACAACAATCACCAGTTTTAAAATAGGAGAAAAATCTTTCCTTTATTCATAAAAATGTTAAGCATGGTGTGAACCAATTCTGCGAAATTAAAATTATAAAGAGAGCCACTGATGTGTGTGTGTGTGCTGTTATGGCCTCCTTTTCTGCAAATCTCAACTATGCAATGACTTGAGAAAAAGAATAATTAAATAACTAGCACTAGGAGAAATACCATTTCAGTTCCAGTTGTCTAAAGCACATCAAAGTATAACAGGAGAATATTCAAAGGTTTGTGCAATCAACCCATACTTAATCAATATTGCTAGCAATGAGAAGAAAAAGATAAAATTCTATCTCTACCTTCATTGGACTTCTTACTGCGCCTTCATTGTAGTATTCCAAAATCATTCTCAGTAATAAATGAAGACGCTCTTCTTCACTTAACAAATTATATTCAGATAATTGTTTTAGGTAAAAGACACCACTATACACTCAATTAAATATTGAAAAATATATACATAGCATAGATTTTGTAAACCATTTCTAGTTATGGTTGAATTATTTGCAGCAAGTATTTCTAATATAACTTTGTGTTCACAATTATTCTAAAAGTATCTCTTATTCTGCTGGGAAGTATCACTATTACTGCTGAGAAAATATTCAACAGCATATGCAATCAGTTAGTTCTCTTTTGTTAAGGTGTCTTTTTGATATTTCTACTGAAACTTTTCATTACAAGTTCTCAATTGTTTTTAAATACGTTGACTGGATTGGCCAATCCATGTATTGAATGGCTTTGCTCTGAAATTAGTTCATTACATTTGAGATATAGCAAAAAGGAAGCATAATCTTGAAAAGTGAAGTTCTGACAGAGAGAACAAATCTTGAGTAGTTTATAGCATTCCTCATCTTTCCTTTTGTTCCAGTCATCATCCCTTCAATAATGTGTAACGTCTCAATGGAGTTTGCAGTCATACTTGATCAAATAACGACTGTCATGGGTATTTAATTCTTAAGTACTATGCATTCTCTGCAAATTCCTAGTAAATTGTTCAGAAATATGGCTTGGTTGGGAAAATTGGACTAGTCTCTGAAAAGTACTTCTTCCCATTGTTAAATCAGTAGCAGTAGTTTTTTTTTTTTGTCTTACTAGCTTTTGTTTTCTTTGTATTTTTTTATAGCAATCGTTTCTTGTTGGTTTTATACCCATGCCATCCAGTTCCTAGCAATCTATGTGGCCAAGTGGTTGGGGTAAGGAACTTGTTTCTATAGGCAGTCACGAGTTGGGGTCCTGGTGCCACTGAAGAAACGCTGTGTATAGGGGCTGATCCTATAAGGGGTCACAGGGGTGTTAAATTTCTCTGGAGGTCTGAAAATATAAACAATTTTCAAACAGGTATAATTTCTTTAAATTTAAGTTAAATAATTCGAATATTTTACACATTACTTATAAAGGAATGGGGCTTCAGAAAAGTATAAAATGTTTAAAATATAATCATAATTTTAAAAATTATAAGCATATGAAAATAAGAAACCTTTCTATGAGAAATATTTATTAAGTTTTACGCCGCGCATGCTATTTTCTAAAAGAGTAGGTTTAATTACTAGCTATATATAAGTTGATTTATAAAGACAAATGTATCCCTAATACTTTGTAGCTACTTTTATATAAATAGAATAATAACTTACATAGTTTAATAAATAAAAACTATACATTTTAAAAAAATATTTAAAAAATTGCAATGTTTTACAAATATTTTGAAATACAAAAGATATATAATACTAAAATTAGGTAGGGTTTAAAGAGTATGATGCATTGTGTGTATAATTCTATAAAGTTTTATGCATCAGAGGCTAATATTTTAGAAAATAGCGTGTGGAAAGCAAAAAATACTTAATATTTATTATAGAATTTTCATATGCTTATGACTTTTAAAATTATTATTATATTTTAATAATTTTATACTTTTCTGAAGCCCCATTCTATTTTAAACAATACTTAAAAGATTCGAATCATTTAATTTAAATTTAAAAGAATTATACGCGTTTTGAAAATCGTTTATATTTTCAGAACTCTAGAGAAATTTAATACCCCTGAGACCCCACCCCTTAAGTGATGCAGGCATGTATACACGTCCTGCTGAGCTGGTGGCTTTAGTGCTCCAGGTGTGTATGTCTTTCCAATGGAGAACTTTTTGTATTGCGCTGCTCTGTTTTAAACAAGTCCTATAGCTTTGGAATACAATGACATTGACAGTCCTTCTAAAGAATTTTCTTATTTCTGGGAAGAGTAGTTGAAGGAATTTGAAAGAGTATATTCCAGGGGAACAGTCAAACTCATAGCTAACAGTTTTTCTTGTTTTTTTCGTTGGGTTAATTCTTTTCTATTCTTCATATGCTGTCATTTTCGCTTACTGTTTATAATAGGAGCTTTTTTTTTTTTTTTTGTATGAATGATCTGAATGTGATACTGGTTTTATGTGTATATGGTGTGGTTTTATGTGTGTAAAATATAACCATATTTCAGGATATATCACAGAACAGATAAGTTATAATTCATTTTTTATTATGTTGTAACTCTAGAGATTAAATTTTTTATTTTCATTTTATTGTTTTATCCTTTTTTTTCCAGTGAAAGTAAACAATTTTTAGGTAGAAAAACACTCATTTTCTTTCTTTCAATAAACCTCATAACAATGATTGCCTGTCAGAAGAAGGGGAGGTGGTAAATTTTGTAACTTCTTCGGCAGTTAAGGGGTTAAATCTGTCACATGGATAAGTATCCTCAAATTGGATTGGGATGGAAGCTCTGGTGCTGTCCTTTCACTTGACTGAGATTCAAAATTTTCTGTGTTGTCAATAGTCCTCTTGTTCCTTTATAGTGTGATGTTTAAAAAAATCAGATGTGAGCAATCTGCACTGTACTATAACTGATTAGCACTTCAATCCACAAGATTAATTTTATTCAGTTGAATTTAACTTTCAGTTTTTGGAAGGAATAATTTTTAACACATCGTCACTCCTTGCTGATGAACACTTTGAGTAGCAAGATTATGCTTGATCTGTATTGCCTACTGTAGTTCTGTTTTTGACTAATTCTAATAAATGTGGATTACTTGCTCTCTACTCACTTTGAAATTTGACAAAATTCCTTCCTTATGGAGAGTGAAATCAAGAATATTTAGCATTTATGGTTGGTTTCAACTTAATGATTTTCCCTTTTGCCAGTGGTGGGCATATAGCAGTCTGCCAAGTCAAACAGGGTTCATTTGTCTTATTAAACCGATTCTAAAAATAAATGTGCAATTAGCCATAGATGATATGAAATTAGCACTATAAATTGAATAAAACTACCACTATTTTATTTAACTTATATTTAATGTATTTTAGGATACAATTTATACCTTTCTAAGATGTAAAATTAACTATGAATGCTATCATTTTGTAAAGGGGGTACCCTTTGGTATTCTCTGCTTTCACAGTGTGGCCCTTGAGTCAAAACAATTGAGACAAAACAATTTGTCTTATGTACAAAATTCTCATTAGTAATGTTTGATTGGCCAATATAATTGATTAAATGTTTATCTCATTCCTTAACTGCTTATGCTTGCAGTATCAGATTTTTGAGGTATTTTAACTTTGTGAAGCCCAGTGGCTGTGTGTGTGTGAGTGGTAGTGCATCCCGCTTCCACACCACAGGTCCGAGGTTCAAACCCTGGGCTGGGCAAGGCTAACTCAACCTTTCATCCCTTCAGTGGGTCGATAAATGAGTACCAAGCTTGCTTGGGAACTTAACACTGGGGGTTTCATGTCAGACTGACCACCTGATCAGAACATAAACTCATGCACCTCAGGGCCCATGGTTACATATACTGATATGGGCACATGGGCTGTTGCACCAATGAGTTAAGTTTAACTTTGTAGAATCTTAATATTTATTTAAAATTACATGCAAGACACTATATATATATATATATATATATATATATATATATATATATATATATATATATATATATATATATACATACCAGGTGTCCACAATTAAAGGACCCTACTTCAAAATTGTCTACAGACGAAACTATTGTTCAGAAAGTTGTGGAATGTTGTGTATGACATAAAGAAGGGATGTGGGAATTTGTTTGAGCGAATAAAATAATTAGTTCAAAATTTCACCACTAGAGGGCGTTTTTAATGGAGATCATATTTAGCATATACATTTATAACAGTTTACAAATTTTGTTACAACAATAAATGCTCAACATGATGACCATCGTTTTCAGCTACTATTTGAAATCTTAAGATAGCATGTTCCACCGTTGACCGCAGTGTGTTTTGGGAAATGTTAAGAACATGTCATGAAATACTGTCTTTGAGATCAGGTAAAGTTTTTGGTTGATCACAACTTACCAGCTGTTTTAAATGGCCTCAAAGCCAAAAATCGCATGGATTGAGGTCAGGCGATCGGGGAGGCCACAGATGACGAAATTGGCGGCTGATCACGCGTTCTTCTGTGAAGTGATGTTTGAGAACGTCCTTAACACAACGTGTAATGTGTGGAGGAGCTCCATCTTGCATAAAAATTATGCGGGAAAGGCACTGACGTGCTTGCAGATCTGGAATAATTTTATTCGTTGATGCATATCACTGTCCAGTGATAGAACATGTTACTGGACCTCCTGCACATAATTCCTCGAAAAAATACGGGCCAAGAATAAAAGACACGGAAAACCCACACCACACTGTTACTTTTGGTGAGTGTAGCGGAACTCGTAAGGTGGAATGCGGATTGTCTGTTTCCCAAATTCGGCAGTTGTGAGTATTCACCGAACCGTCCAAATGAAAGTGGGCTTCGTCTGTCCCGAGGATATTCCAAGGCCATTCTGGATCAACTTCCAAACGAGCAAGAAACTGCAGTTAGAACAGATGTAGAGTCTCGAAATCATGTGGAAGCAATTCCTGCACAAATTGAAGCTTTTATGGATAGTAACGGAGGATGTTTCACATGATCTTCTGACAGTTGAACGAGGCAGATCCAATGCTTCTGCCACACAGCGAACACTTGTACTAGCCAGCACGTTGGATGATTTGTCCTCTTCCACCTGAAGTGCTACTTTCTCTATTGCTTCCACAGAAACAGGTTTTTTTCCTCTTCCAGAACGAACATTCAACAATCCTGTTTCTTCAAATTTGGTTACCTTCAATCGAAGATTTTTAGCAGTCAATGGACCTTTTCGCAACCCCTTTAATGTCCGAAATTTCCGTAGAGCAACTATTGCGGAATTATCATTTCGATAGAATAACTTTACTAACAACGCTCGATCTGGTAAACATAATGACATTCTGATTAGCTATACCGAGCACAATGAAAATAAACTAATCTTCCATGGAAGTTTATTGCTTTTATAACAGTTGCTGTGTGACGTGGAAAAAATTTGCATATTTTCGTCTTCCTTCGTGTAAATCCTTTGAAAATTAGTCATCGAAGAAGTTTAAGTAAAATTTGCAGTTCATTTTAGAGATTGTGTTTTTTAATGAGTATCAGTTATTGTGTTACCGTGTCCTGTGGATGGCCTTCATTCAAAAGTGCCCTCTAGTGGCGAAATTTTGAACTAATTTTTTTTATTCACTCAAACAAATTTCCATCCCTTCTTTATGTCGTACACAACATTTTACAACTTTCTGAACAATAGTTTCGTCTGTAGACAATTTTGAAGTTGGGTCGTTTAATTGTGGACACCTGGTATATATGAAATATTTATTGCATTTAAATAGTTAATTAAAATTTAGATAAATGTTTGAACATTTTTGTTAGAGACTTTTAAAAGCACTATATTAGCTTAGTTTTTGTAAAGTTTATATATATATTAGTGTTTATATAAGCTTGTATTAAAAATTGCGCTTAGTATTTATATTTATAGTACACATACTTATTACTTCTGAATGTGTAAAGACACCTCCCCCTACCAAAAAAAATTAAGCTTTTTATTAAAAATTTGTAAGATTTATTTTCTGATTTTTATTCATTTCATTTGGTTTTGACTGGAACGTGTATTTCTCAAAAAAATCCATTTTAGTGTTATACATTTTAATTAAAAAAATATTTTTAAAAAGCCTTAAAAACATTGTGAAGGGAAATTTAATATATTTTATTCATACTAACAAATAAAAAACTAAGGTTTATGTATAAATATATTGGAAAACTATATGCAGGACCTTTTGAATTTTCTTTTTTATGTATGTAATACTTAAGAATAATTTGAAATTTTAAATATTAATGTCTAGCTTGTGTAAGAATAAGTTCACTTTTAAAATGAAAAAGGAAAAAAAAAATTAAATATTTGTTCCTAACAGCTTTTCACTTGTCCCCTCCCCCTTTATGTATTTTCGTCTTAAAAACACATAAATTGAAATACCAGTATATTCTAAGAAATAAACTGGGAACAATATTTGACTTTAAGCATGATACTCATTTATGTTGATTATAGTATATTAACATTGACATCTGTTATACCCTGTTATATTATTTTTACTCTTCAAATTCTTTTGAGAATTTCACATACAAATAACATTTCTTTCTGGTAAATGTTTTTTTATATTAAAGGAAAGTAAATATTTCTTACTGTGCATGTAATGTAAATTTCATACAATTTTAAGCCAATAATTTACTTGGCATCAATAAAAATTAATCACTATTTCTTTCAAAGAAAATGTGCCAAATCTAAATTGTTTCCAAATATGCGTTATTATGCGTTATTTCTTTTGGTTATTTAGAATGAAATATTTTTTACTGATAGACTTTGAAAAGGAAAGAAAGAGAATATGAGCATGAAATGGAACGATTGGCTCGTGAAAAAATATCATTCCAGCAGCGTTTATCAAGTTTGAGAAAGGAACTAGCTTCTCATTTTGATTATGTTGATATGAATAGTTTCAACATTCCAGAAGAGGATAATGATTCTACCACTACAGCTTCAGGTTATTATACAGTTCTCTAATATTAAATTCAGAATTTTTTTAATGGTTTATGTTTTGGGATTTAGTGTTCAAATTTTTTAGCTCTTTCTAAATTTATAGAAATTAGTTGGTATGTCCAGAAAATCTTTCTTTTCTATTGACATATTTAAAAGTTTTAAGGCTGCCTGTCTGTTATAGTGGTTAGTGATGCTGACTGCTATGTCGTAGGGATGATGTTTGGATCTCCAAGAAGGCAGGGATGCTTGTAAATATATAGTACCTTTGCGGCAGAGGGGGGGAGGTCCTTTAAATAGTTGTAAATAATTTTTTTACAACTCTAAATAGCCGTTGAGCCAAAGTCTCTTGTGAGGTTGATGAAAGGGGAAGAGAGGTGTGAGGCTCCTGACCACCCCCAGGGTGTACTCCCTCGAAATTGGAAGTAACCGAACCAAATCATACTGTCACCTGCATGGTGCTCAAAGCTATGGCTAGCGACAGGCAAACATCTACCCCCTTGCCATGATGAATTCTGTGGACCTTCATCTGATGTTACTGTCAATCAGGTGGCGCAAGTTTTTGTTTACTAATCTCGGTACTGCCCAGCAGGGCTAGACAATCCCCATGAATCCGAAAATCTGTAAAAAATTTAAAAACAGCAGTGGGTCACAGAGGACCTTGTCCGTTTTAAAACACAAACAAAGTAAAATATGATTAGGTGAGGCCTCTCTGGAAGAACACCAGTGGCATTCCGGAAAAGTCTTTTGTCCATTAGAGAACCCAAGAGCTCTTGTGTGTCCACTCAAAAATCTAGAATAAGTAGATTGTGGAGAGGTCTACTACTAAGTTTAAAGGACTCGCCCGAACATTTAGCAAAGTACCATGCATGGCTGGGTGGAGTTTTAATTTGTCGGTTGAGCTCCAATTTAGAAATTGTGGAAATCTCAGAAAATGTGAGATTCCCTTTTGGACTCACACCCTCCACAGCAGCAGTCGTAGCCAAAAAGTCAGCTCTTTCATTATCCTTTATGCCAACATGCGAAGGGATCCACCGAAAATGTATACTATGTCCTGAAGAAAGATCATGAAGAAGACTCAGTATGTCCAGGCAAGTCTGATCACCAATGTCACCCAATTAGCGAGATGCTGAATCGAGGCTCGACTGTCAGTCAAAATCCATATTTCCTGAAAACGATCCTCCAACTGAGCAGCACACTGCAGGCCCCTCCTTATGGCTATAAGTTCTGATCTAAAAACTGAACAGTAATTCGGGTTTTTAATTTTAAATTCTAAGGCCCCAGAGGGAGTAGGAATGTACACTCCACTTCCCGAAATGCCTTTCTCACCCCTGCTTCCGTCTGTATAGATTTTCAAGGAAGATTGTGGGATTACATTGATAGTCTCCAGAGCCAGTTGGTTAACTAGGGCCGGTATCTCAGAGCTCTTATTCACACTAGTCAAAAGCTGATCATGAAAATAAATTCCATCGAGTTCCAAACCAGCACCTGTGAAACTCAGAGAGTGAGGTTCCATATCAGAGGAAGGTAAGTTCAATGTCCTTGCGTAGGAAAAGGGGCTATGTTTCATCAATCATCTATTGTTAATCCATGCATGTAGATAGGCAGAAGTCCTGTGTTGTTCATTGTAGCTGTATAGCTTGTTAAAATACCTTGTAAGGCTATATAGTCTTCTTTTTGGAAGGGAAGGCAAGTTGCTCTCGAAGAGCACAATGTCGATTTGGCAACTGTATCGAAGTCCAGTAATTATTCTGGCAGCACAAAGCTGCACTCTTTCAAGTTTATTTAGATTGGTGTCCAAAGCACAGGAGTAGATTGGGATGCCAAACTTCGACACTGGTCTGATGAGGGAGATAAATGTAGTACTGAGAGTGCTGGTCTCCGCTCCCCAGTCCCGACCAGATATAAATTTGAGGACATTAAGTCTTTCTTGCCTTAATCACTTGGCCTTAAATATGTTCATTGCTTGTAATCTCTTGATCTAAAGTGTATCAGAGATACCTAGCATTTTTAACGTAACACAACTGGATTCCATTCATGGAGATCTAAGGTTGATAGTTGAAAAGATGTCTATTGGTTGAGAAAAAGGTGGTCAGAGATTTAGAAGCATTAAATATTAGCTTATGCATCTCCGTGAAGGAGTGGGCTTCCTCCATGGCACGGTTGAGTTTAAGCTCATTTTCGCCGACGTCGGAACCGGAAGACCAGACAATATCATCAGCCAAAATTCCGACTTCACAGTGTTTAGCTAACACTTTCTGAATACCGGTAATGTAGAGAGAAAACAAGACAGGACTCAACACTGAACCCTGAGGTACACCCTGCCTGATGGCAAAAGGATCAGACAAGCAGTTATTGTATTTTACTCGAAGGGATCTATCCCAGAGGAAGTCCAATATCCAGGGAAGGGCTCTGCCTCTTATACTAAAATAATCGTGGAGTCTGGTAATCAAAAGTTGGCGCCAAACTCTGTCGAATGCCCTGGACATATCCAATAGGGCTGCAACTGTGTGGTTGGTGGGTTTCTTATTCTGTGCATCCCGAATTCTCTGGCAAAAATACAAGATCTGATCAATTGCTCCATGGCTTTTTCTCTAACCATACTGCTCACAGATGACCAATTTTCCAAGAAAAGTTGAATATATCCAGAAGTTTCTGCATGCCATGAGGTCCCAGATGGCCAATCATGAATCCATGAATGCCATCAGGGCCTGGAGATTTACGAAGATCCATAGCCCTGAGTGCAAAGTTAAGTTCCCTCAAGGTAAACTTGTTAATAAAAATGTGGTTACCAGAGCTAGAAGTATGACAATTATGGATCATTCTTTTAGACCTGTTTTTTAAAATAACATCATTTTGATTAAACTTCAAATTGCCCACACCTTTATAGAACTCTCCCAATACATTAGCTGCTGTTGTATCATCTGAAGCGGCCTTGCCATCCGAAGTCAGAACAGTGTTGCATGGCATCTATTGTGGCTGATTATAACTGAATGATTGAGCAAGTTTCCATAATTTTGTGTTTGGAGTTTTGGCATCAATGCTACTGCACAGACCAGTACAGACTTCCCTCTTAAGTTTAATGTATAACTGTTTAATGCTAGCATTGAGTTTGTTAAGCTCAACTTTATCCTCCTGATCCCCAGTCAGGGTGAGTTTTCTGTGTAAGGCATTCCTCTTAAGAATAAGCGTTCTCAGCCCAGGATCCCTGTGTTGGAAACAAGACTTCAGATGTTTAAAGTTGCCTCTAGGGATGGATTGCTTTGAGTCATGAATAATAACTTGTTTAAAACTGTGCCACTCCTGTTTCAGATTGTCCATAGTGGTCCTTTTATCAAAGGAACCTTCTGTAATTCGTTGAAAACAATCCCAATCTGCCTTTTCCAGAATTTCTTATGGGAAGTCACGTTTTTTTTATTAATCTGAACATTAATGAGGATAGGAAGGTGGTCACTGCCAATGCTGCTAAGGATGTCCCAGTCACAATGTGGATGGAGTTCAGGGCTAACAAGTGTGATGTCCAAGGCCTCAGAAGTACCGTAGCTGAAAGATGTGTGAGTTGGTAAACCAGAGTTCAGAAAAATAAGAGCTCGATCATCAGCAGCATTTAACAGATCATTGCCCCGATCGTTGTCTGTGGAACAGCCCCAGCTCTGATGTTTGGCTTTCAAATCACCAAGAAATATGGTGTTTTTGTCTGGTGGCATAAGTAATAACAACTGAGCAACAGAAGTTTCAAGGACTGATATTTATTAAAGGGTAATTAAGCTTAAAAGTGTTGTTGTAATTAATTAAAATGGTGTCATAAAAGTTTTCCCTCCTTTTTGCTTCCTACATCATTTTAATAATCTTGTGGATCTGTTTAAATTTTTAATTGCATTAAAATTGTTGAATATGTGTAACTTATATACAGCAAAATGTTTCAACTGGCAAAGATTTTATAAAATTTAACTACTGTGCTCTTTCCCTATTTATCAGAGGTATAATTGTATATTCTAAAATATATAGAGAGCATATCTTGAATAATTTGTCAACAGATTTCAAATGTGTTTTGTTTTTAAAACATTTTCATATAATAATAAGCAATATTTTATGTGTTCATAAATTTTTATTTTGTAGAATGTGGTGTGATGAGTGATTCTAATGATACTGAGCTCCAGAATGCATCAGCATTAAATTCTGCAACAACATCAGATTTTGCAAGTTCATCATCATCCTCAACTACCAGCAGTGTGCTTGTTGGACCAATTTCTTCAACTGCTTCTTCTGCTTCCTCTTTGGGTAACTTATTTACACTATTAGTTGTTGTCAATGTTTGCCATGATTTTTTGAACATTTTAAAAGAAAATGTACAGCAAATGATTTATAAATAAAAAAGCAAATCTTTTTATTTTAAGATATTAATATTTTTTGTATGCTTTCCTATATTTTTAAAAAACTTAATTTTCTTCAATTTTTATGTCTTTTATCAGCTTTTACCAAGCCAGTGATCTCAGGTGCTCAAATATCTGTCCCTAATAAAGAATCAGTGGCATCACCTAACCATTTTGTACATGAGACCAGAATGGTAACTGAAAACAAAACCACTTTATTGTCTTCTGTACCAGCTCCTGTCTCTGTTCAAATTACCACTGCAGATAGTGGCGGATCTGCTCAAGCTGCAGCTAGAGTAAGTATTTGTTTTATTTTTGAATAAAATATGCTTGTATCTTTGTGGCAGAATTGAGTTAATGGATGCAGTTTTGATTTGATTGTTATGTTTAATATTAAAGGTTACATTGTATGTGGGAAGTGATTGTTTTGATCAAATGATTGAAATTTAAGATGGCTGTTTGAATACTTTTGTCATCTAAAAACAGTTTTTCCACAGATGCTCATTTTATGTTACAGTATTGTTCTATGGATTATAAAATGGGATTGAACTATTTTTATTGTAATAGAGAAATGAATCTGGAATACACTTTTAAAATAATTGCTGCCATTATACATTCTATATAAATGTAATTAATTTTTGTTATGTAATTAATGTTTAAGACGATAATTAAATTCCGGGATTAGTTATTTTAAACCCGGAATTTCAGGATTTGAAGAAACTCCGGGATCTTGGGGCTGCAAACCCTAATTTTTTCAAAAATTTATTTCTGGTTTGTGTTTACTGTTGTCTTCAGACTGTTTAGGAAAGTTACTTTAATTTCAGTTAATGTTGTAGTTCTGTGCATCAACTTATTTATACGTATTTTTATGTTTAATTTACTTATTTATTTGATTATTTTCTATATTTTATTTCTTTTGTATAGTTTATTATAATGCATGCTGATTGCTTAATGAAACAACTATCCATCTTTTCAGACCCACTGTTTATGTCCCAAAGAAAGTATTGAATTATCTGAGTTTTTAATTTCTTTGGAACTGCTTAGTATTTCCTTTACATGTTTTGGAATTCTCCAGACCTAATGCCTCTCTCTAATAGAACCGGACCATTAAGAAAATTATTTTCAATAGTATTGGAGCAACTGTTTCCAGAATAGGCGAGTGGTAAGGATTTCATCCTGAAGATTTCTATCATACTATCAGATGTTGCATTCCAGTTTAATCAATTTCATAATTTGTCTCAGCTTTCTATGAGTATCAACAAAGTCCGAGGACACTTTTCGAATTATGGAGATTTATCTGAAATTTTTTGTTTCTCTTATGGATAACTTTGTGTTGATTGCTTAAGACTGTGCAGAAAGTTTGTTCATCTTTGAGTACTTATCGATTAGTAGGACTAAATGCTATTCTAAGTTGCTAATAGGAGCATTGGTAATATTACTAATTTACAGCTGTGTCTGGGCTAAAATCCATCTGATACTGATACCATAACTCAAAAATAAGTTTTTTAGCCTTACAGTTATGTGTGGGGCTTTTTGTAAATTCAATCCTAGATCATGATAACTTATTCATCACACAAATATCAACGTTTTTTTTTAAAACCAATAAAATAACTCCTTCACTTCTTGTCTACTTTTACCAGTAATTCATGACTGTGTTAAAAAAAACCTGTTATATAAATTTCTTGTATAATAATAAACTTATATATGTAATTTTTTTTCAGTTATTTTCCACTGGCAATTTGCATGCAATGACTGGGATATTCACAGCACCTCATGGAATGCAAGTAATCTCTCAGCCATCAGGCATAAAAGTCATTACCACTCCAAATTCTATTATGACTTCCAATTCATCTGTTCAGCATATTTCAGTCAACCATCATCAACATGGCCAGATTCATGTTCTTACTCCCTCCTCCAATGCATCCTATGCTTCGTCCATTGCATCAGCTAAACCATTCTCTGCTGATTCCTTAGTCCAGATGGCTTCTGGTAGTGCAAAAGGCATGCCAAAGCCGCATCTGGTACCTCCCCTTGCACTAGTATCCCAACAAACAATGGTAGAACTCAACCATGGTAATTCAGGAAATTCCAATAGTACAAACTTGTCTGAATTAATTACTTCCTCGGGTATCTCTAATACACTCAATTTATCTCAGAATACTGTTAAAGGGAGTTCAGTTCTCTCAGGAAATATGGCCATTGCTGTGAAGAATAACCTAACCAGTGTGTCAACTTCCTCTCAGTCGAATATGATTACCGCATTGCATGTAAGCAAGCCTCATTCTCAAGTGATTCAGCCATCGTTGGCATCAAGTATCATAACACAAGGTATGATTTATTTTCAAAGAAAATTTTCTTTTGTGTCAAATTATGGGTGATGAGCTTTTGGAATCCTTTATATTCAATTATCTTCCTTTCTCCTTAATCCCCCCCCCTTCTGTTGTCTTGGGAGCTTATCTAAAGTTGAGTGCTGGAGAAATAGTAAATTTTGCTTTTAACTCTATATATTTGAGTTTATTTCTAAAAAACTAATGTTGATGTTGGGTCTCTAGTAGATGTTAGCATGTTAAATTTTTGAATAACTTTAAAAATCTTGCTTTTGAAATTATTATAAATAATAAAGATAAGAGAATTGTAGTTTATAAAGGAGTCCATTTTGTGTCCAAAGCTTTTGAAGGTTTTTTTTTTAATATCTGGAAGACTTTATTGATGATTTATTTTGAAATTAAATCCTTTAGGTATGGTATTCACAACACAAGTACATTATTTAAGATTTGATTTTAGATAGCATATTTAGATGCTTTAGTAATGGAATTTTGTAAGTTTGTGCACAGTAGTTATTAAGGTTATTGTAATTTTCACTGGAATTATAGGAAAGGGAAGTCTCATGCAGTTAATTTTTGTAGATTTGTCCTATTTTTCAATGCAGTATTAAGAACTCTTAGAAGTACAAAATGATGAGTTATTTAAAACTTTATTTAACATAAAAGGAAATATTACACATGGCTTTGTGATGAAACAAATTATCAAAATAGAATCACTTCTAGAGCGAAAACTGTTGCTATTATTCCCATTTTCATATTTAACTGAATGGGGGCCTACTGCAGTAAATTATTTGTTACCTAAAAAAAATCAACTGAATAAAACATAAGCAAGATTGTAGTTGTTCACAACTCATTGCTGGCATTGTTGAGTTTAAATGCAATATGCTCTCCAAAGATGTAGTTAAAAACCAATCAGCTACTTAGCTATTAATTATTGAAACAAAAAAGAATTGGTTTCAATGTCTAGTTGATGTCTTATTATATATCTTTCCACTTACAAACCGAGGACAATAATATAGTCGCATGATGCTGCTAAATGGACATCTATTGCGTTCTCCTCTTCGATTCTATATTGCTATATATTAAAAACAATTATTCAAAGTCAACAGAACTTTGAAACTAAGAATTCATTGAATCATTTGTAAAACTCATTATTTCCCTTTATGTCCCTACTACATTAGAAGACAATATGTTAGATGGGTTTCTATTCTACCATCAGTCTTTTGATTCCATGCAATATCCGAAGATTTTAGCTTTTTCCAAGAGACAAAACAAAAATGCTGGTGAGATTCTGTGAAGTTAATTATGAATAATTTACAATATATATAGTAATGCAAAGAAAGGAATAAAGGGATTTTTTTTTTAAAAAAATTAAGTCTACTCACTTTAAGCACACTTGCAGGGGAATCATGATTCTATTTCTCTGAAATTGCTCTGGATAATGACTTCAAGAGATGGCAGGAGTGATCTTGAATGAAAAAATTTGCATTGATGACACAAAAAAATCTTAATGAGTAGAGCTATTACAAAGACTTGCACATAACTGCATCTTTCTGTGAGAAGATTCCATATATGTAATAATTGTGTTTGTTCAGTGACTACAAGGGACATCTTGTGGGAATGTACCATTTATAACTAATTTGAAATTTTAATAAAATGTATTGTTTTATTAATGAATCATTATTTTTAAAATACAGTAATGCAACAATTTATGGATTTTAGCAGTCCTTTGCTTTGATTCATGTATATATTTTAAAATTAATGTCTTATTAGCACATACTGTTTTCATGTGAACCTTTTCTTACTAATTAAAATTTGAAATATTATTTCTAGGTTCTCAAGTTAATAACGGTACTCACCATGGAGTTACTGCTGGTTTAAAGCCCATTTCATCTAACCATGTACGATCTTTACCTCATATTGCTGGCATAGCACATGTTGTTTCCCAGTCACCCATATCTGCTCCTGTTGGACAAATTGTTGCTCCAGGAAGTCATGTGTCAGCTGTTACACCTTTAGTTGGTTCTGTTTCAGTGGTTTCTCACACTGGAGCTGTGCATCAACAATCTCTTGGAAAAGTTCTTGCATCCCCAGTTCTGAAGTCAGTGAACCAGATGAATACAATCCCCATTATACAACAGCAATTTCTGCAGCAAGTTTCTGTTGGTTCTTCCAACCAACCAATTGTAAAGCCTGTTGTGGTGGTTAGCATGCCTAATGTTGTACCAAGTGGAAATATATCTCCCTTGACACCTACTTCTCTTGTAGCAATGAATGAACAGGCTGGGGTTGTTCGTGGATCTGTTACACAAAAATGAATTTTCATGTTATTTGTTAGATGAAGCATCGCTGTTTTTCATGTACAAACATGTGACACTTCTCGATCTTGGTGTTAAGTTCTAGAACTAGATTGTTTTTAGGGTAACCGTCATTTCACAAATTTTCATTTGTGGGATGCAAGGGGTAAATTTTTCATAGTTTTAAAGGTCTTGTGTGGCCTTTCTTTAATGATTTAGATGACACAATTTTTATGACATTGGTTTTTGAATTTTTAGGTCCATTGTTGAATGAATTCATGAGATTTTTAATATATATATGCAAGATGGTGTTTTATCTCTTAAACTTTTTCCATATGTATCATTTAAACGTTTACCTATTGGATTGCCGTCTCTTTAGGTAATTTCTAATATTAATTTTTTGTAACATGTGATCTTAATGAAGGTCTAAATTTCTTTGAAATTCTTGATATAAAAATATATATATTTCTTTTTGTAGAGTTCATTCTAGGGTTGAAAAAGGGCAACGTATTACAGCTTAAAACAAAAACAACTATGTTTTATAAAAATTTGCTTTTTTTCCCTGTGGATCTGAAATGTTATGTAACACTTCATGTAGATTAAAAACTTTGTTCCAAAATCGTCACTAATTTTAAATATTTCAATAATAACAATTTTATTTTTATCTGTGTGCCATGGTTGCACAGAGTAAAAGAATATAAATAATTTGAATAGTTAAATTATTTTAAAAATTTAGGAAAATCCTACTTTTATAGTACTCTTTTATTTAAATACCTTTTTTCGAACATTAAGTACTAATGGTAATTGATTTCGTTGCTGTATACGTTTAAGTGGGCTGGATTTATTTGATGTCATCGTTGCATGACATAAAGCAACCATGCTTCCAAGTTGACAATGATATTTTGTGGATTCACTTTACACTGCTGTCGATAATTTCTTTCAGAAGTATGATTCCTTGAAAAAAATGTTTTCATTGAAGTAAATTCTAATTTAAAAGACTATGTCATTAACAAGTACCAATTCTAACTACTTATTAATAAATCATGTGTAGTTTCCATGAATGTTTGAATTAAAGTTTAAAAAAAATTTGAATTAGCTTTAAAAATTTTTTATACCTACTCAAATATTAACTGTTGTATAATTTGCTATCAAATTTGAGCAATTTATTTTATATTTACATGTTTGTAAAGAAAGGACAATTCATTCAGTTAAATTCTTTGTTATATAAAAAAAGCCCCTCATCTTCCAATGAAAGGGAAAAATTTTAATTTTGGCAAATCATTATTTAACTATCAATTTAAGTTATTTATGAAATCTACATTTTTTCAAATGGTATAAGTTATTATTACCTTAATTGTGTATATTTTTAAAACATTGAAATAAACTTATGTTTGTATAACATAAAAATTTCTATTTAAAAATTACATTGCACTCTTGGGTTATCACATAGTTACCCTCCAGCCTCTATCTGGAAAGCATTTTGATGTGTCTTGAAAAAGGAAGAAGTTTTACTCTCATACTAAAAGTTGATTTGAGCAGTAAGGGAGAGGAGAAAGATTGCAAAGGCTGGAATATTGTATCAGTGCATTGGAGTAATCAGCTGAGTTTGATGTTGATGGGAGCAACTCTTTTCATTGGCTGAAAGTGTAGTACGATTTGACTAGTTTTTTCTCCGAAAGAAATGGAGGTAGGATATAGGCTAGGTAGATGGAGCATGTTCAGCATAGGAAACACTGTATTTATTCAAATCTAAGCCCCCATCCATTTTAGGCTGCACCCTAAATTCTCAGCATGTTTTAATGAGAAAAAATGATAAAAATAGTGTGAAATGGTTTATTGATGTCTGATATTTATGAAATTTAAAAAATAAAATGAGAATTAGTAATAAGTCAATAATTTATTTTACATGTGTTAAAAACTTTCAAATACATACATAAACGTGTAATTGCTCTAACATCAAAGCATCATGTCCAATTTCGTCCATCCAATGAATTTTTCTGCTATTGATTAAGCAGCACCCAATTTTCATTAACATTATTAGCATATTGGAAAAAAGTTCATCTTATATTTGAATAAATATGGTAGCATACAAAATTTAAATAAATGAGTTTGTGAATCAATAAAATTTTTGAGAATTATTTAAAAATATAAATAGCAACAGTTTAATTGAGAAGCACAAATTTTTGTAAATAAATGTTTAATCTTCAGAGTGTATTGTTTAAAACAAAAAATATAAATGTTATCCTTGTGCCAATATATATATTGATTGTTGATGAATTTGAAGATAACTACAATTTAGAATTATTTAAATGCTTTATGTTTGGAATCAATAAAGCTGAAATTAACATAATGACATATTTTAAGGCTGTCTTTGGTAAAAGTACGAGAGCTTGAACTTAAACTCAAAGCATATTTTCAGACAGAAAAAAATGCCTCAATTTCCATGGAAATTTGCAATATTTTAACTCATACCTCTTTTAACAATATAGTGTTTTTAAAAATGCCAAAATATTCCATGGGTACTTTCTTTTTTGTTTAAATACATGAAGACAAAGCCCATTTAACATTATAATATAGGAGAAAAGATGCTAAACACATTTTATACTAGAAAAAATGAATAAACTCTGTTAAAAATGAGATGTATGATTAAAAATTCTGCTCTCTAAAGGTTAGCGAAGCCATAATATCATATTAATGTTTCATTTCTTTTATATCTAAAAAGATGTTCAAAATTCTGGTCCTATTCTTTAACATTAATCGAAGACAGCCTTAGTAATAGACATTTGTGTGGATGTTCATGGTTAACATATGATTTGTGATATTAACTTTTTAATACTTAAAACGTACATTAAATTGGATGCTGGTAGAAATTATACTAAAAGTATTGCACTTTGCAGTTTATGAATAAAACTTTAAAAAATATTAATTTTTCTGGTATTTTCTAAAAATATATAATTTTTTTTTCAAGTTTAAAATATTATTAAAATTTTTTTTATGTAATGAAAAGCTGAGTAGACTTGTTAGTGGTCTTGCTATGAAGATTAAGAATATATTTCTCACAATTTCATTCCAAGGATTTTCTGTGAATCAAGCCTATTAAAATGTTGCGTTTGAAAAAATTCTGCGCATTTTATTGTTATGTATCAAATTTACGTTGACTTAACATATCCGTGATAACCATTTAAGTTTTTATATGACAATTAATATGCAGATATTTCAGATCCCTTTTAACACTTCCATGATTAAATTATGAAAATAGACATTCCTAGGAAACAATTGATGAGTGTCTGATTTTTGTGAGACTTAAACTTGGTTAGCTTTATTGATAATATGGCTGACTTGATAATGGATAAGGTAGCCCTGCCTGTAAAACGCCTAGAATGAATTCTACTTTCTTTTAAACCTTGATTGTACAAAAAAAAATGTTTAAATATTATTAGATAATCCAAAGTTGTAATGGTTGTTACTGTAAAAAATGGCTTCTTATTCTCCTTTCAAGACTGTGGATATAACTAATACCCAAAATTTTATGTCTTCTAATTTTTTCTGTTACTCAATTGTTTTTTATTTTTGAATTGTGTCTTATTAAACTAAGTACTTGAGCATCATTATTTTTAGTTATGTAGCTAAATATTTTAATTTTAAAGTTATATTTATATATACACACATGTACATATATATAATTTAAGTATGTAATATATTAGTATTTATTATTAAAGTTGAATATTATAAATTATTAGAAGTGGACCATCTGTAAATTTGAGTTAAGAGTAAGATTAAATTAAAGGTATTTTAAGAACAGCATCAAAAATATTTCATTTTAAATCTATGTATTTAACAGCTCCTTTAAAAAATTCTTTTTCAGCTTAATGTTATTAATATATCACAGGTAAACTTTGTGATGTGTAACCGTTAAGTGTAGGATCTATGACCTTAAGGTTTTAAGTTATCTTTCCTATCTAGTTAGCAGTTGGATATCTAATTTTTCCTTGTATTTGTCGTATCATCCAGAAAAGAATCGTCCTCCTTTTTTAGCTTTAACAATTTATTTTACAATATTCGAAAGTATCTTGATAATTTACTTTGAAATGCTTGTATAATACCCAGAGTCCCTCTTCAGGTCCCCTACATTAGAATAATCTCTTTTTTCAATGATTTTCTCTCATTCACTGCAGGAGTTGAGTGGAAAGAGAGGGCTGCTTGACATTTTTCCTTTTTTTGTGTATGTGGATGTCCAAAACTGGAGAATGTTGACTTTCACCTGTGAATGTCGACATACACCAAATACGTCAGTGAAAGATAGAATATTGTGTTACTACCTTGTACATTCGGACTTTCACTGACATATGTCAACAATCACAGATATGCTCTGGTGGAGGTTGAAAAGAGAGAAGCCGACAAAGAGGCAACTGGCTGTTTTCCACCAATTCCTTTGTTCTGCTGGGAGTCAGTCAGCTTTGTCAGTCTTATGTAAGGTTTGATGTTGCGAACAACGTTTTCGTAATTTTTTCCCACGATACCCTAATTTATACTGAATAGATACAGCAGTGAATCGTGATCTTTTTCTTGAAAAGTTAAATGCATTGATTGCGGGTAAATGAGAAGCCAATTGTTTTTATGTTTCAAAAGAAAAGTACTCTAAAATACTTTCTAAAGTGGTTTCTGCTAAAACTAAGTGCAACACACACCTTTGGATTACAGACGATTAAAATGTCTTAACGTTTTAAAAATTAATTATGAAGAGAAGTTAATTGTACCATTAAATCTAGTAGAAATGAATATACAGTATTATGTTACCAATGACGAATTGTTCAGTGTGCTGACATCAAAACAAGCCACGGAGGAAGAAAACGTATGCTTAAAGAGTTTCAAATTAAATACAAAAATATTACATATGAAGTTGTAATGTTGTATTTAAATTTATGCAAACAGTGTCAAATGAAACACAATGCACCTAAGAAAGGTAGTGTGAAACCAATGATCAGTTCTGAGTTAAAACTCAAGATGACAAGTTGATCTGATAGATCTGCAGTCAAAAAGAGATGTTGAATATAAGTTCATAATGGTGTATCAAGATCATTTAACTAAATTTGTCCAGCTACGACTTATGAAAACTAAGAGAGCTTTAGAAACAGCGTATCACGTTCTTTCAATATTTTTAACATTTGGTGCTCCAGCAATATTGCAATCAGATAATGGTAGAGAATTCAGTAATCAATTCATATCCGAAATATGCACTATGTGGAAAGATATTAAGATGGTTCACGGAAAGCCTCGTCACAGTCAAACACAAGGCTCAGTTAAAAGGGCCAATCAGGATATACAGAATGCATGGATGAATGATAACTATACAAATAAATGGTCAGAAGGTTTACCCTTTGTTCAATTTGCCAAAGTCCTTATGAGGCCCATGTTTTGTGTTAAAGCAAAAAGAGGCATAGCATCATTTTTTTTTTTTTGCCTAGCCAACAAATCGCAAGTATCGAAATCGAAGAACAACTCGAAGAAATTGCCAAAACTTTTGAAACCGAAGAACAACTTGAAGAAACTGGTAAGACTTCTGAAAAAAATTTGAGCAGTGGTCATACTGAAAACCATATTCCAAAGAGAAAAATGTTGACGAGGACTTGCAATCTACCACGTCTTCTCATCAAGTTCGAACTGAAAAACATGAGTTAATTTCTAAAAAAAGAGCGACCGCAAAACAGAATCTTCTATTGCAAGCAACAAAAATGTTACGAACCTCACCAAAAAAATTTGCTCTTGCTCGAATTGGTGATACTGTACGAATACAAGTCTGGTGTCGACCATGGTCGTACAAATAACCAAAATGTGTTTGCGGTTGTTGTTGGAATAGAAGACTCAGACTTCTATAAACTTGCAAATAAAAATGGTACCCTCAAGCAGCTTTACACATGTAATCAGTTCGTAATTTGTAAAGAAAAGTTACTTTCAATAGATGAGATTTATTTTCAAGAAATGTTGCTGAGAGAAGTGGTGTACAAGGCTATATATGCTGTCATTGCAAAAGGAAGTGTTCCACAAATAAATGCAGTTGTAAAAGAAAGGGCTTCTTGTGAAATTCAAAGTTTCATAATAGTTTAAGCTGTTGCAATAAATAAGATTTAAATCGCATGATTTAGTAAGTTTTTTTGAGGATTAGAGCATCGGACTCCAGACGGGAAGGCCTGGGTTCAATGCCCGATGCCATCAAATACCCTCCGAGTACACATGGAGTACGTACTCATTAAATTAGTAGGTCCGAAAGTCTCGTGGGCTGAATCACGAGTTCAGGGGACTGGAGAATGTTTCCCTCCACTCCAGTCTCATGGCAAAATTGTCGAGGTGGAGATACGCAGTGTCGCCATCTATTGTCCCTTCGGGGAATTTCGCCAAGCTAATTCATACTGTCACCTGTGTGGTGCTCAAGGCCTAGGTCAACGACAGGCGTACTTCTAGCCCCTTGCCAAGATGAGTTTCTTGGGCCTCATTCTGACTACGTCAGACTGGTGGCATTAGCCACAACACAGATTTTAATCGCATAATTTAGTAAGTTTTTTATTACTATTATTTTATTTTCTCATTTAGAACATACTGTATAATTAAGTAAGTTTTTAACTTTTATAATTTTCCTTTCTCATTTTGATTGTACTGTGTGTTTTAAGTTCTTGGTCATTCCTCTCAGAAAGAGAGGCGAAAAATGTGTCCCAACTGAATTACGGAGAAAATATAAATGTAGACATTTACTGGTGCAAGTCAGAAATAAGGATATTTAGTAAATATTTCAGACATACACTAAGCGACAATGTGAATGTTGACATTCACCGGTGAAAGTCGACATTCTCCAGATTTCGGTGTTCCACCATAACATATATAGTACTTGTTGTTCCTATTCCTCTATTATATTGAAGGGTGGTAGAGTATCTTCCACTTGTAAAAATTCCTGTAAACAATGACAATTAAATTATGGTTGCTGATGCCGTTTTCTTCACTCAAATGATCTAAGGGATCCCCAGATGAGTGATATGTTCATAAAATATAATAAAATCTTTTAAAATAAAAATACACTTAGCTTGATTTTATATCACAGCTCTCTTTATTAATGGTAAAGAACAAACCAAAAAAGAATACAAACAAAGTACACAATGTTGCCATACAGCACAAGCTAAATTAAAACAAAACGATAATTTCTTGGATATAGTTGGATGGTTTGAAAATAATTTACAGTTACAATTCCAATAATCTTCGTATGAAGTTACTATCTGTACAAATTTATGTAGAGAAACAAAAGTAAGCTTAAGTGCAATAGGAAGAAAGAGTAGGTATGTGTATAAAAATAATTCTTTAGCACCACTTTTATTATTACCTTTTTACCACATTCTTACTATATGCCAAGAAGTATGGAATGATTTTGTGAGCCTATAAACTGATGCATCTCCAATATATTTTATTGGACATCAGTCTTTCTTTTACTAAAAGATATTTGTAGAAAACATTAATTTTGAAAATTATTATATGTTGGAAGTTTGTAAATTTTAATATAAATTACCAATTAAGACCTAGCCTAGATGTATTAAGTGATAATTATTGGTCATCTACCTTTTTTTTTTGTGTGTATAAATTAGATTTTTCTTCCCTGCTTTTTAAATGTTTCTAATTCAGATAATTTTTATATGCTTCATGGTTTATAGTTGTTGTGCTACTTAGATTTATTAAAAGGATTTTTAAAACTTTTAGCAGATTTAAAATAAGTTATATATATTTAAAATTATACATTGATTTTTGATTGTGTCATTTCTTTAGTTAATACATGTTCTTGGTGATAATAAACTGTATTAACTCTAGTTGATTTGGTAAAAATACTTCAAAATAAAATTAACTACTCTTGGATGGGCACACCTTTAGGTTTTCATTTTTCATGTAGAGCTTAGTTACAATTTCATGCTCTTTCATGATGTCTTCAAATATGTAAGATCATTAGCATTTAAATCATTTTACGAGAGATGGATCTTGCTTAAGTCTACTTTCAAATGGTAGAATAGCTGACTTAATATCAAATGAAATGCACTTTAAAAAGAAAACTTGAACGTTTTGAATTTCCATGACAATGAGGTTGTTGCTGCTAAAATTATTTATAATGATCATATAAAAACAAGGTACAGCTGAGATTTATTGTATCAACCTTAATTTGGGCTTATAGGTTGAAATATACTTACCCATTCTTACTCTTCCTTAAATCGACTCTTGTTCCAAATTCTTTTGTGAGTTTTTAACTGACTTTTTTTAATCTTATTTATGAAGATTTTAAATTGAAACTTAAACCTGATTTCCTTGTGGAGCTACTTGAGATGCATAACATTATATATTCCACCATTCTTGTAACGTTAAAAATTTTATTTAAATATACTTCCTGAAACTTATAAACTTTTAAATGTTACAGATTCTGCAACTCATATAAGATTTATTTGTTGCATATAAATAAATACAAAAATATATAATACAATACTAGATTCTTTTATCAATAACTCCTTACTTTTCTTTTTAATTTTTGTTATAGACTTGGAACCCTCTATTCTCACTCCTTTATTTCAGCTGTTGGATATAGCTCTTGCATTGCTGAAAGTGCAATGTTAATTAACAATCGATTCATTCATCTGTTGATTACCTTTTTGTATATATTTGCGTGTTTTCTGCTATATTGTTGTTTTCTTAAGTTTTTCTCGGAATTTTTATTATTCTTCCCTTCTATTTCTGTAAATATGTTAACTTTATATTTATTTTGTAATTTATACCTCTTGTAAATTGGACGATCCATTTTTCGAAAATTTGATGTTAAATAATCAATGAATGAACTTGTGTGAATTTAAAATTGCTTGATTTACCTGATGCAGATAAATTACTTTTGTTATTTTGTATTGCTGGTGGCTACTGAAGTAATAGCATTCTTAGCATACAAGTTCAATCATGCAACCTAAACTTGTTAGGTAAACATCATCTTGCACGATTGGTTGATTGGTGTTTTATGAGGGCTGCGGTAGCCCAGTGGTCAAGGTATCGGATCATGGCAGGCATATCAGGAGTTTGAGCCCAATGCCATTAAAGACCCGCCATGTATGGCAGGGATGCACGTTGAATTTGTCGAGAGCTGAAATGTCCTTCCGTTGGTGTGGGTAGTAGTTAGGAGAGGGGTGTGCCAGCTCAGGTGTCGTCCATGTCACTTGACCATGGTTCAAAATTACGTGGCCCGTCGCCAAAAGCCCTAGTGTAGCTGAACAGTGCGACATTAATATTCTCTCACTCGCTGATTGATGTTTTATGGCATAAGGGTAATCATGTCATTTTACACCAAGCAAGAAATAATTAAAAATAATTGGTCAGAAGGGCATGATTAGTCTATACATTAGTTAATAAATTGTTTAATAACTGGTTTTCCATATCTTGTTTGATAATTTTAAGTGCTTTTAGTTATTTTCTAATGCTTAGACTACATTTAATCATGCCTTTTGGCCAACTATTTTTCATTTTTTTCCTGCCTTGATGCAAAATGCCCTTACACCATAAAACACCAATCAACCCACCTTGGAAGTTGACGGGCAAAATATTATGGATAAAATTAATGCACTTAAAAATTCAGTGGTTTTTTTTAAGTTAAAATGAGAAAAATCACAAATGATATGCTTGACAATTAAAATACAATTGCATTTGGGTGATTGGTGAATACTGCATGACACCTGACTGGAACAGGCAAACCAAGAACTAACCTCATTCCATCACTCCAATCCTGATGCAGTGCATAAATAAAATTCTCAGCTATCATAAAAAGGTTCTACTTACCTGACTATATATATATATATATATATATACGCATTGGTCATATTCGTGTTGCCCATCTCCATCTCATGATGGGGATGATGGATAGATTAAAAAGTGATACCAGCTCTAGGGGAATGTACTAGGTCCGCAATTGTAATTACCAATCTCCAGCCATATTTGAAAAAAAATTTGTATATATGTATGTAAATAATTTTTCTCTTTGATTTGGTTTCCAATTAATGGCTTTGAACCATTCATTGATCAAGTTTTTTATAATTTATTTCTGTACATATTAGATTCTTCTCTATCTTATTATTTGTAAATATTTTTAAAAATTTTGGAGTATAAGGATTGAATTTGGGCTGTATAAGGCTTTTAAACCTTTTTGCCCAATAACAAAAAGCGTTCTGAATGCCAAAAAAAGTATAATTGATATGGCCTAATGTTATATGTGGCTGTGGTAGCCTAGTGGTCAAGGTTACGGATTCATGGCCAGCATGTCATGAATTCGAGTTTAGTACTGCTGAAGACCTGCCGTGTAAAGGGGGGATGCACGTTAAATATGTCAAGAGCTCAAACGTCCTCCCGTTGGTGTGGTGTGGAAGTTACTTTGTTTACTTCACCTTCCTTCTTTGTTTTACTTTCATTTTAAGTTCCTGTCTCGGCTTATTTTGTTCTTCTCCCTTTGGACTCTTATTAGACTTTTAAAAAACCTGTTATATATATATGATTTTGACTTTCTGTCAGTATTGAAAATTATCATCAATATCTTTGATAGTTAATTTGTTTTAATGGACAATTTTATTTAAAAAAAATATTCAAACTAAATTAAATCTTAAGAATTTTTGTATTTGTATTCATGCATAAAATACCTTATATCCACAGTCTTGATCATATTTTCAACATGAGCGTGTTAACTCTGTCAAATGCAATTAGTGAATTGTATTTACCTCTTATATGTGATGATTGTTCTCTTGTGTGAAACAAAATCTTGTGTGAGTTTGTCTTGCTGCTTAAGCATTTGAATATAAGAGCTTAAATTAAAAAAAAATGAAATGTTTTTTTAAGGGTGAGTTTTTTAATACTAATCATTCCAGTATATATGTTGTGAATTTGTTCCTTTTTTTTCATCTCTTGAGTTTTGAAAGAATTAAAATGTGTTTATGCATTATAATTATTGAATGAAATTCCTGTAATATTTTTGTAATTTTGGGACTGTTATTTTCCCTCTAATTTATTCTATGACTATGCCCTATTCATATACTATTGTCAAAAGCTATTTTCTTTTAATAGTTATGCTTGGTAATAATATCTGTAAAGCATATTCAGGCAAAATAAAAATTCAGTAAACATGGCACAAAATGAGTTAATTGGTAACCAGTTAATTAGAAAATACTGAAAATAAAACATAAATTCTATTTCACATTTAACACACATCCAAATGTTCTGTTTCAAAAAAGCCCAAGCATTATTTCTATACAAAAATGAATCCAATAGCTTTTATGACACATTCTTATCAAATATTTCAATCTTCATTTCCACAAACCCCTTAACTCTTTTATTTCCACCTCAGTCATACCTTTTACACTGTTACTAATGTCAGAACATCCTTTTTGCAATAAACTTCACATTAGTAATAATGTCTGCTCCTTTACTTCATAGTCCAGCTATCAAATTGAAAAAATAGCAGAGGCAAATGTCACTTGGGTGGAAGACTCTATATTGCATGTTTTTCCTATCTCTTTGCAGGTGTTTGTCCTGAAGATCAATGTAGCTATAGTAAAATAGAACCTTAATTCAATTTTATTCTTTTTAACCATTAGCTTAGAGCAGTAACACATTGTAAATGTAAATGTCTTTAATAATTATTTCCCTTCTCTCAAAGATTAAATGTTCCAATACCACTAAACATCTGCCATGTTGAAGGGCTGATATACGTTAAATCTGCGGGTGTTCAAATTCCTCATATTGGTGTTGAAGTTCAGAGTCTAGGGTGCTGGGTTCACCTTCATCACTTGATAATGGCTTAAAATTGCATGTGGTCCATTCCGAATTAATGGTCGTGTAGCTTTTAAGTATGATGTTATTAATCAAACTAAAGAATTAAGCAATAATTTTTAAAAAAACTGGGGTCATATTTTATAAATTTTTCCTTTCATGCATGCTTTAGCACATATTTCTGTTCAAAGATTTAATTTTTTTCTAGACATCTATTACCATATTTTCATGTATATAATCCGCGGATTATGTGTTAAAAAAAGTTTCAAATTTCGTTGTGCATATTATACGCCGCTGTAGATTATCTGAGTTGAAACATTCTCCATCAGAAAAGCTAACAATAAAGTTTTGAAAGAAATGCCGTTTATGTTTTATAAAATAAATAATAGATGGCGCTTTCATGACTCGGATGACGTATATCAGCCATAACTAGTTTTTGTCCAATTACATTCAAAAACGAATTCAATTCCTCGGCTTCTGCGTGTAATGTTTTGTTTAACAACTCAAAACATAGATGGCAGTAGCAAAGAATTTTTTTGTTTTATTGAGATTATCATACATATTTAGAAGTTTCATAATAATTTTTTTTTCTGTACAATTTCTTACTTCTATTTTTAATTATATTGTGTATTCTTTATCTTATATGACACTCATTATCGGCAGTTTATATTTTTGGATTATTCGCCGTAAAAACTGCCGCGGATTATACAATGTTTATTTTTTTTTTATTCGAAAAAAAGGCTTTGCGGATAATACGCCGCTGCGGATTATATACAGGAAAGTACGGTATATACTAAATGGAAAGTTATTGTAGAAATAATTTAATATTTTGAGGTAATGGGGGGGCATGCAGTTTGTGATTCTGAAAATTAATTTCTTCTAATCTTATAGGAAGTTAAATAATAAAAAGTGGGCTAAGCTATTAATTAAATTTTTATTTTTCATATGAATATTTGTTTTTTTATTCCTTCATTATTAAGATTTCTTTTAAATTTTATGTAATTTTCTAGCTATGACAGTGTAATAGGCACAGTGTACTGCTCTGAGTATATCACAACCAAAATAATCAAATATGTTTTAAATTAATTTTTTTTCCTTTAAATTTTTGTGTGTGTGTGGAAGGGGGAATAGACATGCATGACCCCCCAAACAATATACATTAAAGCTCAAATGTTTCAAAGTTCTTAATTTTTGGAAACATGCCTCTCCTCTTTTGTTCCTTTTTATGATAATAGCTGCAGGTACCCTCTATCACTTTAATATAAGGACTCGAGAGTGAATTTTATTTTATTCTCACCATAACATTGCTGTCAGAATAATTGGAATTTTGTTAAGTTGTATCCTTCCCAAAGAAGGCTTACTGTATTTAGATGCTCCAGCATAAAATTCTGGCAAATAATATGTCATAACTTCTCTAAGTATTCGTTGTTATTTTAAAGGGTCTGTGATGAAAGAAGCATTTCTCATTCTCATTTATTTTATTGTGGTGCTCATCACACATCGTCTTAGTGTGTTTACATCTTGTGAACTGACTGCCTGGGCAGACTCTCAAAACTATTCTAAGAGGTTGTCATATTCGATTCGGGACCCACAGTCGGGTTTACCACAGATCTTTTGAAATTGAGAATTTCTCTAATCAAAACAAATTTAAAACTGCTGATAAGAAAAAATTGTTACCTGTTAAAATAAAGTTTAAAAACAGATTATTTAATATCTCGAGTTAATTTGTGACATTTGTTAAAGTTAGAAAATCATAAGAAATGCAGTATCTTTATTGCAGAATCTGCGACATCAACTTATAAAATTTCTTAAGTTAAAGATATCTGTACATATATTGTAATTTTTTTTTAAATCATTGAAAATTTTTATGTATAAATTTTAATTTGGGCATGATATATACTTATTAAAACTTATCATGATCACAAATTTTTAAAATTTTTGCATTCTTTCAGCAGGTTAATTTTACTTATTAAGTTTGTATTTGTTTTGCGTTTATGTATATTTGTTGCTGATGTTTAGATTTTAATTGTTCTTGGGCTTTTAATCACACATTTTCAGTATACAATTTTCTTTTAAAGTAATTCTTTAACATTACGAAATTAAAAATAAATTATGCCCAGTATTTGGAAAATGAAAAAATTTACATTTATTTTCTATTATAAATTAATAATATATATATTTTTACCCAGTATTTTGAAGTCTACCTGTAATACTTTTCATATAACTACAGTATTAATTTGATATTGTAGTAATTTATATGCATTAATGGTAGGTTAAACAACCTACTTAACTGCCAATAGATGGATAAGAATAAGTATTAACCATCTGTGCTAGTTAATTGTATTCTGGAATTAGAATTATGAAAGTGGTTTTAAAACTAAAAATTCACATTTTTATTAATGGTATGTTACGGACTAGAATACTAGAAGCAAGTATATTCCTTCAAGCTATTTATATTTTGGTTCTTATAAATAGTGATTTGACTGACTTCTTAAAAATGTGAAACATTTACAAGTTGTCATTTTCTCATGGGAAACTCTTTTTAACTTATAGTGAAGTGAATCCAATGTCTGGGCTCAGCTATTTCAATGTACTTTTATTGATCTGTAACTTATTTCTCCTGTGATAAATCTAGTGAAAAATGTCTGCCAGTTTGTTTGTCTATTCCAAAACTTAGATTTATTGAGATTGTGTTGTTGCATGGTTGATAATTTTCGCTCTTTTTAAATTAAAACATCTGTGTGTTATTATCAGATTTGCACTAAATACATATATTGTACCATTACTGCATTCAGTAATCTGCAAGGTGTGTGGTCTATCTCGGTGTTGTCTTGTACATATTTTTGTCAATGTCTTACATTTTATCACTGTTTAGTTATACCTATTTGAGGTAATTTTATTTATATAGAATAATTGTAAATAATCCAGTGCTAAGAGAATTGTTTTTCAAAAAAGTTATCCCCCCTCCCCAACTTGTTGAAATGTTTCCTATTCAAATGCAGTTTTTATTATATTGGAATTGTGTTATATAAGCTTGAATAACTCATTTATTTAATGGTCTTGTTTTAAAAAAGGGATTAGTATTACTAGTTTATTAACTATGCCTGGTATGTATGACTATTAAATGTGTTATTTATTGTTAAATGGAAAGAAAAAGAACCCTGTGAAATCACTTGTACAAATCCCACCATAATTTATGAAAAAAGTGTTTTGTTTGTGGATATTTCTATTAAAAGTTTTATGTTGTACATTTCTCGTACTTGGCACTTCTGGAATTGTGAATTACTGTTAGTGCTGAAAATGTACCTACTTATCCTGTAGACTCAAATGTAAATATTCCCACTATGTGTAAAGCATGTAAAATAGTGCATGTTTTTCTGTATAATGGCACTTTCATGAACAAAATAAAGCTTTATATATTCAAAATCTTATATAGTAGCCTTTATCGTTTTAGCCTTTTAATGATTTCTTAATTCATTTAGATCTTGGTATAATGTAATTAATAAAGTTTAACATAATTTTTTAAGTAAGTCTTAAAATATTTATATGAAACACAGAAGTCATGATTTTTAAGTTAGAACAAAAACTTTTTAAGTTGTATCACTGAATCTTCTTATATAATTGAAACTGCTTTGTTTTGACAAGTATGCATAAAACAAAAAAAAAGTCATAAAGATAAAAATTTCACAGTGGAATCAGTCGCATTAATCCTCTGTTTCATCAATGAGTGTGCGGTCTCCCTGGCCAAAGAGGGCAGAAATGATCAACTTTTCCCCACCATTACGCTTGCAGATGCAAATGCGGTCGCAAATTACAGACTTCTGCCTCATCGCTACAAAAACCCCTCATTGTCGATTTTGATTGCTCTAGAAATCTTACATCCATAATTGCAAGACTAAGGATGGGCCTTTTTAAAGGTATGAAGATATCATCAGACAAGACTAGAACTTACATCCCCTGCCAGAACTGCACCGAGGCCCAACTAACGCCAGACCACATCCTAGAATGTCCGACCCTTACTCCGCATATTATACGGCTCGGAATGGTGCCACTGGCTTCGGAGCTACGCGAGGTTCTTTACAGCGCTGATGCGCCGAGACTTGCGGAGGCGGTTCAGAGAGCTCACGACATTATCTCATTGTCCATGGACACGACAAAAAAAATGAAGTATGTTTCCTTTGTGAAAGCACATTGCACTTTACCATGAGTTGTTGAGTGTAGATAAAGCTTGAGCATATCTTTCATATAAGTATAAATGACTTATGCTGATGGTTTTGAGAATTTTTTTTATTTTTTGTAGGGTATCTGGGATCCAGAGCTTACTATTTGAAATCTTGTCGGTAGCAGTGATGGATAACTTATTACCACTTTTTTGGTCATTTTTCTGAGATGGGCTTACTCTTTTTTACACAAATTTTATTTTGAACAAATGAACACTATTCAAGTCAAGAAAGTTCGGCTTTAATTCACATCCGTGCTTAGTTACTTTCGGATACATTTCACACTGATGGGAAAAAAACTTTCAGCACCAAGAAAAAATTACAGTCGACTAATGAAACTTCGGCAATGCATTTGTATAGATAACATTTTTAATTGATTAAAGTTTCAAGATCACAAACTATTTCAAATGTGAAATGATGATACATTAAAAACCGGTGTAACCTCCAGAATACAAGCATGCAAACGTGCATACAATATGTCGTACAAGTACAGGATGCGTGTGGGATGGAAATGCATGCATGTTGCTCTATTCTTGGTCACTATAAGGTTATTTAATTCTGATTGTGGTTAAAGCTATCGTTACCATCCACTGATGTACCATTCGTGCACGATTGGAGGAAGACCTGGTGATCTAGCAGACCAACGTAACACGTTGACACCTTTTTGAGCATCTTGGGTTTCAACAGGGTATGAGGGAGCACGTTATCCTATTGTTTTCTTTATGGCAGTGCAACAGTTTGAATCGCCAGACTGTTCCCCAGTGTATCTAGGCCATAGAAAGATTGTTTGCAGGCACTATATATAAAACCTAGACTTCTTCGAATTGATATACAGCCATCACTGCAGAGGCGTAACGTAAAGCCCCTCAACTCCCCATATCTTGGGAGAGGGAAGGGGTAGAATTCTAGAGGGACCACATATCTTGACTGACTCCAAGTACGGCTTGGGATCCTAACTCTGACTTTTCCGATGATCACTAATATTCTCCGTTCCGCCACTGGCACTGAGACAGAAACAGTTTTGATAGAACACAACACATTGCCACTCCGCTCTCCAATCATTTTTAGCGTGACATCACTGAAGTCACAGATATCAATGATATGGAGCTAATGGTATTGAAGGAACGAAGGTTCGTTCTTGGTACCTTCCGTTCTGAACAAATGCGAGTACTTTACCGATCACGCAAAACGATCGTCTTCGCGTAATGTTGGTACTAGTTCATATATATATATCACACCGCCACATACGATACCATATTCGTGGCGAGCATGTAAGCAGTTACGTCATTCGTGCGTGACGGTTTGAGAATTGCTTCATTTGTGTGACAGTTTAATTGCGTCAATGTGTGACGGTTTTGATTTCTTTTGCGGTGGATAGATGGCGGCACGCGAAGGGTGCGGTTCATATCACGTCCGGGTCACCAATGAAGGAAGGAAGGTTCGTTCTGGGTACCTTCCGTTCCGAACGAATGCCAGTACTTTACCAATCATGCCAAAACGATCGTCTTCGCGTGATGTTGGTACTAGGTCATATAGATATCACACCGTCACAGTATGAATGCTACTTAAGTCTCGGAAATTATAAAAATATCGTTTTATTATAAAGTACTAGCCGTTAACCAAACCCTTTGCTAGGTATTTCATCATATTACATGACTATACATATAAGTTGGACCTCTATATAACGAAGTCGCTAAATCTTGAAAAAAGTTCGTTACATGGAAAATTCGTTATATAAAGGTTTTAACTTTCAATTTTTTTTTATAAACAACATAAAACAAATTTTAAGTTCATAAACACTATATATTAAAAAAAATTATTATTCACACCTTTTTGTAAATTAATATACATTTATTTTATATATCTTACCAAAAAAAAGTAAAATAAAAAATCCAAAAAAGTTTCTTGACGCCTTTATCCACTTCCTGAAGAATTGAATTTTTTTTTCTTTTGTGCTCAAGCACTAATGTTTTGACATTTTCGAGCTACAAGAAGCATAGTTACCAGTACGATTGATCAATACTGCAAATGAACGGATACTAGTTCAAGGACACAAGACTACTGAAGGTGGAAGGGGATATCGAAGATATTTCCAGTGAACTGGACAATGGGAGTTAAAGATTGCACACTTGGATGAAATGCCCAGAATGTTATTGCTCTCGGCGAGTTAGGTACCTAATAAATCCAGTTTAAAATTTATGACCACCATAAAATGTGCTAAAAGAGAACAAGTGGAAATGTCCAGAAATAATTCTAAAATAGGGAGAAAAAAAATTGAATCACAAGAAAAAGTTCGTTGTATAGAAAAGGAACTTCGCTATTGAGAGGTTATTTTACGAAGAAAATCGTGAAATGTTCTTGGTTCCAGGAAAAAGTTCGCTATATAGAAAAATTCGAATTATAGAGGTTCGTAATAAGGAGGTTCAACTGTATTTTAATGTTATTGGCATCTGAGTTAGAATTAAGCTTTCTATTGCAGCGTTTCTCAAACTGTGGGGCGCGACCCCCTAGGAGGGTGTGATAACTCTACGAGGGGGGCGCGAGTATATTGAAAACAAAAGATTATTTTAAAAAATCATTAATTTTCTGACAATAAACAAACAAAATACAATCTGACGCAATAAAAAGTAAAATACTCGTTTACGATGATATAATACACTTATAAATATATCACACAGTACTGCACAATGTATTTTATATAATTAATTTAACAATACTATAAGTTAAGGACACACTTGACGATGCTAACGCAGTAGCGCCAAACATAGAATTGTGAATCACACTTTTAAAAAACCCCTAGTTACGGAATTTGACTGTCCCCGAATTATAACATCCACAATTGCCAGATTGAGAACTGAACACCTTAAGGGCATGAAGATTCACCCAGGCAAGGCAAGATCATATGTTCAATGCAAACACTGCCCAGATCTTCAACTCACGCCAGTAGG
>BMAU01019847.1:0-7500 GCA_019973935.1 Trichonephila clavipes
AAATGCACAGATGTAATTCTTCGATTTTGATGTAGTTTATTTGTTATATTGATATATTGCTGATCTATTATTGTTGTTTTTATTACTAATTTATTGTTATTTGAAATAATGCAAGTTTTACATTTGAAGGGTTCGTTATTGTTTGCTTTCATTCGTGCATGGTATTTAACATACGAAGTCTTTTAAAATAATGAAATAAAAAATAAAGGCATAAACAAAATCTTTTGTACATGTTGCGCATTATTTAAGTTATAAACCTGAACATGAATTAGCTCTGAGGAGTAAGTACTTATTTTTCCTAATAATTATTAAGGTAAAATTTAATGAAATATTTGTTTTCTTCTATATATTCATTATACCAATATACTGTTTAATTGTTCTACAATTTTGTAATTTCTTATGGTAAGTACTTTTAAATAAATTAATTAATACTTCATAAAGGTTTCAGACTATTCGATGAATATTATATCATGTATTTGTGACGGATCTATTCGCGTACCTTCCTCTAACCCTCTTGGGAAATATTTGAGCTATCAATTCGTGTTATTCCCAACCAACCCTTCTGAAGAAGAAATCGTGATATGTAAATTAAGTTTATTATATATAGTCGAGGTTTTCTCTCTAATGGAGAGTTGGAGTGGATGTAGACCAGAAGTTAGGTGAGATTGTTACTGACAGATATTATTATTAAATTATTGTGATTAAATACTTATTAGGGGAAAAATTTAAAAGTGACGATTGATCACTACAGTTAAGTTAATATTAGATAAGATCGGTTAATAGATTAGATCCTTTATAAATTAAGGATCGAGTTTGATATACTCCTAATCATTCATGTATTTCGTCTTTGTTCAACTTTCGCGGTTAGCACCGAGATATTCTCTTTCTGTCATTAATTGAATTTGTGTCGTTATTTTGTGTGATCAATTAATAGATTGATTGGATCATAGCTAGTGTTTCTTCTCTACCTCCAACGTATGTAGGTGCTCAAAGAGAGAGAGGTGAGGACCTCTCACATACTCATGGAATGAAAACTTCAAACTGATATTTCTCCATGTGTAATTTTTGATCATATACTATTATTCAAAACCCGAAGGCTTCTTTGAGAATTGAAGTAGGGATGTGGAATTTTTTATAAATGTTCTGAAATGTATTATTTGTAAAATTGTATTAGCTCTAAGATGTATAGTATTTTTTTTTAAATTTCAGAATCAAAATTAATATTTTTTTGAGAATTTCTGTATGTTTTTCACAATGTAAAAATTAATGTAAAATTAATGAGCAGCAGCATTAAAAAATACATACACAATTTTACGTACTACATTATAAGGTACTTCAAAAAAATTTGAAAGAAAATATTCATTATATTAAAAACACTTGAGTATTTAAAAAATGACCTTAGAAAACATACACAAAACCAAATTTCAAAAACTAAAACTAAAAAAAAAATTATGAAGTTGGTAACGTGTAGACTTAATTCTTTGAATATAAAATAGAATTAAATTAAAAATTAAACACGCTGCCCGAAATAAAAAAATACTGACTGATAATAGTTGCAGAAGAATGATGGAAAAAGAGAGAATAAAAGGGTGAAATTTTATGAATTAAATAATATCTTTAAATAAATGCGGTCATATAAAATAATTACCTTTATTCATTCAGCCAACAGATATGGGAGGCTAAGACTTTGAAACCCTCTTGTTTCGATCTCCACTTTAGCAACTGTTCTCCAATTAGTCACTGTTAAGACCTTAAAATCGTCCACCACACAATCAGCCCATCTCAATTTAAGCATATTCCTAGTTCTAGTTCCAATAGGTTTGTAGTTGAAAACTCTGAATGTCAAGGATGAAGGGTCCAAGCGGTAGATATATAGCCCTCTAACCTCAACGACCAATCTTGATGGATTTAATGACGTCAGTTTTCTTAAATAGCTTACATAATTCAAATTTGTGTCGTTTTCCCCACAATCCATTCTCCTTTACAGTACCAAAGATATATCCAAGAACCTTTGTCTTAGATTTAGCTAGCTTTCAGCATATGATTGGACCGAGGTCCACGTTTATAACCCGTAGGTAATTACGGGTCTGATGATTGTTTTGTATAGCGTAGTTTTTGTATGTCTTTTAACTAATTAAGCCACGAAGACAGTAATTAGTAGCAATAATGCGTTTTTTTTTAAATTTTAGCACCAATGTCGTTTAGAATGCCAATGTTTGAGCTCAAATAAGCAAACTTATTAACAAAACTTATAATTTTCAGTCTGTAGATATTTAAAACCTACTAGGGAGTTTTTGTAATTGGCATGTATTTAGATTTGTCTTCATTAATAATTAAATGTAACTTTCCGGCCGATTGAGCTTGACATGCCTCTGACAAAACATTTTTAGTACGAAGAAATTTTAAATAATAACAAGGAATTATTTCATAAGAAATAAATTACAAAACTTTATTCTGAGTTTAAAAAAAATGTTTGTTTTTATAGAAAGAAATTTGTGATTTTTTCTGCTTTACTTCAATGTTATCTTACGAAGTTTTCTCTTTATATAATGTTTTCCTTAGATTGTCCAAAATCATCTCTTTGTCTGTTGCTTTCTTTATGAAAGTATTTATATAGTGTATTTTCTAGAAATTCATAGAATCGCTGGCAATACTGTTATATCATCCGCAATTTTACTTCCAATGGCAGTAACAAAAAACAACTCTTAATGTATGATGTCTGTATGTGATTTTCTCAATAATGGAACTTTGCTAATGGATCTAAACATCTTTTTCTTTACTTTTAGAGGATGGATATAATTTCAGTAATGATTATTTTTTGCAAATTCTAAGTCTTACTTACGCGATTGATTTTGCTCACAAGTTTCTTCGTATAAACTATGCAGAGAACATAATAAATTAAATATAAAAATTCTTTGCAATTAAATAAAATTATATTTAAAATTTGCTTTCTCTTATTTTTTTTTTTGTTTATAAATCACTTTATACATATATATATATATATATATATATATATATATATATATATATATATATATAAAGATTTATATATAAATATATATATATATATATATAAAGATTTATACATATGCAGCGACCTTACAACTCAACATAACGACTCGAAACTGAACTGAATTGATCTGTTATTGTGGCGTGCCTGGTTCCATGTGTTGTTGTTTTAGAAGTTTACCTCTTAATTGCACATTTAATCTAAAGTTAATAAATGTTTATTGTTATTTAATCCAACCGTGTTGTGATGAAGAATGCTTAACCACCCAACGCGGCAGTGGTGACCCCTTTTTGGACTTAAAACACGTAAGCTATTCTGTTCTAATGGCGAATGCAATACAAATTCTTCTACTACGGATGATCACCCCGTAGCGAAAGATTTTTTCTCCTTCTCCTCAAGGCCACTTGAAGCATCTGCTCGGAGATTCGTTTCGCTTCCTGCTTATTCTACAATGCTGACTAGTGAAACCGTTGAAGTCGCTCGTATTGCGTTGCGGCTGCCGCCGTTGGAAGTCAGCGTTCGTCTATGGATTGCGCAATGCGACCATGCACATTCACATTCAGTGGTATCTCCAGTGATGATACTAAGTATTCTGCTTTGGTTGCGAACCTGGATGCTGAAACTCTCTCCTACGTGTCGGACATTGTGTTAAGCCCTCGAACAGTGACAAATATCACACTCTCTCGCAGCGGCTCATCACCCAATTTAGCGACTCGGAGACTCAAAAATTAAGAAACTGCTTACTGCCTTCAGCTAGGAGATGAGAAGCCCAGCCACCTGTTGCGAAAAATGAAAGAGCTTTGTCTAATGGCCAACTCAGGATGATTTTCTGCAAAAGTTTGTGGCTTCAAAGAAATGCCACCCATATCCAGACTGTTTTATCTGCATCCTCAGAGCCTTTGGATAAACTGGCTATCATCGCTGATAAGGTTTCTGAGGTTGTTGGTGCATCCTCGACTATCTGTGCGGCCAAAACTGTTCCTCCACCATCCCAGTCATCTTCATGCAATGCTCAGCCCAACCATGGACTCTCGCCAGGCAGATCAAAGAGCTGTCTCTACAAGTTGCTGAACTGACAAAAGGCGCAATTCCTCTCGCCACCAACGATATAGTTCTGACCGCCGGAGATCACATTCACGCTCTAGGAGTGTCAATAGAGGAAGTGGCATCTGCTACTATCATCGCCGTTATAAAGAAGCAGGCCCGCAAGTGTGTTTCACCTTGTGCATTTGTGCTAAAAAAAACCGAGTAAGCTCTGTCATAGCTGGAATGGCAGAGGCCCTCGAAACTATACCAGCCAGTTATTTTTATTAGACCACAAGTCTGGCCCAGAAATTTCTCATAGACTCTGGAAGTGAAATCTGTGTCATCCCCACCTTCTCCAACTATGAATAAATCACCTCTGAGTCTACACTTCTCCTTATTTGCTGCTAATAATACCAAAATTCCAGCTATGGTATGGTCCGTAAAAGGAACTTGAACCTGGGTCTGAGGCGACCTTTTATCTGGACTTTCATAATTGCTGATGTATCATCTCCTATAATTGGTGCTGATTTTCTAAAGCACTTCAACCTTTTAATCGACCTTAAGAAAAAAGGTTGGTGGATGTGGAAACTTCTCTTTTCACTTCTTGTGTTTTCAAATATTGGCACAGCCCTCAATCCTCACTGTAGATGCAAACATCAGTTTAAAAACATCTTATCGGAATATCCAGACCTCAGCAACCCTTCTTTAATTTCCAAATCAGCATCACATGGCACAGTCCACCATATTATTACTACTGGCCCACCAGTCACTGCCAGGCCTAGAAGGCTACACCTAAACTGTATGATGCAGTGAAGGTAGAATTTTAATTTCTTCTTGCTCAAGGCATTATTAGACCTTCCAAAGTCCCTGGAGTTCTCCTCTTCATGTTGTGCCCAAATCTGACTCTACAGTTAGACCTGTTGGGGATTACAGGCAGCTGAATTCTGTTACTGAGTTCGACAGCTACCCCATGCCTTATTTGAATGACTTTGCTCATGCACTACATAGCAAGAAGATATTTTCCAAAATAGACATTTTAAAGGGCATTCCACCAAATCCCTATAGCTGAGTGTGATATTCCTAAGACAGCTGTAACAACTCCATGGGGTCTTTACGAATATACCCATTTGTGTTTTGGCCTTGTGAATGCACCACAAACCTTTATGCGATTCATGCATGAAGTACTAAGAGGACTTCCTTTTTGTTTTGTCTACTTGGATGATATTTTTGTGTTACTCAGAAAATGCTGAGGAGCATCGTTCTCACTTAAGAACTATATTCCAAAGGTGAGCTCATATGGTTTAAAACTAAATATCTCTAAATGTGTATTTGGTGTGACTGAACTCATTTACAGCCCTTTATCACTCCCTGATGGCATTAAGCCATTGCCTGACAAAGTTCAAAGCAGTTCTTGATTACAAACAACCAGGAGACTGTTGGCTCTCTGAGAAAATTTTAGGACATTAGAATTTTTTTTGCAGGCGTTTCTTGCCCAAAGCAGCTGAACAACAGTATCTTTTAAGTGAATTTTTAAAGGTTCTAAAGGTAAGAAGGACTCAAAGCCTTTAAACTGGTCTTCTGAGGCAATTACAGCATTTCAGAGGTGTAAACAAGCTCTTGCTGATGCTGCACTTCTTGCTCATCCTTCACCTTCTGCCCCGCTTGCTCTTCATGTGGACGCCTCTGATTATGCCATAGGAGGTGCACTTCACCAAGTTGTGGACTCTGAGCTACAGCCATTGGCTTTCTTTTCCAGAAAACTTACTTCATCTGAAAAAGTCTTGCAGTGCCTACGACCGTGAACTCCTTGCTATCTACTCGGCTATCCGACACTTTCGGTATATGCTGGGAAGCTAGAGATTTCACAGTGTTTACTGACCACAAGCCCCTCACTTATGCTTTTAGGCAAAAGTGACAAGTGTTCTCACGGCAGAATCCGTCAGCTGGATTTCATCTCTCAGTTCACCACAAATATTGTACACATTCAGGATCTGACAATATTTGCTGATGTTCTCTCTAGTGTTTCTGCAATCACCTTCCCAAGTCAAATTGACTATGACTGTATTGCTGAGACACAACAGACTGATCAGGAGCTTCACACCCTAATAGCATCTGGAACTTCCTTGGAACTCAAAAAAGGTAACTTTCCCAATTCGTCTACTGAAATTATGTGTGATCTATCAACGGGCACAGCCAGACCCTACATCCCAAAAACAGCATCGCCAGATGTTTTCTCTGCTATGCATAATTTATCCCATCCTGGCATACGTCGATCAGTGCATTTGATGGGCGAAGCAGCGTTTTGTTTGGCCATCAATCATCAGATGTAGCTAAAGTGGGCAAGACACTGCCTAGCTTGCCAAAAATCCAAAATTCATCGTCATACTAGATCTTACACCTCTTTCATCATTTCAAGAACCTTCCCAACGTTTTGATCATGTTCATCTGGATCTCATTGGACCTCTACCTCCATCCAAATGGCTACACCTATTGCCTGACAATGATTGACCGTTTTCAGAAATGGCCAGGCCCAACCTCTCAAAGACATAACTGCTGAGACTGTGGCTGAGGCCTTCTTTTTCCTCTTAGGTGTCTCGCTTTGGAACTCCTGCAATTCTCACAACCGACAGGGGCAGGCGGTTTGAGTCCTCTCACTCTTCAAAGCTCTTAGCAAACTACTTGGTGTTCAGAAGTGTCGTACAACTGGCTTTGGATACCACCCTCAAGCTAATGGGATGATCGAAGAATTTTGCACCGCCCATTGAGAGTGCAATCAAATGCCATGCTACTGAGCGTTGGACAGAAGTACTCCCTATCATCTTACTAGGTCTACGAGCTTCTCTTAAAGAAGATATTCTGTGTACCCCAGCTGAATTAGTTTTGGGACCACTATTCGACTGCCAGGGGAGATGTTTGACTCTTCAAGCCAGACGATGATGTTGCGAATTTTGTTTCGAAACTTAAGTCTCACATGCAATCACTTCACCCTAAACCACCAAAACACCATGGCAAACGTCCAGTTTTTATCCATCAGGACTGTTGGAAGCAACACATGTTTTCTTCGTCGAGACATGTTACGTCGTCCACTTCAACAACCCTATGATGGCCCTTTCAAAGTCTTACAAAGGAAGGATAAAGTGTTTTTCCTTGACATCAATGGTAAACGGGTATCTGTATCTATTGATAGATGCAAACCTGCCTTCTTTCTTAACACTGAGGACTTGCAACTACCTCAAACCAAGAATGAAACACCTGCTACTGTGGAACCTAATGCAACAGCTTCAACACCTGCTACTGTGGAATCTGATCCAACAGCTTCAACGCCTACCCAGCCATCTACACGTTCTGGTCGCAAAGTTCATCTTCCAACTAGGTATCGTTGACACTGGAAGGGAGTATGCAGCGACCTTACAACTCAACATAACGACTCCAAAACTTAACTGAATTGATCTGTTATTGTTGTG